>JBAMBS010001562.1:0-39631 GCA_037044455.1 Zygothrica quintamaculata | reverse complement strand
AGCTTAAATCGTAATGAATCCTAGTATTTTCTACTTAAAGAGCCATCAGATTACTAAAAGTTTTTTGTGGAAATGTTACCACCTACTGAGCATTAACAGCACATTGCATGAAGTGCGTCATTTCTTAGTAACAAGTTGAAATTGGTATTTTAAACAGTCCAAAAACTTATTTAACTAAACTTATTTATGTACCTCGAAGTCCAGCGCAATAATTAAATAATTAATTGTCATATAAATTTGATGATAAAACTTTTTGATTAGCTCGTAAACTAAATATTTTATGAGCTTGCTATTATGAAGACTTTGTTGGTCGTTGAATAGTCTCAATAATTTGTATGCCAGCTGTTGCTTTTGTATATATACATAAATAAATACCAACTGTATAATATCTCATTTCCTCTTTATATTTAAGTATTCACTGCCATTTCTGTGTCTACGTACATAAAAAGTGTCGAAAGAGGAAATCTAAAAGTAAATAAAGAAACTCAATGCGTACTTCAAAGGCTTAGGTAAAAGTCTCAAGTTGTTTGCGTTATCAAAATATAACATAAGCAGGCTCAATATATATTTACCATTGTCTGGCCTTATAAATATAAAATATGCCTAGAAAAATCCCAGTTATACTCAATACAATCCTTTTATACTCAATTACACTCCCTTGCGATTCCCATTTTTCATTCGCCCCAACCAATATCCTGCATCGATATTAAATGTCTGAAACAAAGAAAGGAAATCTAAGATAAATACTTACATTTAACACGTGCTACATGCCAAATTAGCATAAGCTGAGCAATTTCCTACTACAATACACATATACATACATACCTATATATATATATAGTATATTCTGTAGTCATATTTTGCCTGACTTGGCGTATCTAAATATTCAAATTTATATTTCTTTATACACGAATGCGCAGCATTTGATGCGCAAAATTAGCGCATACATTCGCCGGTTTCATAAAATTCAAAGAACATATATACATATATATATATATACATATATATGTATATATATATATATACATTTCTACATATATAAATATATATATGTGTGTGGAGATACATTAAATATATATTGCGTGTATATGCGCCATAATAAAAGAACATACAGAGTATGTAAGCATACACACTCACACACAACCTCAATGTTACCTTACCACTCCACATTTAAACCTTTTGCGAGCTTTGAGTTTTGGCCCAACGATATTGGCTCAAAGCGTTGTCGTCTCCACCGTATTTTATTGTTTTTTATCGGATGAATAGCTAAGAAGCTTTCGGTAGTAATGCTCCAGGCAATAACCAAAGGTGTGATACCTACATACATATATGTGTATGCAGTATATATATACTAGAGTTGCGGAAAGTCTCATTTCATTTTATGTTTCTTAAAGTTGCCTCGCAGACATAAAATTTAAAAGTTAAATTTATTCACATGTGTACTCATATTACAAGTACCAGATTTTTAACTGTTTTGAGAGAATTGTGTTCTAATAAAGACATTAGGTAATTCTATTATTTAGTAATAAAAAATGATTAAAACAACAATGATTTAAATTATAGACATAGCTAATGAAATTTTCTTTCTTAAATTTGAATAAAACTCACTCTAAATATTGACTAATTAAATATAAATGAAGGCATAAATATATAAGGAATTAAAAATTCCTTTTGGTTCCAATAATTGAAAGGAGCTTTAACCTTTTTGGAAATACAATGTTTATGAATATCAATAGGTGCAAAATCAAAGAGAATTTTATTAAAAACATAAAATCCCCAAAGGATTTATTTGCATTATTTTTTTACATACATATAATTCACTATATAAAAAAATATATGTATATCTGTAAAT
The DNA here is from genome assembly GCA_037044455.1 of Zygothrica quintamaculata. Classification (NCBI taxonomy): domain Eukaryota; kingdom Metazoa; phylum Arthropoda; class Insecta; order Diptera; family Drosophilidae; genus Zygothrica; species Zygothrica quintamaculata. The sequence continues at coordinate 37,779 of JBAMBS010001562.1, read as the reverse complement.
ATAAATTCACATAATAAAATTGCCATTGGGTAAATATGAAAAAAATTATAAAAAAGAAAACAAAAAGATAACTATTTTGTACGCTTTTCAACTAGTTTCATACTTACGGCAAGTTAGCGCACACTTTTCACAATCCAAGTTGTGGCACATGCCACAAAGTTGAAGTCAAAGATCCTGCTACGAGCGTTTGCACACTCGTTTACAGATAACAAAGCCTGCTGCAAAATGCTCTAGGCCGTGGAAAGTTGCTAACGCGTGTTGTGTATCTGGTTTAAGCCTTTTTAATAAGCTTTTTATGTGTTGTTTATATGAAACTGTATAGAATGCATCTTTTTTATGCAAGTGACACACCAGACAAAAGAGCTGTCACCTAGAACGAGGCACCCTGTGGCTTAATTCTTCAAAGTAAACACTACAAAGCATATTTTGTATAACTCTGTTATATTTTTTATTTTATTTATTATATACAGATGAAATATACAATTTTAGTTGCTAAATTTATTGGTTTTATCTTATTAAGTCAACAAAAAACTTTAGAATAAATATACTCAAAAAGTTTTCAGCATTTTCCATTGAATTATGGTTTTTTAGAATTTACTTTTTTTTTAATAAAACATGTTATTTTATTAACAAAATGCTTATTCATTAATTTATATACATATTCATAAAGAAACTTTACTTTTTCAACCTTTTCCTGAACCTTTATTCCATAAACAATAAAAGTCAGTCAGCCAGCTCTAAGTCATTGTATAAAGTTTTGTCTAAATTTGAAAGGGCAACAAAATTTTGCCCCAACATTTTGGCTCAGCTGTTATAACAGTCAGGAGACTTTTTGTAACTCCTTTATGCGGTTTTTTGTATATTTTATTTAGACAATTAGTTCCTTTACCCAAAACGAAATATAAAAAAGGGACTGAAGGACATTGTGCGAATGAAATGAAAATAGCAGAAAGCAAAATATGCGATTAAAATCATTGGGTACACTACAGTCTTATAGATTCTATATAAAATAGTATGCCAAATTTAATTACAATGTAGCTTTTTACATGTTTTTTAATGAGTTTTTAAAAGAATTATATTCCGTTAGTTGTCATTTCATAAAATTAAAGTTTAGTTTTAAATCAGGTCACAAAATGGAATTGCATTTTAACTTTAAAATTTCTTTTTATTATAATTATGTTTCACTTTCATTTATTATTTTAATGGATGAGTTGGCATAGTTAATATAGTAAACTCGTTGCATATTATATTTGTTTAAGCCAAAGGCTATTGAGTTGCAACTTGTGTATAAAAACTTTAAATGAAAACAAAAACATATTGCTGTCAGCCACACACCTAGTAGGTGATATATTGTAAATATTTACTTAAGTGACTAAACAAAATTGATTATATAATCTATGTAATTTTCTAAAGAAAATTACATAATATTAAAGATAAGGTACCGCAATCAATTTCACTCAGGTTTAAAAAACATAAAAAAATAATCAACCTTGACTGAAATTTACATGCTCTACTTAATGCGCGCAATTGCGTGCAATTTCCATGAACTCCAATTACAAGCACATAAGGATATCTCAAGTAGGTGTAAGTATTTGCCAAAGTAATCAACTTGATTGATTGCCCATGCATATAAAATTTATCAAATATGCCTACTAATGTATATATGTGTATGTATTTATTAATGTAAGTCTGTGCGTGTGTGTTTCTGTTTGTGGCAGCTACATCAATTATTCAAGACGCTGTCAACTGTTAAGTAGCAGCTCTTATTAATTGCGGCGCAACAGTACTTGGAGGCGTATACTTAATGCGCAATATTTTAAATTCGTATAGCTGTGTAGCAATTTAAGCAAAATATATATATGTAAGTGTATGTAAAAATATTTTGGGCAAACAATTGCTATTTGAATTTGCGCAAAGTCAAATCTCAGACAAATTCCGTTGGGAGTATTCTAAAAGTTTTTCTCAGAAATTTTCTTTTATTAATTACACAGCATTCAATTTTATTCAAACATAAATTTATTTAACTTTTCACAAAATTTTTTAATTGAAATTTTGACGAACTTTTGTTGATGTTTATGACACATTACAACGCCAGTTATTAAGAAATTTTATAACAACTTGTCAGTTAAGCTGATTGGTCTAAATATAGAAAATATTCTAATAAAAATATTTTATCGATTTACTAATTAAATTTTTATTTAATTAAATAAGTAAAATTGAATTTGATTATGAAATATATTTGACACATTTATAATCTTATAACTTAAGTTTCTAAAATTTATACACCAAATTTAATAAATAAATTTAAGGTTTAAATTAATATTAAGCTTTGAGGAAATGTATAATACATTTATTTATTTTATTTTGTTTTTTCTTAAAACAATATTTTCTTTATTTATTTTAATTTAGTATGAGACTACGTGAAATTTAATACACAAGACAGCGATTGTACTTTTCTTGTATGAAAATTGAAAGCAATATTTCTAGAGCCGTTCAATAGGTCCTCGTGGAAGGCATTATATTGTCTCTTTATATGTTGAGGTCTCAGCTTAGTAATCAGTAAAATTACTTCTCTGATGAAGTGACCCTCTCAACAAAGAAGACTGCACAAAATATCCTTTGGTATTATCATTGTCATATCAGATATGCAACATACGATACACGCAAATCCTTGAAACTTCAACTTTATTTTTGAGCAGGAAAACTTGTAATAATGTTTTTTTCATTCATGTTTTCGAGTACATTGCCAAAAGTGTTACGAGTGGCTTTGATGTAAATATATAGCACAAAACTTGGTCTGTTTCGTATTGGGAAAAACAAAGTCAAAGTTTTAAGAAACGTTTTTAAAAATGATTTATATTTAAAGTTCTTAAATCAAGCATAAAATTTTAGCAAAATTATGACCAACTTTGTCAAAGTTAAACTAATATATTCATATTTATGTATGAGTGTGTACTATATAAAAGAGATCCTTTGATCGCATAATAAAACTTTTTTTTGACAAGGACTCTGTAATGTTCAGTTGATGCGCGTTGGCAAAATAGCCATCGGCCATTGAAATTTAAAAAACCAATTTCGACATTTTTCTGGGAAACTCAGCGTGATAATGAAACAAAAAAAAAAGCAAAAAAAAAGAGAATAAAAGAATGTACTGGAAACGTCCGCGTATATATTGTGTATACCAGGATACAAAGTACTAAAATACATTCGCCAAATTACACGAAATGATTTTACTTTCCTCCTTGTCAGATGCTAATGCCAAGCGTTTTGTGATGTGCCCGTTAAGGGACATTCAGTCGTATGCGTAGTTCGGATTTTGCTGGAACTGTTGCTTATGGCGTTACCGTTGCTTTAGCTGTTGACTGTGCCTTCTGCTTGTTGAACTCATAAATATTTAGGTAGTAAATGAAGCAAAACAACCGCTGATGCCGATGCCAATGCCATTGCCAAAGCTGCTACCAACCCTGCTGGCTATGCCGATGCCAATGTCGACGTCCTTTTGTCGTCCTACGTAATGAATTCTGGCAGCAAGTGTGTATCAGCAAGTGTGTATCAGGCTTAGCTTTGGAGCAGTTTGTTTTTGTTTGCTTATTTGATTAGAAAACGCAGTATACCAATCCCCAGGATGTTGCTTGTGTCTGTAGCTGGAAGCTAAATACAGTTATGCCAACATTTTACTAACTTACTGGGATGTATAAGTATAGCAGCTAACCAAAAATTTAATATCATAATGACTGGAACTTAGATGGCTTCACTGTGGTAATGGAAATTTTTCAATTTTAATAGCCAGCAGTTAAGCTTCTCATCCCTCAAAACATAATTGAATGGATAATTAATATCATTATGTACTTTAAACTTTAAACTTTAAATGAACATTTAACATTTAACCTTTAACATTATTAACATTTCATGAATTTTATTTAAAAAATTCTTGCTATACTTAAAAAGTATTGCAATACTTTTTAAACCAACTACAAACTATGCTACGGCTATTTATATAACTGTAAGTAAAATGCTAACGGATTGACATATCTGAAAAGAGTTATCGCAAATTGCATTCTTTAGTTAACTAACTATTTTAAAATATATTTAAAACTTTCAAATTAAATTTTTTAAACCAATTCAGTTAAGCTGAATAAAAATAAATTTACTGCTGCTTGCTTTAAATCCCAGAAAACAACATTTCAACATTACAACATTTTCAACCAACTTTAACCAGTTTAATGTAAATATTTGTAATTATACCATTATGTTGCTTTTATGCCATATCAAAGGAAACCAGTTTCGACCACCAGAGGGGTCACACCACAAAATGGATTCCTGAGTAAAGTTCATGAAATACGAACAATGCAGCCAAGGACAACAGGCGACAAACAATAAAATGCAAATGGAAAAATACTCTCGAGGGTGTTTACATAGCATACCAACTGTGCTGCTGGTAACGACATCGCTTTTTAAGTACCAGACAGACTGTCTATACTCCAATTAAAAACTGTACAAATTACAGTTAAAAACGTTTATATATATATTTATTAAAAGTAAAATATTAATATAGAATCAATTAAAACTTTTAATGCATATTTTTTTATATTAAATGGTACTCTGTACCTTTAATTACTTTATTGATTCCACAATGAAAATATAAAATAAAAGTGTAACCATAATTTTTTAAAAGGTTCCCAAATTCAATATCAGATTTAATTGATTCAATTCTGCGAATGTAGCAACATTCAGCGAAATTTTCATGGTAAAAGGATACCTTTCAAATATGAGGGTAAAACACATGAAATTTTCAAATATGGCGTGTATGAAAAAAGGCAGATGTTAACCACATATTCAAGCGAAGCATGAAAGCGTTTTCATGTTGCAGGTATAATACGCAACATGCTACGTGCAACAACTGCGCAGTTATGGAAATGAAGGCCATAGCCCAGGGGCAGATGCATAATACATTGTTACCTAAAAGGTCACAAACTGTAGCATGAGCTGGCTGCAAATATCTTTCAAGTGTTTAGATTGCGGCTTTTAGTGTATTAATTGCAACACTGCTGCATTATACAGACAAAAGCTTTTTTTCTCAATTCTACTGTAAATAATTTATACAACAGTCAGTTGGCCAAGTTGACAGTGCATGCAACTGTATGAATTTGGTTTACAATTTGGGTAACATGCACCAAAGAGCCTTTAATTTGAAGTTAAATTATTTATTTACCTCAATACAATGCCAGAATTTAATTGCATTATATATTATAATTTACTTGACTTTCAAGAGTGAAAGTCATTACCTTAATGCAGTTTTAGATTAAATATTACTGTAAGCTAGTGTAATGAAATAAACCCTGATTAAGTCTATAGAAGGTATAGCTCAAGCTAGAAAATAATTAAAATTTAATAAATGAAAAATATTTTCATTATATTACAAACATTTCTTCAGACTTCATTTGTAAATTAAAAATAGAATTTTATTTATTTTTACAACAAATATATATTTATAGGTATCCAAATATACCTCTAGATATTATTATTAAAATAACTTTGATTCTGTAGAATTTTAATAGAAGTCAGCGTTTAAAAATATCGCATAATGAACAGCAAAGCATTATAACTATAATAAGAAATTTCATTTTTTACTATTTTTAAACACGGGAGAGACCTTTCGTGTCCACCACCTACTCAATAAATAGCATATTGCAACACATTCCTCTTTACTTAATCAAATTCTAATATATAACAATGTGCCACAGAGTGCTGCAACAGTTGCATTCCTGCTTATAATGGAAATAGCGCTGTGTGCTTTCTGTATAATTGTGGAGGCGTTTGACATTATTTTGGTTTCAGATATCCAATTAAATGTGTATATTTTGGTATTATCAAGTTGGAGCTAATGTGTACTTATGAGATTTACTAGTTATACATCAAATACAAAAGAAAATTACTTAGAATAAGTTGAAGGTATTAATTGTGCTGGTACAGTTCTACATTCGAATGTCAATAGCAACTCTGAGCCGATTATACTGAACAAATTGACTGTAACAATTGTGCACTACAACCAAATGGCTTAAAACGAGGAAAATTTTCAATTAGCTGCATGAATTTTGCCATAATCCGGTATATGAGAGTCATTAATTAGAGACAAAGATGAGAAGCAAACTATAATCAGCTTAAATTAATACAATACCTTTTAGAAATTTTAAATATTTTAGACATATGAATAATATAATATGTATATACATCGTTGTATGCATGTATTCGATTATATGTTAGCTGTGGCTTAAAGCAGCTAAGAATCATTTGGATACAACCCACAAACAATGGCTGTTCTATTTGTGGGCTTGTCACATTACTGTTAATTCAAGGGCGTGTCGGCGCGCCTGTCTTTTGCATTATTATTATTATTAGCATAAAAATTATTTGCGTGTTAATGAGGCCATTGAAACTAATAGAACCATCTTTAGTTACACAACTAATAAACGCTGTTGCGTGGCGTCCTTCATCAGTAATATAAGAGCTTAACATAATCGTAAAAAGAGTTGCCATAATTCAAATCTTTATGAGACATAGGTCATGATTTTGTTAAGAAAAAGAAAATGAAAACTAAAAGCTGACTTAATAGTATTACGATTTTAATCCTATTATTTTGTTTAAAATGAAAACCTTTTTTGTATTTATTTTAAACAAATATATAACATACGTTTATTTATAAATATTTTAAAAATGTTTTAATATTTTTTTAAAAGTTTAATATTCAAAACTTTTCTAAATTACATTTAATTGAATAAAATTAAACAAAAAAAAAAGAAGCTAATCTGTTCATAGTATATCGGGAAATTGTTAATTAAATATCCCCTTTAAAGGTAACCGACTACGCTAGTCGCTTGCAGTTTTTAATTAACCAATCAGATTTCAAGCAACTGCGCATGCATACGACTACTGACCGCTCTCACTCCTTGTTGGTCAAGAGCTTCAAAGCCTTGATTAAAAGCCGAGTTAGTGCACCAATGAAGTTTTAATAAATATTTTAGTAATTAATTTTTGTTATATGTCTGACTTTAATGTCCTTGACAATATTATTTTATTTTTATTTATTTATTTATTTAAAAAATATTATTTTAAGAATTGGTAATTTACTCTAATAAATTTTTTGGTTAATTAAAAAAAATAAATTTACTAATTTATTAGAGGTTCCCAAGAAATTAATTTATATTGGATCCGCTCTCAATTAAAGCAATAATAGCTGGATGTTAATACATTTGCTGCTATTATTATAGTTTAATAATTTAATAATAAATGATTATTTTGATATATATCTTTTTAGATTATAACACCCACCCGCTCATTGGTGCTTTGCGCCGAGTCCAGACGCGATATGGATGATTGGCTGAGCTCCTTAAAAACTGCAACGACGCCGCAGCGTCCGCGTGGTGATAGCTTCTTGATTGAACAGCATGATCTACTGTCTAACCACCATCATTGGTATGCCACATCGCATGCAAGACCCACCTACTGCAATGTGTGCCGAGATGCACTCTCCGGTGTTACTTCACATGGACTCAGCTGTGAGGTGTGCAAGTGCAAAGTGCATAAGCGTTGTGCGGCTAAGGCAATCGCCAACTGCAAATGGACAACATTGGCAACAGTTGGCAAGGATATCATCGAACAGGCCGATGGACGCATAATCATGCCCCATCAGTGGATGGAGGGTAATCTGCCCGTATCAGCTGTGTGCGCTGTTTGCAAGAAAACCTGCGGTTCTGTACTACGCTTACAGGATTGGCGTTGCCTGTGGTGTAGGGATACGGTGCATGTGGCATGTCGTCCTCAAATGGCAGTTTCCTGTCCCATTGGACCCGCCAAGCTCTCTGTGGTGCCACCCACTAGTGTGCATTCAATAAGCAATGATGATGCCTGGGATGTGGCTAGTCCGAAGGGTAACTTCTCACCGCTTCTTGTTTTTGTCAATTCCAAATCTGGCGATAATCAGGGTGTTAAATTCTTACGACGTTTTAAACAACTACTAAATCCGGCTCAGGTCTTTGACTTGATCTCAACGGGACCCAGCTTAGGTCTGCGACTTTTTCGGCATTTCGAGTTATTTCGCATACTGGTGTGCTCCGGTGATGGCTCCGTAGGTTGGGTTCTCAGTGAGATTGATCGATTCAACATGCACGTAAGTCTTAATGGAATTAGCTTAAGATCATCTCAACATACAGTATATATCTTAATTATATAGAAACAATGCCAAGTGGCAGTTATGCCCTTAGGTACAGGCAATGATCTAGCCAGAGTATTAGGTTGGGGCTCCAGCTGTGACGATGATACACATTTACCCCAGATTCTTGAACGCTATGAATCCGCCAGCACAAAAATGCTGGATCGCTGGAGCATTATGGTATTTGAAAAGGCCATCAGTGTACCCAAGGCACCAAAAATGTCCATTACCACGGAACAAGAAGCTCTCTTTACCAATATGGTATCTTCAGCCAATCAGCACTTACGTTCCATAGTCGAAACGAACGACACGCAACTGCTGATCTCTTCCACACGCACGCTGTGTGATACCATTGATGAGCTCATAGTACGCATTTGCGAGCACCGCAAGGAAGATGAACAGTTAGCCATGAAGTGTGAGATCCTTAAACAGAAGCTTTCGATGCTATTAGATGCATTACAGGAAGAGGAAATTGGCGCCTATAGTGGTGACGATTTGTTGGCCACCATTCGTAGTCTTATAACGCGCTCAGCAACGACTCCTCGACCATCTCTTCTGTAAGTTGCTCTTCTATATAAATTTTCCACTTTTTATTGGTTTTAGCTTTATTATTTTCATTATAATTCTAATAATAGAAATCTCGTTTAAATAGATTAATTGGTTTTTCCGAGTTGAACAACTACTGCATTTCCCAGAAAGTTTAAGTTTGCAAACTATAAGCTATGCAAACTTGAGCTAAAATTAGATAATAATTTTTTCATTCTAGTGAAAATAAATTACTATTTCTAGGGAAAAATGCACAGTAATAAAATTGAAGTATTCATTAAAAATTCTTGGAAAGTTATTCATTGCGAAACAAAATTTTAAAATGAAATGTATAAAATTTATATTATTTTTATAGAAGAAATGTGTGTTATTCAAATCGGAAAATTTAATTATTTTGTACTATTATTTAAAAATGATTAGTTCCCTTTTTGCTAGCAATCCGAATATATCGATTGAGAAAACGGAAAAGGATCAAATCAACACAAAGGAAAGACGACATAGCCGCTCATTGCGTTCCACCGAAAAGGAGGCCTTGCAGTGCCGAGCCAATAGTGTAAAACGTGCCATTTACAATGTAGTTGAACACTCTGAGCCTGGTCGTCCCAAACGTTATCAGCGTAAGCTATCGATTACACCATTTGAAGCATTGAAGATACCTACCAATAACTCGGGAGATTCAACGCCGTGTAGTTCACCTTTGCCCATTATACCACCAATTAATATAATCTCACCAACGATGGAAACATCACGTCTGACTTGCATATCACCGTTACCGGACAATCGTCGTGATTCCGTAGATGAGAATTTTTTTAATAGCATCAATTTGCCGGCACCGCGCCAATTTGCGGATAGTCGTCGCAGCTCAGGTGTACCTGAAGTGATACAAGAGCTGGAGGAAGGTAACAGCGGAGAGAAGGTCTATCGCGTGGGTCGTCTTTCGCCAGTGGGACGCGCTGAAACACTCACGACGCGCAATTGTAGTCTGCAGAGACGATGGCGGAGATAATACACCAACCGAACGCAAATTAGACTTTCTGCGTGTACCCATTATAACTGGGGAACCAATTGTGGATCCGCTTTCCGACTACAGACCCATTGAAGTATTCGAACGCACATACTATATGACACGTGAGCTGGACAAGGATAAGGAGCGTAAAAATGATACAGCAAATGATGAGCCCAGCATTCCAATTGATAGCGACAAAGATGAAGACAATGGCAACGAAAAGTGTATCACAACCCACATAGAAACCGCTGTGGTACACACTTGCAACCTACAGGTACCAGGCATTGTTGTAACCCCAAACTCCCAAAATGTTTATACAAGCGCAAGCATAACAATAATTGATACTGATGTCCAAGCTAACACAGTACGTTTAACACTCAAACTGTTAATTCATGTATATATAATACACAACATATTATATATATTCATTCACACTTGCAGGAACAATCATCCTCAGAGGATTTGGGTGCTGAGGCAAGCGATGTACTTTCAGCAATTAGTAATGAAGAGTGCAGCGTGGCTTCCGAGATATTTGATAAGATCGAGGTGGGTCAAACGCTTGGCGAAATCATACAGGTAACATTATTACTTATTTTTTTTAATTTACATTTTGTAAATTAGTTGAAAATAATATTGAAATATTTATAGAGTCTTGATACAAATAACTTTATGCATATTGACTCACCGGAAACAAGCGATGAGACAGAGCCAATTCCTGGCGAAAGTCTTATGGATGACATTAGCTCTGTGCTGGGCCATGATATACTTAATGCATTGCAAGACAACACAATTACCGATGATACCACCACACTCTGCTCCGAACATATTGGACCACCAAAGCCACCACGCAAAAAATCAATGAGCGCTTTAACACAGGCAAAGTCCCATCCTCGCAGACGCAACTCTTCCCCACCAAGAATGGCAACGCTGGCGCGCCTGGACAGCGATGATAACCCACAACAATTTGGGTTTGAGAATATTGTATTTGAACTGGATAATCGGTGCGATGATCCAAAGAAACCACCGCGATACTGCAGCCTGGCACAGTTCGTGGAAGGTAACGATATAGCGCGTCAAAGCTTTAAGGTATGTATGATAGTCGTATAAGTTAACTTAAGTAAGTAAATTGCATATAAATATTTATAAATATATATAAATAGAGCTTAGCTATGTAAAATTAAATTATCGGAAGTACTCAAGACGTGTCTACTTATGGTAAAAATCTTTGTTGCTCTCCGTTTGCTTTTTTCTTCAAATTTTCTTTTCCTGTGTTCAAAAAACGTGCCAAAATAATTAACTTGCTTGGCTAAATTCAACTAATTAACTAACTAACCAATCTTACCAACCAACCAACTAACCCATCAACAAATCAACCAACTAACTAATTAACTAACCAATCAACCGACCAATCAAATATATATATGTATAAATATCCTGTTTCTGATGAATTTATAATGAAGCGTCCCAAAAAGCGTAACTCATTTACAAAACTTAAACCAAGTACAACCGTCATATTTCAACAGCAGCTAACGCTCGAAAGCAATAGCAACATGATGAAAAACGATGGCGATGATGATGTTGCCACGCCCACAAATTCAATAATATCGAAGGCATTAACAACAACTACGACTAGTGATGAACTGGATGAACTGTCTATGCAAACAGCAATTAAAATAGAAATAAACGATGTTGATAGCAAAGTGTGCACAACCACAACCACAAGCAAAAGCATACAGAAACCACTTGAATCGGCAATGGCCACATCGACGTCACCCACCAAAAAAACGGGCCATGGACAAGATGTAAAGCGCATTACTTTTGATGAGTCGTGTAAGAAAGAATCCTTTGATGATGTAAATCCCAACTATCCACAGATAAGTGTTATTGTTAGACCGCCGACGCCATTGCGCGGTGACTGTCTGAAACCATTATCAACGGCATCATCATCCATTTTGGCGGCAGCATCGGGTTTGCTCGGTGTACGATCTCTGAACTCCTCAGAAATCAGACGTCATTCAAGTCATGCACCCAGTCTATCTGTACGCGAATATGATAAGGATAAAGACCGACGACATTCCGGTTTTAATCCAAACTTATCAACATTGGATCCAGAACATGCACGATTCCAGAACAGTTCACCAGCAGCTAGTCGTAGAATTAGCGTTGGCAATCTCTTCAAGGTAAGTTTCGCTTATTATTTCCTCTTTATTATTTAATATCAATTTGGCACTGCATCAGCAAGTGAGCAAATGTGTCAGCCGAGCAATGATAATCCAGAATTCAAACAAATTAAGTACACACAAAATGCGATTTTAGGTAATTCTACTTATTTATTTATTTTTTCAAAAACATTAATTAAATTTACCAAAAAAATAATAAATAAATAAAATAAAAAATAATAAAATAAATAACAAAATATACTTAAACTTAATTAAAATAAAAAATAACAATTATTATATTATCAAAAAATAAATAAGAAATTATTTAGGTTCACACGAATTGTATATAATTTAATGGATATTTTTACCTTTTACAAAAAAAATTTGAAAGCTTACAAACATTTGCGACAAATTATTATAAATTGTTGCAAATATGTTGTAATATTTTTAATACATTTCAATTGCTCAAAAAGACTTTCAGCAGACTTAAGTATTAAGTTCTTCATGTGAATTGGATATTTTATTAATATTATTTTATAATTTGCTACATTAACTATAATTTAGCTTAAAAGATTTAAGTTAAACAATATATTTCAATAACATTATAAAAGTCAACCAAATAACACAAATTTATATAAAAATTATTTTTACATATATTAATATATATATATTAAAGTATATATATAATATATAAAGCACAAACGATTGGTACGTATTTCAAAATTATGTTCAAATCTTGTATTAATTATAATTTATCATTTCAAGACTTACACTTAACTCGTATATTCACAGTACTTGTGTTTTACTCCACACAGACAACACATAAAAATAAACACTGTTTATTCTATTTAAACAACTGAATACAAAGTCGTATAATCAATATACATAATACACACGATTTCTAACTGCATTTTCATAGAATAAAAACAAAAAATTAAATACAAAACGCACCTATGGACTGTACAGTGTGCGTTTCCTAGTGGTAGCCGAACCAGATATACGCCTTGCGACCTTGGCACTAATAAGGCCGCTTATACCACTGGTAAGCCCGTAACCAAAGGGGTCGGGTCACCTACTCCGTTCCTGCCTTCGTTCGATGGTTATCCCCAAACAAAAGTCTTATAAACTACAAAAAAAAAATATTAATATATAAAATATAATTTTCCATGTCCTTTGTATAAAATATCCAGTTGAAGTTGAAGCCTCAAATAACAGTTTTAATATAGCAAATGGCGCGCGAATTTAATTTTAATTTGTTATGCGTAGTGTTGCATAAAACCCAACTATATAAACTATATTAATCAATACTAAACAATTTCCGTAAATATACAGTAAATAACACACACACACACACACAGCCTCTGCTTACTATATAATTAATTATGGTTTTTCGTTTTGAAGTAGTGCGCTAACTCTTATGCTCTGAAAATTAACTGCTCTCCACACCTTTGATACCTGCGTTCGTTAATTATAACAAAACACTGGCACACGCACACACACACACTCAACCTCAATACAATCACATTCACATCCATAACCACATGTTTCTTTGTACAGTAGTTAGTGCTGATTTTCCAGTTGCTCTTTGACACAAGCGCATCCTTAATTCTAGCCCAATCTAATCGATGCTTCTTTCTTGCAGTCTAATGAAGCTGGTGCAAGTCAACAAAATCTCAAGGGTTCCAAGACAAGCCTATTTATGGGCTCATCACTGTTCGGCTTTGAACATTTTGGCTCTAGTGATAAGGAAGATAAGGCACACAAGGATAAAGAGAAGGCATCTGCAGAGGAACCTATACGCAAGTTGCCCATTATTAATCCTCTAGTGCGCTTGCCCAATTGGCCAAGTAAGAAATTTTAATAGATTTTTTAACCATTTTATTTATATTTGCCTTTGTTCATTCAATACACAGCTCTGGCTAATAGTGGTGGATTCATATCCAAGTGCTTACTAGCTAACGCGGATACGCTGTGTGCTGCAGTCAGTCCTTTAATGGATCCGGATGAAACTCTTTTGGCTGGCTACCATGAGAAGTGTGTGATGAACAATTATTTTGGCATTGGCATTGATGCCAAAATCTCACTGGACTTTCACAATAAGCGTGAAGAGCATCCAGAAAAATGCCGCTCAAGAGCACGCAACTATATGTGGTATGGTGTCTTGGGCTCTAAGCAATTGCTACAGAAGACCTGCAAAAATCTAGAACAACGCGTGCAACTGGAGTGCGACGGCCAACGTATTCCATTGCCAGAGCTGCAGGGCATAGTTATATTGAATATACCCAGCTTTATGGGTGGCACCAATTTTTGGGGCAGCAGCACTAAGAAGGATGATATCTTTCTGACACCCAGTTTTGATGATCGTGTCCTGGAGGTAGTCGCTGTGTTTGGCTCAGTGCAAATGGCTGCATCTCGCTTAATCAATCTACAGCATCATCGCATTGCGCAGTGCCAAAGCGTGCAGATCAATATATTGGGAGATGAGGAGATACCCATACAAGTTGATGGTGAAGCCTGGTTGCAGCCACCGGGTATGATACGGATTTTGCACAAGAACAGGGTACAAATGCTCTGCCGCAATAGAAGCTTAGAGGTATCTCTAAAGAGCTGGCAGGAAAAGCAACGCCAACACAGTATATCCATACAGCGTGAGGCTTCTTCAACGGCTTCCGAGCATGCTGTATCCACCGATGATGTTATATCGGAACGTGAATGTTATGTGCTACTCAATTTCATTGAAGCAGTCAGTTCGCTTGTTAAATGGGTTAAGTTCTTGATCATATCGCATCCAGCGTTGCAACATCATCTCTATGAGGTTGCTTGCCGTGCCAGTGAGGCACTTGAGTCAATACATCCGCAGGGTAAACTGCTCGAGGGTCCATCGCTTCGTATCAAACTGGTTGAAGTAATTGATTCGTCGCGTAAATTATATGATGATGCTTGCTCCTTGCTGCGGGATCGAGGACATAGCCTAATACTACGTGAGGATCTCGAGACCAAATTAAGTGCAGCGCTGGCTAATATGGAAATGGAGCTGAAGAAATGTTCTGTACAGAAATGTGTTGATGGCAAATTACGAGCCTACTTTAATGTGCTGGCTCCCAATGAAGAGGTAAGCTAAAAATAATTACATTACTTTACCGATTGATTAAAATATATTTATATAATATTTTCTTAATCAGCATAATGATGGTCGACGTAAGTCGCGTCTTTTCTGGGTTCGGCTACGCTCCGGCTCCACAGCCGGCCAACAACAATTCAAACCACCGTCTACAAATACACGTGAAGCGGCCAGTAATTGGAGCGTGAATGAGGTGGTCACCTGGCTTGAAACAATGCAACTATCCGAATATGTTGATAGCTTCCTAAAGAACGATATACGTGGCAAGGAGCTGCTTACATTGGGTAGACGTGATCTTAAGGATTTGGGTGTAGTTAAAGTGGGTCATGTAAAGCGCATACTACAGGCAATCAAAGATCTAAGTGCGAATTAAAAGTAAGAAGAATGGTTCCTGTTGTGGCTAACAAAGGTCACAACTAAATTATTTATCGGCTAGTACAAAATATGGGCTTTGGAATCTACTCATAGAGTATGTTGTACTTCGGTTATGTAACATAGTATGTTTTTTGTAGGGGTATTGGAATTGGTTTAGGTGGCTGTTTAGTTGGGTAAGTAAGCAAGCTATTAGAATGTTAATTTGATATGGGATAAGTGCATAAAACAATCACTATTTATAGACTAGCTTAGCTAAAGATAATTATCTTTATTTATCTGATTATAATTCAGATATAAAGATGATCAAATTCTATATTTTTGGCAATTGAAGCTTAGTCGTAGAGCGAGCAAGGAAATGAAAGTAACGATGATACTCTTATACATATTTAATAATTAAATAAAAAAATATATAAAAAAATAAAAAAATTATATACACATATATATATTTATTTATATATATACATATATGTATATATATAAATATATTATACACATACATACAACTATGATTTGATGAGACTTATCATTATCTGTTCTAGTTATGTAAGAAAACACAAAGGAAAATGGCAACTGAATTTCATTTTTGGATCATTATACTCAAATATAAATATATATTTATGTCAAATTCAAAATCATTTAATTGACAGTTTAACGAATTTAAATGTAGTAGTGGCACTCCCCCAAACCAAATACAAAAACGAAAATCCAAAAACAATGAAAAAAAAATGCAAAAGTTCTTGAAACAAATAAAAAAAAAAAAAACAAGAATTAAACATACAGTTTGAAATTATTCACACACTTAACGCTTAGCAATCCAATTTCAAGTTGTAATTATCCTTAAATTAATTTCCCAATGAAAATTAAGAAAACTAAAAGCATTCTAAATTTATAAGCAATTTCAATTTACAATTGTAAAATCTACAAGACAAAAAAAACCTATCCTTAAATATCCAAAAATTTGGCATATAATTACATATATATAATTGTAATTATAATTATATTTATAATTATAGTTTATCAAAATTAAATTTAAATGTTTACCCCCATACCGTAAAATCGCAACCAGACAATTATTATTAAGTGTTTATATACTCTTATTAATTGTAATGGTAACAAAGAAAAGTCTGTTTATTATGTCATTTTTTGTGGTAACCAATGAATGAATAACCAAATGAATAACTTAACTTGTTTATTTATATTTATTTAGCTATTAAGTCCAATGCGTTTTTTCGTAATAAGTTTATATTAAGTAAAGGATATATAGAACGGTGCCAGGCGCCATATATCCTTTTTATTTGTTATTACATTTAAATTTAGCTAGAATGAAGCAAAGTATTGTGTTTCAGACCTACCTTTTGGTATACCTTTTAATATTGTTTTATCTAAGCGGATTAATTTTTGTCTTAGCTGTTCTAAGATTAAGAAATTGTGCTAAATTTTGATAGTTACCTATTTTCAATTAGCAAATTAACAAAAACAAAACAAAAAAAAAAACCAAGAACATATATATATCTAGCTTGTTTACAATATAAAATGTATACAAACAATTTGAAAAATATATATACATGAAATGCAATCTTAAGGTGTGCTATTTAGCGAGGTATGAGCCTTTGGTAGCGTATACTCAACAATTTATAAAATAAAATAAAATCATTTGATGTAATACTAATATTCATTTTAAATAAAACTAACCTTCACGCCTAAATGCGACCGCATTTTAAATTAACAAAAAAAACATATATATGAAAAAAATACAAAAAAAAAACACCAAAAATTACATTTGCCCGATTGCATACTTTAAAACTGAGGCGCACCAAAAGTCTTGAAAATGCAAAATATGAAAAAATAAAACAAGAGTTAAAAAAAGGTTAACAGAGCCGTATGTACCAACTTAAAAATACCTAAAGAAAAAGTGTAACAAGAACTTATATAAAACACAACAATACAAAAGAAGTGATGGTTAAAATATAAAATTAAAAACAATTGTATGAATCAAATAAATGGAAATGCATATAAACGTTTTAAAAAAATATACATATACTTCTATTTTTATTTATAAAAATGTTTGGGGAGCTTAATAGTTGGGTCTAGATAACATAAAAAATAAATAAATAATTAATTAAATAAATTTTATTTGTTAAGTCGATTGTCACAAAATATTCTTCCGTTTCAGCCAACACCTTCCTATAGCAGCATAAAGAAACTATAAATATAAAAAAATAAATTAATTTTCATTTCATCGACTGGACCATAGAATCTATTGCTTTGAAAATAATTAAAATTATTTTTCCCTTAGTTACCTTTAAGAAAGTTAATTTAAATAAAAATGCATTTTACAATTTGGTTTTGTGTTTTATTTTTTTTTATTATTTTTTACTTGTATTATAGTTTCCAAGAGAAATGTTTTTCTGTATTATAATCATAATATTATCATTGATTAAGGTTTATGGGATTGTGACAACTGTTAACTATGTAGATAGCTGTAGGTATTTAGGTAGTGGTACTAGTACTATACATTCTAAGTACATTTATTTATTGTTAGACAAATAGGGTTATTGCATTGATTCACATAAGATAACTTTAATATTCAACTTTTTTTATTTAATATAAATGGAACTATTTAGTTCTATTTAAAAAAAATATTTAATTTTTCAGTTTGAGATTGCCTTTACTATTAATTATTTTTTGAAATTTGATGTAATGGATTTCTTTGTTTAATTATATTATATTATATATTTTCAATACTGTTAGTGATTAAATTATTTTTAGTATTACTTTTAATTTAGTTTACAGGGTAAGAGGATTCTGAAATAGCTGTTATCACAGTACTGTACAAAATAAAAATAGATAATTGTTTTTTTTTTTTGTGGATTAGATATCCATACTAATACTTAAATAAAATAAAGAGGAAAGAAAAGTTTATTTTATATATATATATAGTATATATAATCAGAATATAACATAAAATACAAGTTGAGTTTAGTTTAGTGTTTGTTTTTTTACGATTTTTCTTGTTTACATAAAGATTTCTCGAAAATACATATATCGAAAAAGTTTTACATTTTTAGTTTTAATATTTTGGTTTTTATTTGTTTTCTTTTTCTTTCAGTTAAAAGAAACATTTTACTCTTTACTGATTTAATTCTTTATTAATTTTAGCAACCATTTAAGATTTTTTTGGTTATGCCTTGTTACACTCAAAGGTTAATAATAAGCGTAAATAGTTTCACAAATATGTGTATTAAACTTGAGTATATAGATTATCAATGTGCTAAACAAATTTTGGAAATTGGTGATTCTATAAGTTTTACAACAAATCAATCGAGTTGGTCTGGGCTCATTTATACTTATATATTAAAAAAATAATATAATATATATGTATGTATATATATATATAGACGTCCCTCAAGTGATTTGTTATATATATATTTTGAAAGATATTCATTTTGAACGGGACATTTCAAAAACTCACTCAATTGAAGACAGCTTGAGCAATAATTTGAAGAAAGATTTAATTGGTTATTGAAATAGTTTGATTAGGCTATACACAAACACATTTATATGCAGCATTATATATATATATATATATATGTTCTTGGTTTTTTTTTTTGTTTTGTTTTTGTTAATTTGCTAATTGAAAATAGGTAACTATCAAAATTTAGCACAATTTCTTAATCTTAGAACAGCTAAGACAAAAATTAATCCGCTTAGATAAAACAATATTAAAAGGTATACCAAAAGGTAGGTCTGAAACACAATACTTTGCTTCATTCTAGCTAAATTTAAATGTAATAACAAATAAAAAGGATATATGGCGCCTGGCACCGTTCTATATATCCTTTACTTAATATAAACTTATTACGAAAAAACGCATTGGACTTAATAGCTAAATAAATATAAATAAACAAGTTAAGTTATTCATTTGGTTATTCATTCATTGGTTACCACAAAAAATGACATAATAAACAGACTTTTCTTTGTTACCATTACAATTAATAAGAGTATATAAACACTTAATAATAATTGTCTGGTTACGATTTACGGTATGGGGGTAAACATTTAAATTTAATTTTGATAAACTATAATTATAAATATAATTATAATTACAATTATATATATGTAATTATATGCCAAATTTTTGGATATTTAAGGATAGGTTTTTTTTGTCTTGTAGATTTTACAATTGTAAATTGAAATTGCTTATAAATTTAGAATGCTTTTAGTTTTCTTAATTTTCATTGGGAAATTAATTTAAGGATAATTACAACTTGAAATTGGATTGCTAAGCGTTAAGTGTGTGAATAATTTCAAACTGTATGTTTAGTTCTTGTTTTTTTTGTTTTTTATTTGTTTTCAAGAACTTTTGCATTTTTTTTTCATTGTTTTTGGATTTTCGTTTTTGTATTTGGTTTGGGGGAGTGCCACTACTACATTTAAATTCGTTAAACTGTCAATTAAATGATTTTGAATTTGACATAAATATATATTTATATTTGAGTATAATGATCCAAAAATGAAATTCAGTTGCCATTTTCCTTTGTGTTTTCTTACATAACTAGAACAGATAATGATAAGTCTCATCAAATCATAGTTGTATGTATGTGTATAATATATTTATATATATACATATATGTATATATATAAATAAATATATATATGTGTATATAATTTTTTTATTTTTTTATATATTTTTTTATTTAATTATTAAATATGTATAAGAGTATCATCGTTACTTTCATTTCCTTGCTCGCTCTACGACTAAGCTTCAATTGCCAAAAATATAGAATTTGATCATCTTTATATCTGAATTATAATCAGATAAATAAAGATAATTATCTTTAGCTAAGCTAGTCTATAAATAGTGATTGTTTTATGCACTTATCCCATATCAAATTAACATTCTAATAGCTTGCTTACTTACCCAACTAAACAGCCACCTAAACCAATTCCAATACCCCTACAAAAAAACATACATTACATAACCGAAGTACAACATACTCTATGAGTAGATTCCAAAGCCCATATTTTGTACTAGCCGATAAATAATTTAGTTGTGACCTTTGTTAGCCACAACAGGAACCATTCTTCTTACTTTTAATTCGCACTTAGATCTTTGATTGCCTGTAGTATGCGCTTTACATGACCC
Source organism: Zygothrica quintamaculata (assembly GCA_037044455.1). Taxonomy (NCBI): domain Eukaryota; kingdom Metazoa; phylum Arthropoda; class Insecta; order Diptera; family Drosophilidae; genus Zygothrica; species Zygothrica quintamaculata. Next base: position 17,217 of record JBAMBS010001562.1, on the reverse strand, counting down.
ACTTTAACTACACCCAAATCCTTAAGATCACGTCTACCCAATGTAAGCAGCTCCTTGCCACGTATATCGTTCTTTAGGAAGCTATCAACATATTCGGATAGTTGCATTGTTTCAAGCCAGGTGACCACCTCATTCACGCTCCAATTACTGGCCGCTTCACGTGTATTTGTAGACGGTGGTTTGAATTGTTGTTGGCCGGCTGTGGAGCCGGAGCGTAGCCGAACCCAGAAAAGACGCGACTTACGTCGACCATCATTATGCTGATTAAGAAAATATTATATAAATATATTTTAATCAATCGGTAAAGTAATGTAATTATTTTTAGCTTACCTCTTCATTGGGAGCCAGCACATTAAAGTAGGCTCGTAATTTGCCATCAACACATTTCTGTACAGAACATTTCTTCAGCTCCATTTCCATATTAGCCAGCGCTGCACTTAATTTGGTCTCGAGATCCTCACGTAGTATTAGGCTATGTCCTCGATCCCGCAGCAAGGAGCAAGCATCATCATATAATTTACGCGACGAATCAATTACTTCAACCAGTTTGATACGAAGCGATGGACCCTCGAGCAGTTTACCCTGCGGATGTATTGACTCAAGTGCCTCACTGGCACGGCAAGCAACCTCATAGAGATGATGTTGCAACGCTGGATGCGATATGATCAAGAACTTAACCCATTTAACAAGCGAACTGACTGCTTCAATGAAATTGAGTAGCACATAACATTCACGTTCCGATATAACATCATCGGTGGATACAGCATGCTCGGAAGCCGTTGAAGAAGCCTCACGCTGTATGGATATACTGTGTTGGCGTTGCTTTTCCTGCCAGCTCTTTAGAGATACCTCTAAGCTTCTATTGCGGCAGAGCATTTGTACCCTGTTCTTGTGCAAAATCCGTATCATACCCGGTGGCTGCAACCAGGCTTCACCATCAACTTGTATGGGTATCTCCTCATCTCCCAATATATTGATCTGCACGCTTTGGCACTGCGCAATGCGATGATGCTGTAGATTGATTAAGCGAGATGCAGCCATTTGCACTGAGCCAAACACAGCGACTACCTCCAGGACACGATCATCAAAACTGGGTGTCAGAAAGATATCATCCTTCTTAGTGCTGCTGCCCCAAAAATTGGTGCCACCCATAAAGCTGGGTATATTCAATATAACTATGCCCTGCAGCTCTGGCAATGGAATACGTTGGCCGTCGCACTCCAGTTGCACGCGTTGTTCTAGATTTTTGCAGGTCTTCTGTAGCAATTGCTTAGAGCCCAAGACACCATACCACATATAGTTGCGTGCTCTTGAGCGGCATTTTTCTGGATGCTCTTCACGCTTATTGTGAAAGTCCAGTGAGATTTTGGCATCAATGCCAATACCAAAATAATTGTTCATCACACACTTCTCATGGTAGCCAGCCAAAAGAGTTTCATCCGGATCCATTAAAGGACTGACTGCAGCACACAGCGTATCCGCGTTAGCTAGTAAGCACTTGGATATGAATCCACCACTATTAGCCAGAGCTGTGTATTGAATGAACAAAGGCAAATATAAATAAAATGGTTAAAAAATCTATTAAAATTTCTTACTTGGCCAATTGGGCAAGCGCACTAGAGGATTAATAATGGGCAACTTGCGTATAGGTTCCTCTGCAGATGCCTTCTCTTTATCCTTGTGTGCCTTATCTTCCTTATCACTAGAGCCAAAATGTTCAAAGCCGAACAGTGATGAGCCCATAAATAGGCTTGTCTTGGAACCCTTGAGATTTTGTTGACTTGCACCAGCTTCATTAGACTGCAAGAAAGAAGCATCGATTAGATTGGGCTAAAATTAAGGATGCGCTTGTGTCAAAGAGCAACTGGAAAATCAGCACTAACTACTGTACAAAGAAACATGTGGTTATGGATGTGAATGTGATTGTATTGAGGTTGAGTGTGTGTGTGTGCGTGTGCCAGTGTTTTGTTATAATTAACGAACGCAGGTATCAAAGGTGTAGAGAGCAGTTAATTTTCAGAGCATAAGAGTTAGCGCACTACTTCAAAACGAAAAACCATAATTAATTATATAGTAAGCAGAGGCTGTGTGTGTGTGTGTGTGTTATTTACTGTATATTTACGGAAATTGTTTAGTATTGATTAATATAGTTTATATAGTTGGGTTTTATGCAACACTACGCATAACAAATAAAAATTAAATTCGCGCGCCATTTGCTATATTAAAACTGTTATTTGAGGCTTCAACTTCAACTGGATATTTTATACAAAGGACATGGAAAATTATATTTTATATATTAATATTTTTTTTTTTTGTAGTTTATAAGACTTTTGTTTGGGGATAACCATCGAACGAAGGCAGGAACGGAGTAGGTGACCCGACCCCTTTGGTTACGGGCTTACCAGTGGTATAAGCGGCCTTATTAGTGCCAAGGTCGCAAGGCGTATATCTGGTTCGGCTACCACTAGGAAACGCACACTGTACAGTCCATAGGTGCGTTTAGTATTTAATTTTTTGTTTTTATTCTATGAAAATGCAGTTAGAAATCGTGTGTATTATGTATATTGATTATACGACTATGTATTCAGTTGTTTAAATAGAATAAACAGTGTTTATTTTTATGTGTTGTCTGTGTGGAGTAAAACACAAGTACTGTGAATATACGAGTTAAGTGTAAGTCTTGAAATGATAAATTATAATTAATACAAGATTTGAACATAATTTTGAAATACGTACCAATCGTTTGTGCTTTATATATTATATATATACTTTAATATATATATATTAATATATGTAAAAATAATTTTTATATAAATTTGTGTTATTTGGTTGACTTTTATAATGTTATTGAAATATATTGTTTAACTTAAATCTTTTAAGCTAAATTATAGTTAATGTAGCAAATTATAAAATAATATTAATAAAATATCCAATTCACATGAAGAACTTAATACTTAAGTCTGCTGAAAGTCTTTTTGAGCAATTGAAATGTATTAAAAATATTACAACATATTTGCAACAATTTATAATAATTTGTCGCAAATGTTTGTAAGCTTTCAAATTTTTTTTGTAAAAGGTAAAAATATCCATTAAATTATATACAATTCGTGTGAACCTAAATAATTTCTTATTTATTTTTTGATAATATAATAATTGTTATTTTTTATTTTAATTAAGTTTAAGTATATTTTGTTATTTATTTTATTATTTTTTATTTTATTTATTTATTATTTTTTTGGTAAATTTAATTAATGTTTTTGAAAAAATAAATAAATAAGTAGAATTACCTAAAATCGCATTTTGTGTGTACTTAATTTGTTTGAATTCTGGATTATCATTGCTCGGCTGACACATTTGCTCACTTGCTGATGCAGTGCCAAATTGATATTAAATAATAAAGAGGAAATAATAAGCGAAACTTACCTTGAAGAGATTGCCAACGCTAATTCTACGACTAGCTGCTGGTGAACTGTTCTGGAATCGTGCATGTTCTGGATCCAATGTTGATAAGTTTGGATTAAAACCGGAATGTCGTCGGTCTTTATCCTTATCATATTCGCGTACAGATAGACTGGGTGCATGACTTGAATGACGTCTGATTTCTGAGGAGTTCAGAGATCGTACACCGAGCAAACCCGATGCTGCCGCCAAAATGGATGATGATGCCGTTGATAATGGTTTCAGACAGTCACCGCGCAATGGCGTCGGCGGTCTAACAATAACACTTATCTGTGGATAGTTGGGATTTACATCATCAAAGGATTCTTTCTTACACGACTCATCAAAAGTAATGCGCTTTACATCTTGTCCATGGCCCGTTTTTTTGGTGGGTGACGTCGATGTGGCCATTGCCGATTCAAGTGGTTTCTGTATGCTTTTGCTTGTGGTTGTGGTTGTGCACACTTTGCTATCAACATCGTTTATTTCTATTTTAATTGCTGTTTGCATAGACAGTTCATCCAGTTCATCACTAGTCGTAGTTGTTGTTAATGCCTTCGATATTATTGAATTTGTGGGCGTGGCAACATCATCATCGCCATCGTTTTTCATCATGTTGCTATTGCTTTCGAGCGTTAGCTGCTGTTGAAATATGACGGTTGTACTTGGTTTAAGTTTTGTAAATGAGTTACGCTTTTTGGGACGCTTCATTATAAATTCATCAGAAACAGGATATTTATACATATATATATTTGATTGGTCGGTTGATTGGTTAGTTAATTAGTTAGTTGGTTGATTTGTTGATGGGTTAGTTGGTTGGTTGGTAAGATTGGTTAGTTAGTTAATTAGTTGAATTTAGCCAAGCAAGTTAATTATTTTGGCACGTTTTTTGAACACAGGAAAAGAAAATTTGAAGAAAAAAGCAAACGGAGAGCAACAAAGATTTTTACCATAAGTAGACACGTCTTGAGTACTTCCGATAATTTAATTTTACATAGCTAAGCTCTATTTATATATATTTATAAATATTTATATGCAATTTACTTACTTAAGTTAACTTATACGACTATCATACATACCTTAAAGCTTTGACGCGCTATATCGTTACCTTCCACGAACTGTGCCAGGCTGCAGTATCGCGGTGGTTTCTTTGGATCATCGCACCGATTATCCAGTTCAAATACAATATTCTCAAACCCAAATTGTTGTGGGTTATCATCGCTGTCCATACGTGCCAGCGTTGCCATTCTTGGTGGGGAAGAGTTGCGTCTGCGAGGATGGGACTTTGCCTGTGTTAAAGCGCTCATTGATTTTTTGCGTGGTGGCTTTGGTGGTCCAATATGTTCGGAGCAGAGTGTGGTGGTATCATCGGTAATTGTGTTGTCTTGCAATGCATTAAGTATATCATGGCCCAGCACAGAGCTAATGTCATCCATAAGACTTTCGCCAGGAATTGGCTCTGTCTCATCGCTTGTTTCCGGTGAGTCAATATGCATAAAGTTATTTGTATCAAGACTCTATAAATATTTCAATATTATTTTCAACTAATTTACAAAATGTAAATTAAAAAAAATAAGTAATAATGTTACCTGTATGATTTCGCCAAGCGTTTGACCCACCTCGATCTTATCAAATATCTCGGAAGCCACGCTGCACTCTTCATTACTAATTGCTGAAAGTACATCGCTTGCCTCAGCACCCAAATCCTCTGAGGATGATTGTTCCTGCAAGTGTGAATGAATATATATAATATGTTGTGTATTATATATACATGAATTAACAGTTTGAGTGTTAAACGTACTGTGTTAGCTTGGACATCAGTATCAATTATTGTTATGCTTGCGCTTGTATAAACATTTTGGGAGTTTGGGGTTACAACAATGCCTGGTACCTGTAGGTTGCAAGTGTGTACCACAGCGGTTTCTATGTGGGTTGTGATACACTTTTCGTTGCCATTGTCTTCATCTTTGTCGCTATCAATTGGAATGCTGGGCTCATCATTTGCTGTATCATTTTTACGCTCCTTATCCTTGTCCAGCTCACGTGTCATATAGTATGTGCGTTCGAATACTTCAATGGGTCTGTAGTCGGAAAGCGGATCCACAATTGGTTCCCCAGTTATAATGGGTACACGCAGAAAGTCTAATTTGCGTTCGGTTGGTGTATTATCTCCGCCATCGCTGCCAGGGGAAAGCCAATTTCCAGCATCATCAATGTTGGCGCCACCACTGAGCGAAAGACGACCCACGCGATAGACCTTCTCTCCGCTGTTACCTTCCTCCAGCTCTTGTATCACTTCAGGTACACCTGAGCTGCGACGACTATCCGCAAATTGGCGCGGTGCCGGCAAATTGATGCTATTAAAAAAATTCTCATCTACGGAATCACGACGATTGTCCGGTAACGGTGATATGCAAGTCAGACGTGATGTTTCCATCGTTGGTGAGATTATATTAATTGGTGGTATAATGGGCAAAGGTGAACTACACGGCGTTGAATCTCCCGAGTTATTGGTAGGTATCTTCAATGCTTCAAATGGTGTAATCGATAGCTTACGCTGATAACGTTTGGGACGACCAGGCTCAGAGTGTTCAACTACATTGTAAATGGCACGTTTTACACTATTGGCTCGGCACTGCAAGGCCTCCTTTTCGGTGGAACGCAATGAGCGGCTATGTCGTCTTTCCTTTGTGTTGATTTGATCCTTTTCCGTTTTCTCAATCGATATATTCGGATTGCTAGCAAAAAGGGAACTAATCATTTTTAAATAATAGTACAAAATAATTAAATTTTCCGATTTGAATAACACACATTTCTTCTATAAAAATAATATAAATTTTATACATTTCATTTTAAAATTTTGTTTCGCAATGAATAACTTTCCAAGAATTTTTAATGAATACTTCAATTTTATTACTGTGCATTTTTCCCTAGAAATAGTAATTTATTTTCACTAGAATGAAAAAATTATTATCTAATTTTAGCTCAAGTTTGCATAGCTTATAGTTTGCAAACTTAAACTTTCTGGGAAATGCAGTAGTTGTTCAACTCGGAAAAACCAATTAATCTATTTAAACGAGATTTCTATTATTAGAATTATAATGAAAATAATAAAGCTAAAACCAATAAAAAGTGGAAAATTTATATAGAAGAGCAACTTACAGAAGAGATGGTCGAGGAGTCGTTGCTGAGCGCGTTATAAGACTACGAATGGTGGCCAACAAATCGTCACCACTATAGGCGCCAATTTCCTCTTCCTGTAATGCATCTAATAGCATCGAAAGCTTCTGTTTAAGGATCTCACACTTCATGGCTAACTGTTCATCTTCCTTGCGGTGCTCGCAAATGCGTACTATGAGCTCATCAATGGTATCACACAGCGTGCGTGTGGAAGAGATCAGCAGTTGCGTGTCGTTCGTTTCGACTATGGAACGTAAGTGCTGATTGGCTGAAGATACCATATTGGTAAAGAGAGCTTCTTGTTCCGTGGTAATGGACATTTTTGGTGCCTTGGGTACACTGATGGCCTTTTCAAATACCATAATGCTCCAGCGATCCAGCATTTTTGTGCTGGCGGATTCATAGCGTTCAAGAATCTGGGGTAAATGTGTATCATCGTCACAGCTGGAGCCCCAACCTAATACTCTGGCTAGATCATTGCCTGTACCTAAGGGCATAACTGCCACTTGGCATTGTTTCTATATAATTAAGAAATATACTGTATGTTGAGATGATCTTAAGCTAATTCCATTAAGACTTACGTGCATGTTGAATCGATCAATCTCACTGAGAACCCAACCTACGGAGCCATCACCGGAGCACACCAGTATGCGAAATAACTCGAAATGCCGAAAAAGTCGCAGACCTAAGCTGGGTCCCGTTGAGATCAAGTCAAAGACCTGAGCCGGATTTAGTAGTTGTTTAAAACGTCGTAAGAATTTAACACCCTGATTATCGCCAGATTTGGAATTGACAAAAACAAGAAGCGGTGAGAAGTTACCCTTCGGACTAGCCACATCCCAGGCATCATCATTGCTTATTGAATGCACACTAGTGGGTGGCACCACAGAGAGCTTGGCGGGTCCAATGGGACAGGAAACTGCCATTTGAGGACGACATGCCACATGCACCGTATCCCTACACCACAGGCAACGCCAATCCTGTAAGCGTAGTACAGAACCGCAGGTTTTCTTGCAAACAGCGCACACAGCTGATACGGGCAGATTACCCTCCATCCACTGATGGGGCATGATTATGCGTCCATCGGCCTGTTCGATGATATCCTTGCCAACTGTTGCCAATGTTGTCCATTTGCAGTTGGCGATTGCCTTAGCCGCACAACGCTTATGCACTTTGCACTTGCACACCTCACAGCTGAGTCCATGTGAAGTAACACCGGAGAGTGCATCTCGGCACACATTGCAGTAGGTGGGTCTTGCATGCGATGTGGCATACCAATGATGGTGGTTAGACAGTAGATCATGCTGTTCAATCAAGAAGCTATCACCACGCGGACGCTGCGGCGTCGTTGCAGTTTTTAAGGAGCTCAGCCAATCATCCATATCGCGTCTGGACTCGGCGCAAAGCACCAATGAGCGGGTGGGTGTTATAATCTAAAAAGATATATATCAAAATAATCATTTATTATTAAATTATTAAACTATAATAATAGCAGCAAATGTATTAACATCCAGCTATTATTGCTTTAATTGAGAGCGGATCCAATATAAATTAATTTCTTGGGAACCTCTAATAAATTAGTAAATTTATTTTTTTTAATTAACCAAAAAATTTATTAGAGTAAATTACCAATTCTTAAAATAATATTTTTTAAATAAATAAATAAATAAAAATAAAATAATATTGTCAAGGACATTAAAGTCAGACATATAACAAAAATTAATTACTAAAATATTTATTAAAACTTCATTGGTGCACTAACTCGGCTTTTAATCAAGGCTTTGAAGCTCTTGACCAACAAGGAGTGAGAGCGGTCAGTAGTCGTATGCATGCGCAGTTGCTTGAAATCTGATTGGTTAATTAAAAACTGCAAGCGACTAGCGTAGTCGGTTACCTTTAAAGGGGATATTTAATTAACAATTTCCCGATATACTATGAACAGATTAGCTTCTTTTTTTTTTGTTTAATTTTATTCAATTAAATGTAATTTAGAAAAGTTTTGAATATTAAACTTTTAAAAAAATATTAAAACATTTTTAAAATATTTATAAATAAACGTATGTTATATATTTGTTTAAAATAAATACAAAAAAGGTTTTCATTTTAAACAAAATAATAGGATTAAAATCGTAATACTATTAAGTCAGCTTTTAGTTTTCATTTTCTTTTTCTTAACAAAATCATGACCTATGTCTCATAAAGATTTGAATTATGGCAACTCTTTTTACGATTATGTTAAGCTCTTATATTACTGATGAAGGACGCCACGCAACAGCGTTTATTAGTTGTGTAACTAAAGATGGTTCTATTAGTTTCAATGGCCTCATTAACACGCAAATAATTTTTATGCTAATAATAATAATAATGCAAAAGACAGGCGCGCCGACACGCCCTTGAATTAACAGTAATGTGACAAGCCCACAAATAGAACAGCCATTGTTTGTGGGTTGTATCCAAATGATTCTTAGCTGCTTTAAGCCACAGCTAACATATAATCGAATACATGCATACAACGATGTATATACATATTATATTATTCATATGTCTAAAATATTTAAAATTTCTAAAAGGTATTGTATTAATTTAAGCTGATTATAGTTTGCGTCTCATCTTTGTCTCTAATTAATGACTCTCATATACCGGATTATGGCAAAATTCATGCAGCTAATTGAAAATTTTCCTCGTTTTAAGCCATTTGGTTGTAGTGCACAATTGTTACAGTCAATTTGTTAAGATAATCGGCTCAGAGTTGCTATTGACATTCGAATGTAGAACTGTACCAGCACAATTAATACCTTCAACTTATTCTAAGTAATTTTCTTTTGTATTTGATGTATAACTAGTAAATCTCATAAGTACACATTAGCTGCAACTTGATAATACCAAAATATACACATTTAATTGGATATCTGAAACCAAAATAATGTCAAACGCCTCCACAATTATACAGAAAGCACACAGCGCTATTTCCATTATAAGCAGGAATGCAACTGTTGCAGCACTCTGTGGCACATTGTTATATATTAGAATTTGATTAAGTAAAGAGGAATGTGTTGCAATATGCTATTTATTGAGTAGGTGGTGGACACGAAAGGTCTCTCCCGTGTTTAAAAATAGTAAAAAATGAAATTTCTTATTATAGTTATAATGCTTTGCTGTTCATTATGCGATATTTTTAAACGCTGACTTCTATTAAAATTCTACAGAATCAAAGTTATTTTAATAATAATATCTAGAGGTATATTTGGATACCTATAAATATATATTTGTTGTAAAAATAAATAAAATTCTATTTTTAATTTACAAATGAAGTCTGAAGAAATGTTTGTAATATAATGAAAATATTTTTCATTTATTAAATTTTAATTATTTTCTAGCTTGAGCTATACCTTCTATAGACTTAATCAGGGTTTATTTCATTACACTAGCTTACAGTAATATTTAATCTAAAACTGCATTAAGGTAATGACTTTCACTCTTGAAAGTCAAGTAAATTATAATATATAATGCAATTAAATTCTGGCATTGTATTGAGGTAAATAAATAATTTAACTTCAAATTAAAGGCTCTTTGGTGCATGTTACCCAAATTGTAAACCAAATTCATACAGTTGCATGCACTGTCAACTTGGCCAACTGACTGTTGTATAAATTATTTACAGTAGAATTGAGAAAAAAAGCTTTTGTCTGTATAATGCAGCAGTGTTGCAATTAATACACTAAAAGCCGCAATCTAAACACTTGAAAGATATTTGCAGCCAGCTCATGCTACAGTTTGTGACCTTTTAGGTAACAATGTATTATGCATCTGCCCCTGGGCTATGGCCTTCATTTCCATAACTGCGCAGTTGTTGCACGTAGCATGTTGCGTATTATACCTGCAACATGAAAACGCTTTCATGCTTCGCTTGAATATGTGGTTAACATCTGCCTTTTTTCATACACGCCATATTTGAAAATTTCATGTGTTTTACCCTCATATTTGAAAGGTATCCTTTTACCATGAAAATTTCGCTGAATGTTGCTACATTCGCAGAATTGAATCAATTAAATCTGATATTGAATTTGGGAACCTTTTAAAAAATTATGGTTACACTTTTATTTTATATTTTCATTGTGGAATCAATAAAGTAATTAAAGGTACAGAGTACCATTTAATATAAAAAAATATGCATTAAAAGTTTTAATTGATTCTATATTAATATTTTACTTTTAATAAATATATATATAAACGTTTTTAACTGTAATTTGTACAGTTTTTAATTGGAGTATAGACAGTCTGTCTGGTACTTAAAAAGCGATGTCGTTACCAGCAGCACAGTTGGTATGCTATGTAAACACCCTCGAGAGTATTTTTCCATTTGCATTTTATTGTTTGTCGCCTGTTGTCCTTGGCTGCATTGTTCGTATTTCATGAACTTTACTCAGGAATCCATTTTGTGGTGTGACCCCTCTGGTGGTCGAAACTGGTTTCCTTTGATATGGCATAAAAGCAACATAATGGTATAATTACAAATATTTACATTAAACTGGTTAAAGTTGGTTGAAAATGTTGTAATGTTGAAATGTTGTTTTCTGGGATTTAAAGCAAGCAGCAGTAAATTTATTTTTATTCAGCTTAACTGAATTGGTTTAAAAAATTTAATTTGAAAGTTTTAAATATATTTTAAAATAGTTAGTTAACTAAAGAATGCAATTTGCGATAACTCTTTTCAGATATGTCAATCCGTTAGCATTTTACTTACAGTTATATAAATAGCCGTAGCATAGTTTGTAGTTGGTTTAAAAAGTATTTCAAACTTTTTAGTAAGCAAGAATTTTTTAAATAAAATTCATGAAATTTTAATAATGTTAAAGGTTAAATGTTAAATGTTCATTTAAAGTTTAAAGTTTAAAGTACATAATGATATTAATTATCCATTCAATTATGTTTTGAGGGATGAGAAGCTTAACTGCTGGCTATTAAAATTGAAAAATTTCCATTACCACAGTGAAGCCATCTAAGTTCCAGTCATTATGATATTAAATTTTTGGTTAGCTGCTATACTTATACATCCCAGTAAGTTAGTAAAATGTTGGCATAACTGTATTTAGCTTCCAGCTACAGACACAAGCAACATCCTGGGGATTGGTATACTGCGTTTTCTAATCAAATAAGCAAACAAAAACAAACTGCTCCAAAGCTAAGCCTGATACACACTTGCTGATACACACTTGCTGCCAGAATTCATTACGTAGGACGACAAAAGGACGTCGACATTGGCATCGGCATAGCCAGCAGGGTTGGTAGCAGCTTTGGCAATGGCATTGGCATCGGCATCAGCGGTTGTTTTGCTTCATTTACTACCTAAATATTTATGAGTTCAACAAGCAGAAGGCACAGTCAACAGCTAAAGCAACGGTAACGCCATAAGCAACAGTTCCAGCAAAATCCGAACTACGCATACGACTGAATGTCCCTTAACGGGCACATCACAAAACGCTTGGCATTAGCATCTGACAAGGAGGAAAGTAAAATCATTTCGTGTAATTTGGCGAATGTATTTTAGTACTTTGTATCCTGGTATACACAATATATACGCGGACGTTTCCAGTACATTCTTTTATTCTCTTTTTTTTTGCTTTTTTTTTTGTTTCATTATCACGCTGAGTTTCCCAGAAAAATGTCGAAATTGGTTTTTTAAATTTCAATGGCCGATGGCTATTTTGCCAACGCGCATCAACTGAACATTACAGAGTCCTTGTCAAAAAAAAGTTTTATTATGCGATCAAAGGATCTCTTTTATATAGTACACACTCATACATAAATATGAATATATTAGTTTAACTTTGACAAAGTTGGTCATAATTTTGCTAAAATTTTATGCTTGATTTAAGAACTTTAAATATAAATCATTTTTAAAAACGTTTCTTAAAACTTTGACTTTGTTTTTCCCAATACGAAACAGACCAAGTTTTGTGCTATATATTTACATCAAAGCCACTCGTAACACTTTTGGCAATGTACTCGAAAACATGAATGAAAAAAACATTATTACAAGTTTTCCTGCTCAAAAATAAAGTTGAAGTTTCAAGGATTTGCGTGTATCGTATGTTGCATATCTGATATGACAATGATAATACCAAAGGATATTTTGTGCAGTCTTCTTTGTTGAGAGGGTCACTTCATCAGAGAAGTAATTTTACTGATTACTAAGCTGAGACCTCAACATATAAAGAGACAATATAATGCCTTCCACGAGGACCTATTGAACGGCTCTAGAAATATTGCTTTCAATTTTCATACAAGAAAAGTACAATCGCTGTCTTGTGTATTAAATTTCACGTAGTCTCATACTAAATTAAAATAAATAAAGAAAATATTGTTTTAAGAAAAAACAAAATAAAATAAATAAATGTATTATACATTTCCTCAAAGCTTAATATTAATTTAAACCTTAAATTTATTTATTAAATTTGGTGTATAAATTTTAGAAACTTAAGTTATAAGATTATAAATGTGTCAAATATATTTCATAATCAAATTCAATTTTACTTATTTAATTAAATAAAAATTTAATTAGTAAATCGATAAAATATTTTTATTAGAATATTTTCTATATTTAGACCAATCAGCTTAACTGACAAGTTGTTATAAAATTTCTTAATAACTGGCGTTGTAATGTGTCATAAACATCAACAAAAGTTCGTCAAAATTTCAATTAAAAAATTTTGTGAAAAGTTAAATAAATTTATGTTTGAATAAAATTGAATGCTGTGTAATTAATAAAAGAAAATTTCTGAGAAAAACTTTTAGAATACTCCCAACGGAATTTGTCTGAGATTTGACTTTGCGCAAATTCAAATAGCAATTGTTTGCCCAAAATATTTTTACATACACTTACATATATATATTTTGCTTAAATTGCTACACAGCTATACGAATTTAAAATATTGCGCATTAAGTATACGCCTCCAAGTACTGTTGCGCCGCAATTAATAAGAGCTGCTACTTAACAGTTGACAGCGTCTTGAATAATTGATGTAGCTGCCACAAACAGAAACACACACGCACAGACTTACATTAATAAATACATACACATATATACATTAGTAGGCATATTTGATAAATTTTATATGCATGGGCAATCAATCAAGTTGATTACTTTGGCAAATACTTACACCTACTTGAGATATCCTTATGTGCTTGTAATTGGAGTTCATGGAAATTGCACGCAATTGCGCGCATTAAGTAGAGCATGTAAATTTCAGTCAAGGTTGATTATTTTTTTATGTTTTTTAAACCTGAGTGAAATTGATTGCGGTACCTTATCTTTAATATTATGTAATTTTCTTTAGAAAATTACATAGATTATATAATCAATTTTGTTTAGTCACTTAAGTAAATATTTACAATATATCACCTACTAGGTGTGTGGCTGACAGCAATATGTTTTTGTTTTCATTTAAAGTTTTTATACACAAGTTGCAACTCAATAGCCTTTGGCTTAAACAAATATAATATGCAACGAGTTTACTATATTAACTATGCCAACTCATCCATTAAAATAATAAATGAAAGTGAAACATAATTATAATAAAAAGAAATTTTAAAGTTAAAATGCAATTCCATTTTGTGACCTGATTTAAAACTAAACTTTAATTTTATGAAATGACAACTAACGGAATATAATTCTTTTAAAAACTCATTAAAAAACATGTAAAAAGCTACATTGTAATTAAATTTGGCATACTATTTTATATAGAATCTATAAGACTGTAGTGTACCCAATGATTTTAATCGCATATTTTGCTTTCTGCTATTTTCATTTCATTCGCACAATGTCCTTCAGTCCCTTTTTTATATTTCGTTTTGGGTAAAGGAACTAATTGTCTAAATAAAATATACAAAAAACCGCATAAAGGAGTTACAAAAAGTCTCCTGACTGTTATAACAGCTGAGCCAAAATGTTGGGGCAAAATTTTGTTGCCCTTTCAAATTTAGACAAAACTTTATACAATGACTTAGAGCTGGCTGACTGACTTTTATTGTTTATGGAATAAAGGTTCAGGAAAAGGTTGAAAAAGTAAAGTTTCTTTATGAATATGTATATAAATTAATGAATAAGCATTTTGTTAATAAAATAACATGTTTTATTAAAAAAAAAGTAAATTCTAAAAAACCATAATTCAATGGAAAATGCTGAAAACTTTTTGAGTATATTTATTCTAAAGTTTTTTGTTGACTTAATAAGATAAAACCAATAAATTTAGCAACTAAAATTGTATATTTCATCTGTATATAATAAATAAAATAAAAAATATAACAGAGTTATACAAAATATGCTTTGTAGTGTTTACTTTGAAGAATTAAGCCACAGGGTGCCTCGTTCTAGGTGACAGCTCTTTTGTCTGGTGTGTCACTTGCATAAAAAAGATGCATTCTATACAGTTTCATATAAACAACACATAAAAAGCTTATTAAAAAGGCTTAAACCAGATACACAACACGCGTTAGCAACTTTCCACGGCCTAGAGCATTTTGCAGCAGGCTTTGTTATCTGTAAACGAGTGTGCAAACGCTCGTAGCAGGATCTTTGACTTCAACTTTGTGGCATGTGCCACAACTTGGATTGTGAAAAGTGTGCGCTAACTTGCCGTAAGTATGAAACTAGTTGAAAAGCGTACAAAATAGTTATCTTTTTGTTTTCTTTTTTATAATTTTTTTCATATTTACCCAATGGCAATTTTATTATGTGAATTTATATTTACAGATATACATATATTTTTTTATATAGTGAATTATATGTATGTAAAAAAATAATGCAAATAAATCCTTTGGGGATTTTATGTTTTTAATAAAATTCTCTTTGATTTTGCACCTATTGATATTCATAAACATTGTATTTCCAAAAAGGTTAAAGCTCCTTTCAATTATTGGAACCAAAAGGAATTTTTAATTCCTTATATATTTATGCCTTCATTTATATTTAATTAGTCAATATTTAGAGTGAGTTTTATTCAAATTTAAGAAAGAAAATTTCATTAGCTATGTCTATAATTTAAATCATTGTTGTTTTAATCATTTTTTATTACTAAATAATAGAATTACCTAATGTCTTTATTAGAACACAATTCTCTCAAAACAGTTAAAAATCTGGTACTTGTAATATGAGTACACATGTGAATAAATTTAACTTTTAAATTTTATGTCTGCGAGGCAACTTTAAGAAACATAAAATGAAATGAGACTTTCCCAACTCTAGTATATATATATGCATACATATATGTGTATGTAGGTATCACACCTTTGGTTATTGCCTGGAGCATTACTACCGAAAGCTTCTTAGCTATTCATCCGATAAAAAACAATAAAATACGGTGGAGACGACAACGCTTTGAGCCAATATCGTTGGGCCAAAACTCAAAGCTCGCAAAAGGTTTAAATGTGGAGTGGTAAGGTAACATTGAGGTTGTGTGTGAGTGTGTATGCTTACATACTCTGTATGTTCTTTTATTATGGCGCATATACACGCAATATATATTTAATGTATCTCCACACACATATATATATTTATATATGTAGAAATGTATATATATATATATACATATATATGTATATATATATATATGTATATATGTTCTTTGAATTTTATGAAACCGGCGAATGTATGCGCTAATTTTGCGCATCAAATGCTGCGCATTCGTGTATAAAGAAATATAAATTTGAATATTTAGATACGCCAAGTCAGGCAAAATATGACTACAGAATATACTATATATATATATAGGTATGTATGTATATGTGTATTGTAGTAGGAAATTGCTCAGCTTATGCTAATTTGGCATGTAGCACGTGTTAAATGTAAGTATTTATCTTAGATTTCCTTTCTTTGTTTCAGACATTTAATATCGATGCAGGATATTGGTTGGGGCGAATGAAAAAATGGGAATCGCAAGGGAAAGCTGTAATTGAGTATAAAAGGATTCGTATTGAGTATAACTGGGATTTTTCTAGGCATATTTTATATTTATAAGGCCAGACAATGGTAAATATATATTGAGCCTGCTTATGTTATATTTTGATAACGCAAACAACTTGAGACTTTTACCTAAGCCCTTGAAGTACGCATTGAGTTTCTTTATTTACTTTTAGATTTCCTCTTTCGACACTTTTTATGTACGTAGACACAGAAATGGCAGTGAATACTTAAATGTAAGGAGGAAATGAGATATTATACAGTTGGTATTTATTTATGTATATATACAAAAGCAACAGCTGGCATACAAATTATTGAGACTATTCAACGACCAACAAAGTCTTCATAATAGCAAGCTCGTAAACT
This sequence comes from Zygothrica quintamaculata, assembly GCA_037044455.1. NCBI lineage: Eukaryota > Metazoa > Arthropoda > Insecta > Diptera > Drosophilidae > Zygothrica > Zygothrica quintamaculata. Next base: position 275 of record JBAMBS010001562.1, on the reverse strand, counting down.
AAATAGTTTACGAGCTAATCAAAAAGTTTTATCATCAAATTTATATGACAATTAATTATTTAATTATTGCGCTGGACTTCGAGGTACATAAATAAGTTTAGTTAAATAAGTTTTTGGACTGTTTAAAATACCAATTTCAACTTGTTACTAAGAAATGACGCACTTCATGCAATGTGCTGTTAATGCTCAGTAGGTGGTAACATTTCCACAAAAAACTTTTAGTAATCTGATGGCTCTTTAAGTAGAAAATACTAGGATTCATTACGATTTAAGCT
>JBAMBS010001561.1:0-15094 GCA_037044455.1 Zygothrica quintamaculata | reverse complement strand
AAATGCTATTTGCGCAGGGCCAAGAGTAGTTCATCCGCCACATGGGGACTAGCTATAGACGAACCCTTGTCCAAAGAGTGTGAAAATGTTTAAGTGAGTGTTCCCCTGTATTTTAAGGAAATGCGAAACAGCTACATTGTATTTCAATCTCTGATACACTTGAAATATTTCCTTTTTATTTTTTTTTTTTTTACTATTAAAGAGCTTTGAATTTTAGTTTTGAGTTTTACTTATAATAAATTTCAATTTAAAGCAAATAGTTAACTATATAGATATATTGATATATTTATGCTATTGATATAATATTATTAATAGGTAAAATATATATAAAATCAGATTTAAATATATATAATATATATGTTAATATAAGCTTTATATATGATGTTCTCTATTAACATTATATTTTAAAAATTTATTGAAAATTTGTTAGATTTTTTTCCAGGTGCATTTCAACGAATACTTTCGATGTATGTAAGCTAGAGCTAGAAAGTGTTCTGAAAGTCTATTACTGTCAGCCATGGTCTATTATGTTGCGGTGGGGTGCAATCGTTGCCTCAAGCGTTTTGAAAGTGTTTGCGGCTGGGAGTGACATATGGGAGTGGATGTTGTAATTTGTCGGTTTGTAAACACCAAAATAGTTTTTAGATTTTGTGCAAGCTAAATAATAATTTCCTTATATGTACATATATTTATGATCACTTTGTTAATTTAATTTTAACACAATATGGTATACCACATATAGCTTTTACTTTCAACAACTTTCAACATTATATAGTTTTACCTTAGTTATTTTTACGTTGAAACTCCACACAGTATGCAGGTTTCGTCGACAACGAACTTGTTGCTTTATATTATTACAGCCCGCTGCTGACGAAACCCGAGTTCAATGTGGTTTGCATTTCAGACATACACAATATAAATATAGTTTTCAACTATTTATTCACACAACACTATAAACAAATAAATATTGCAAATTCTTAAGTATTAATTAACTTTTCCGTATGTCAACAGCATTCTAAACAGAATGTTGCTAACGCCATTTTGTTAGAATATGACGACTGCATGCCGCTATGGGGAACAAAGCAGTGCTATGTTGTCTGTAAATGTTGCTAGGTATGGTCAAGTTGCATAGATTATGTTGCTTAGGTGTGAGTATCGGCTGTGTTTTATTTTGTTGCGAGATCGCTGCAATACGTACCGTGTGCTGTGCAACAAGTTAATGTAGAATATTGCTGCAAAGAAAATAAACTAAAACAAAACACAATTAAATTTATTTACTAACCCACAAGGTTTATAAATTTTTGAACAGCATCAATTTGTCTTACAGCTTGGCAAACGTAGAGTTGGTGTAAAATAAATCAGTCAATGTTGTCACTAAATACAGTTTTCTCCTTTTTTTTTTGTGCTGTTGTTCTTTATATGTCTGTGTTTAGATAGTGTTAAATAGTTGGGGTGCTTAAAGGACTGTTTATTTCGTAGTCAAGCAATCAGTTTAAAGAGCGAAATCTTACTCGTTTTATTTTATTTTATTTTACTCTTCTAATTGGTAGACGGCTTCCACTTTGTCTTTGTTTCCGGTTGTTTTTCCCTTTTCATTTCCAGTTGCTGCTGTTGTTAGTAAATCCAAAAGCTGTCGACGTTGCCTTTGTCGTGGGATTGTCATCCACATTTACTATGGTCACTTTGTACTGAAATAAAATATTCATATCATATAATTTTCCTGCTGTGTTTTTTTTATTAAAAACTTTTTGAATTCCCAGCGTAAATCACGTCAAACGCGAAACTTTTGACACTTTACGGAAGGCAGTTAAATTATCCCAAAAGTACCCCTATTTGGCTCCTTTTGGCTACTACTACTCTTGTTTGTGTTTGTGCTCTTTGAAACACTTATCCTTAGTAGTTTCTCAACGTTTTCAACAAATTGAAATATGCACGACACAAAGGACCACACAAAATGAGCTTAGACTATGGATATTTTGTGTTTAGCAGACAACAAAATCCACAAAAAAGCGCAAAAGTTAAATGTCGCACATTTTGATGCGACAGTTATTATACCCTTTAACCATAAAAACTGAAAGATATGAATAGAAGAGAATTCGAATAGTATAATACTACGTGATCGCTACCAGGAACAACATTTTTTTATGTTTTCGCACATGACAAAGTGTTGAAAGGATATCAGGTAACAATATCAATTGCAGTCGATTGCATTTTTTTATTGCATTCCGAGATGCTTTGGAGTATTGGTTGTCAACACCAATTAGACGGAAGTTGCTTAACGACTTGATATTGACAGATACTGACAACTAACAACTAACAGTGTTCCATTTATATTTTCGTGATATATATATATATATATATATATATATAGTATATATATACGAAAATATAAATGGAACACTGTTAGTTGTTAGTTGTCAGTATCTGTCAATATCAAGTCGTTAAGCAACTTCCGTCTAATTGGTGTTGACAACCAATACTCCAAAGCATCTCGGAATGCAATAAAAAAATGCAATCGACTGCAATTGATATTGTTACCTGATATCCTTTCAACACTTTGTCATGTGCGAAAACATAAAAAAATGTTGTTCCTGGTAGCAATAGCATAGTATTATACTATTCTATTCTCTTCTATTCATATCTTTCAGTTTTTATGGTTAAAGGGTATAATAACTGTCGCATCAAAATGTGCGACATTTAACTTTTGCGCTTTTTTTTTGTGGATTTTGTTGTCTGCTAAACGTACAAAATACCATAGCATACTTAAAGTATTTTGTGTGGTCCTTTGTGTCGTGCATATTTCAATTTGTTGAAAACGTTAGAAACTACTAAGGATAAGTGTTTCAAAGAGCACAAACACAAACAAGAGTAGTAGTAGCCAAAAGGAGCCAAATAGGGGTACTTTTGGGATAATTTAACTGCCTTCCGTAAAGTGTCAAAAGTTTCGCGTTTGACGTGATTTACGCTGGGAATTCAAAAAGTTTTTAATAAAAAAAACACAGCAGGAAAATTATATGATATGAATATTTTATTTCAGTACAAAGTGACCATAGTAAATGTGGATGACAATCCCACGACAAAGGCAACGTCGACAGCTTTTGGATTTACTAACAACAGCAGCAACTGGAAATGAAAAGGGAAAAACAACCGGAAACAAAGACAAAGTGGAAGCCGTCTACCAATTAGAAGAGTAAAATAAAATAAAATAAAACGAGTAAGATTTCGCTCTTTAAACTGATTGCTTGACTACGAAATAAACAGTCCTTTAAGCACCCCAACTATTTAACACTATCTAAACACAGACATATAAAGAACAACAGCACAAAAAAAAAAGGAGAAAACTGTATTTAGTGACAACATTGACTGATTTATTTTACACCAACTCTACGTTTGCCAAGCTGTAAGACAAATTGATGCTGTTCAAAAATTTATAAACCTTGTGGGTTAGTAAATAAATTTAATTGTGTTTTGTTTTAGTTTATTTTCTTTGCAGCAATATTCTACATTAACTTGTTGCACAGCACACGGTACGTATTGCAGCGATCTCGCAACAAAATAAAACACAGCCGATACTCACACCTAAGCAACATAATCTATGCAACTTGACCATACCTAGCAACATTTACAGACAACATAGCACTGCTTTGTTCCCCATAGCGGCATGCAGTCGTCATATTCTAACAAAATGGCGTTAGCAACATTTCTGTTTAGAATGCTGTTGACATAGGGGATTGATTTTCTTTAATAAAAAAGTTAATTAATACTTAAGAATTTGCAATATTTATTTGTTTATAGTGTTGTGTGAATAAATAGTTGAAAACTATATTTATATTGTGTATGTAATGCAAACCACATTGAACTCGGGTTTCGTCAGCAGCGGGCTGTAATAATATAAAGCAACAAGTTCGTTGTCGACGAAACCTGCATACTGTGTGGAGTTTCAACGTAAAAATAACTAAGGTAAAACTATATAATGTTGAAAGTTGTTGAAAGTAAAAGCTATATGTGGTATACCATATTGTGTTAAAATTAAATTAACAAAGTGATCATAAATATATGTACATATAAGGAAATTATTATTTAGCTTGCACAAAATCTAAAAACTATTTTGGTGTTTACAAACCGACAAATTACAACATCCACTCCCATATGTCACTCCCAGCCGCAAACACTTTCAAAACGCTTGAGGCAACGATTGCACCCCACCGCAACATAATAGACCATGGCTGACAGTAATAGACTTTCAGAACACTTTCTAGTTCTAGCTTACATACATCGAAAGTATTCGTTGAAATGCACCTGGAAAAAAATCTAACAAATTTTCAATAAATTTTTAAAATATAATGTTAATAGAGAACATCATATATAAAGCTTATATTAACATATATATTATATATATTTAAATCTGATTTTATATATATTTTACCTATTAATAATATTATATCAATAGCATAAATATATCAATATATCTATATAGTTAACTATTTGCTTTAAATTGAAATTTATTATAAGTAAAACTCAAAACTAAAATTCAAAGCTCTTTAATAGTAAAAAAAAAAAAAATAAAAAGGAAATATTTCAAGTGTATCAGAGATTGAAATACAATGTAGCTGTTTCGCATTTCCTTAAAATACAGGGGAACACTCACTTAAACATTTTCACACTCTTTGGACAAGGGTTCGTCTATAGCTAGTCCCCATGTGGCGGATGAACTACTCTTGGCCCTGCGCAAATAGCATTTTGTACTCAATTTTCAGTTTAAGTGCCAAGAGTCAACCGAGACGAAAATGAAGAGTCACAAGTATTTTCCGGCAAACACATGCACATGGACATTACAGCACACACCAATACATACACAGAACCTAATACACACACACACAAAAAACACACACACACACACAGTCACAAAACATGCGAACACGCAAAATGTTTATTACGGAAGTTCATATCCGGTTACAGAAATTGGAAAGTGCACAAGCCGTTATAACATCGTTGGAACCTTGGTCTCGTTTTTGTTATTGGCCAGAACTCAAATCGCAGCCTTCCGCAGGTGGAATACCCACACTCACTACACTAATTTATCTACTATATACAAGCATACACATAAATATATATATATTTATGTATATAAATGTATACATATGTCCCTTAAATTTGTGCATTTGAATCCTTGTGTTCTGCCATATATATAAATATATATATGTAGGTTCTCTAGCAAAGATATTTTCATTATATTGCCTTTTGCTGGCTTCACACCTTTTATCCTTAGCAATTGTTTATGGGCTCTTTATTAATTTCAAGCTGCTCCTTTTGCTAGCTATAGCTATAGTTGCTAAAGGACATTAAATAACACAGTTATTTCTACATTAAGTTGTGCTAAACTTAAATTGCATTTACTCCACACACACACATAGACACAGATACACACATACACACATACAACAGCAAAATGTGGCAACGTCATATCAATTGATTGGCAAACCCCTATTGACAGCATGACTTGTGTTCTAGATAAATATTTAGCTGCCTGATAAAGTAAACAATTAGAAATTATCTAACTAAAAACAAATATATAAAATTAAACACATGCAATTAAATCAAACTAAAAGGTTTAAAGGATAACAATTGATTTAATATTAGAATTAACTTAAATTAAAACAGATTTAAACAAGTAAGAAGTCTGTAGTCGAGTGTACCCGACTACGAGAGCCCCTTTGCCTACATATACAGCCATACACACACATACTCATACATACACACAGTTCTGCACGTACTTGGCCATTGCGCGCGCCTTTTAGCCCCCCACGCTCTATAGCGCGGTACTTATTGTTGTATAACTTCCGTGTTTTTCGTTCAATTTTAACGAAATTCACAACTTAGATGAAGAATGGTCTACTTAATATGTGTGCGTAAAAAAATTTGATCGGTTAAAAATTGTATCTGAAAATCGATTTTTTCAAATTGCGGGGGTCAGGGAAGGAAATTGAAAATTCTAAAACAAACTCGTATAGCGTACAAACATAGCAAATATACGTTCCAAATTTCGTTGCACTAGCTCTTATTTTGCGCGTACTATACCCCCCCCCCCCCCCACCAGGGCCAATTACGCCACTTTTGATGATGTATAACTTCCGAGATTTTTGATCAATCTTACCCAGATTCACAACATGGATCAAGAGTGGTCTAATTATGATGTGTGCCAAAAATAAATTTGATCGGTTGAAAATTGTGCTTAATAATCGTTTTTTTCGATTTGCGGGGGTCAGGGAGGAAATTTAAAAATCGAAAACAAACTCGGATAGCGTACGAACATAACGAATCTAGATGCCAAATTTCGTTGCTGTAGCTCTTATTTTGCGCGCGCTACTATACCCCCCCGGGGCCCATAACGCCACTTTTGATGATCTATAACTTCCGAGATTTTTGATCAATCTTACCCAGATTCACAACATCGATCAAGAATGGTCTAATTATGATGTGTGCCAAAAATAAATTTGATCGGTTGAAAATTGTGCTTAATAATCGTTTTTTTCGATTTGCGGGGGTCAGGGGAAGAAATTCAAAAATCAAAAACAAACTCGTATAACCTACGAACATAACGAATCTAGATTTCAAGTTTGGTTGCTCTAGCTCTTATAGTCTCTGAGAAACAGTCGTTCATACAGACGGACAGACGGACAGACGGTCAGACGGACAGACGGACAGACGGACAGACGGACAGACAGACAGACGGACAGGGCTAGATGAACTCGTCTTGTCGTCCTGATTCAGAATATATATACTTTATGGGGTCTCCGATGATTATTTCTATGTGTTACATACTTTTGGATTTTGCACATTTCCAATAGCTCCGCTTTGCTCTTTTTTTACAAAAAGGCAAAGGGGCTAAATATTAATGCATTTAGCATTAAAATTAGTTTTAATTACTTGTTGTACAACACATAGAACATATTGCAGCAACATAATAAGTTGTAGTAAATAAACAGAAAACAGCCGATACACGAACCTTAGCAACATGATCTACGCAACTTTTGTATATGCATGGATATACCTAGCAATGTTTACAACATCAACGTATTTTCAAGCAACATAATAGTGCTGTAATTCACATAGAATTAGTATAATAAAATTAGTTTTAATTAGAATAAGTTTAAAATTAGCAAAACACTTTAAAATAATAATAGCTAATTACCAGATTATGTCACAAATTTTAAATAAAACTTTACGGATTTTGTCAACATTTTAAAGTAGTTATTAGAGTTTCAAATTAACATGAGATAATTAGTCATTAATTAGTTTTGATTGTTGACTTGAAATATATAACATGTAAATTATACATGTACATATAGTTTATTAATATATAAACTTTTTTAAAAGTTGATATGAAATGAATTTCGAAACTATTTACGCTTTCTTCTTGTTGCTTGCAATTTTATGGAAACTGTTTAAATAAGTGCACTAACAGTTTGCAGGGTTAACTGGATATTATTACAATATACACACATATATATATATACATATATAAGTATATTATGTATTTATCCAAATATATACGAAACTTTCTTATGCACTTACCCAGATAGCTTACGGCGGGACACACCTGAGACGGCGGTGAACTGGAAATAGCTGGAAAATTTAATACTCGCACAAACCTTGCCTCATCACATGTGTTCCTGTGTTTGTGTGTGTGAGTGAGTGTATATACATATATATGTATGTATTTATGTTTGTATCTACTATCTTTGGGCTTAACGGTGAATTTACATTATGCATTAGACGCTCATAAGAAGTGCAAATAAATCTGAGTAACATGTGGAGGCATTGCAAAAGGCAAAAGGTACAGGCAACACTCATAGCACTCACACTACACCTGAGCCACCGTCTACACCAAATACAACTAAACTAAAAGAGACAAAACACAGACTCTGCATAATCGAAATTGAGCAAGAAAAAAAACCCCCAACAAACGGTAAATGGCAAACGGCAGCAAGCGAAAAAAACACATAGAAATTTATACAAAATGTTTACGTTTTTTATTTACTTTTTTACTATTTTCTATTTTTTCATTATTTATTTTTTTTTTTGCTTCTTTTAATTTGCATACTCGTAATATAAGGGAATTTAATTTAAAGGTGTGTTATACGACAGCAACAAAAAAAATATATAACAAAAAAAAAAGCAGCTAAAAAATGAAAACAATGAACGCAAATTAAAACTAAAAGCTAGTTAAATTCGCACGGTGGCAGCTTTAATTAAACTATTTGTAACTATTTTTACAACCAGCACATCAAGTGAGATTATAACTATAAATATGCTTAACTATGATATAACTGTAAAAGAATGGTTTTTTTTTTATAGTAAGTATTATTATTTGCTAGTTAGATACACAAAAACATTTACATAATAATTTGGGTATGGTAAAAAGTTCATGGCGTTCTTTTTAGCCCCTTTGCCTTTTTGTAAAAAAAGAGCAAAGCGGAGCTATTGGAAATGTGCAAAATCCAAAAGTATGTAACACATAGAAATAATCATCGGAGACCCCATAAAGTATATATATTCTGAATCAGGACGACAAGACGAGTTCATCTAGCCCTTGTCTGTCTGTCTGTCCGTCTGTCCGTCTGTCCGTCTGTATGAACACCTGTTTCTCAGAGACTATAAGAGCTAGAGCAACCAAACTTGAAATCTAGATTCGTTATGTTCGTACGCTGTACAAGTTTGTTTTTGATTTTTGAATTTCCTCCCCTGACCCCGCAAATCGAAAAAAACGATTATTAAGCATAATTTTCAACCGATCAAATTTATTTTTCGTACACATCATAATTAGACCATTCTTGATCGATGTTGTAAGTCTGGGTAAGGTTGATCAAAAATCACGGAAGTTATAGATCATCAAAAGTGGCGTTATGGGCTCCGGGGGGGTATAGTAGTGCGCGCAAAATAAGAGCTAGAGCAACGAAATTTGGAGCGTAGATTTCTTATGTTCGTACGCTATACAAGTTTATTTTTGATTTTTAAATTTCCTCTCCTGACCCCCGCAAATCGAAAATCGATTATAAGGTACAATTTTTAACCGATAAGATTTCTTTTTCGCACACATATTAAGTAGACCATTCTTCATCTACGTTGTGAGTTTCGTTAAAATTGAACGAAAAACACTGAAGTTATACAACAATAAGTACCGCGCTATAGAGCGTGGGGGGCTAAAAGGCACGCGCAATGGCCAATTACGTGCAGAACTCGACTACAGACTTCTTACTTGTTATACTAGGTAAAATTCAACAAAATGTCTTTAATCAAATTTCTATTATTATTTAATAATTTCATAGTTTATGAGAGTAAACAAAAATGAAAAATGAATAAAAGCTTATTAGATCTTTGATTAAAAAAGCTGCATTAAGTATAATCAATTTTGTTATTCGCAAATTAGTTCTGTTGTCATTCAATACCATTAACTTTTTATCACGCCCTTTGATACTTGAGCTTATCAAGGCTATTTACAGATTCACAAGCTCTAATTTAGCAGCATTAAATTATTATTAAGCAATTATGTCATTATATCTATTAGATTATATAAAGGTAATAAGAAGTGGATATCTGAACATCAAAGCGAAGGACATCCATCCACATTGAGAAAAAATCAAGTCCTATGGGCAGCTCGTTAAGAATTTTATTAACACTTTAAGCCAATTTATAAAAAAGCCGGTGCGCCCAATTGGGTTTAATTTTTTGATAAAAAGGACACAAAGAGGTCTTAGGACCTCGGCTTCCTTAATAATAATAAAAAAAAAAAAAAAAAAAAAAAAAGCATAGACATAATATTGAATACCTATGAAAAACTAAGCAAAATATTTAACTAATATATAAGTAACTTATGCATAAAAAATACTTGTTCCATTGAGTAATAATTGCATCAATTTCCAAGCAAATTCTAACATGATTTTTATGCTAAACTACTAAGGCTTTACAATGATAGCTGATGTTATCACTAATAGAAGTTGTCTCGTTGATAACAATAATTTCGATCAGCAGTGAATGACGTCAAAACATAAAGAGATATTGACAGTTTTTTATATATGCATGTGTATATATGTAGATATGTATTGATATCACAAGTGTTTGCTATCTATTTAGCTTTACAGACATTTGATTCGAAAAGACATGCGTTTTGTTATCAAGGTAAATAATTTGGTTAAAAGAAAAACATCATAATAATAACAATAATAATTCTTATCAGTCATAAAATATTTTATATGATCTTGACTGATATTTTTATATATATATATTATATATAAATATTACATATTATATTTATATATGTAAAGAGAAAACCTGATTTGTCGTAATAGTGTCAAAATGTTAAATGCTTTCATTGATTGATTCGTTTTATATGGCAGACCATATTTGTATGATTCATCTATATCTTTTATAATAGTTAAAAATAAATATGCTAAACAAAATCTAACACTAGTCGTAATATATAATATAATATACATACTAATTTATATATATGTATATATACTTATCAGTTATTTACACAATGAAGAATCATCATTATTGCGTATACAAACATTAAGTTGAAAGACCCAAATTTGGCATTGACCAAATTTCAGTTAAAACATTAAACAAATAATGATTGTAAATTCTCAAGAAATCGAATACAATATACACTAAAACTAATGGTAGACTCAAAAGTAAATGAAGAAAACCAAAAAAGTTTTGTTATACTTATGTTTATTCATATGGAGTTTATTAGCAACACTGGCCAACAAAAGTTTTCAAACCCAAAGCAATAACTAATACTTTTTGCTTTCTATTAACTTTACCTTTAAAATATATTTTAAATTAATTTGTAATTTGTTTTTAATGTACCTTAAGTTAGTCAAAAACACCCAATTATCAATAATTTATATTATATATATATATATATATATATATATATATATATCTATATCTGTGGAGTCATTTATCACTGACACAACTTGCGCACATCGCAAGCCCATTTTAATACCTTAGCATTAGTTAAAAACAAATTACACATACTTATTTAAAGGCATTAACTATATATAAATATTCAATGACGAACCATATACCAACTTTATATTCTATCGTATCGAATCGTAACGTAAAGTAACGTAACGCATGATAAGAATATATTTTTTTCTATTAAAATTTATGTTTTAGTTTTCTAACATCGCCGCGAGCCACAGCACATTTCCTTACCCAAAAAAATAAATAAATAAACAAAAAAATAAAATAAAATATAATAAAAAAAACAATAACTAAAACATTAATATACATTTGAAGCAATATTGAAAATACATATTTATATATTCAAATCAAAATATATATAACACTAATCAGTTGGTCCAAATTTTAAGCTGGAGCCGCTCAGAAAAATCAAATATAAACGAATGCCATCAGTCAGCTTCAGGTAGGAATCATTATTAAAATAATTAAAGTTATAATTTTAAGGCATTACAAAAATTGTGAAAAATATTTAAAATACAAATATATATATATATATTTAAAAATTTGAAATAAAATTGTTTTATTTAAGAGCAAAAACTGCTTGATTTAAAAGTATCTAAAAGAGGAATGTGGAAATTTTATTGTCTTAGCTGTTGGTTTAATTTTCGCTTCTTTAAGAGTCAAACTCATATATGATAATTATAAAAATATATTAGAAAAAAAAATAGCACACAAAAACTAGATAAGAAGAAGAAGAATTAGAACTTTTTGGTAATTGAAAAAAAAAACAAGAAAAAAATTTAAAAAAAAAATTTTAATAATATAAAATCAAAAAAAAAAAATAATATTACAAATAACTAAATTAAATAAATAATAATTAATAAATAAACAAATAAATAAATATAAAAAAAAAATAAAACAAAAGAAATATTATTTATAAAAAACGTAAACAATAATAGAGACAAACTATTTGTTTTTGTATTTAAAATAATAGATTTAAAAAAGAATTATAACAAATATTAAACTAAATTAATAGCTAAAAATAAATAAATAAAACTAGAAAAAGAAAAATGAATACTAAAAAAAATATATACAAGAATATAAAATAAACTGTTTCAGTTTTTATAAACATAAATATGAGACGTGTTTAAATTTACTACAAATAATTATAAATTTAGACAAAATAAAGAGAAATTGAAGTTGCTGTTTTCCTGTTTTGCACTTGAAATTTTGTTTTTATTTGGAAATGTTTGTTGACTAGTGTATTAAAAAGAGAAAGCCAATAACACCGCTAATCAACTACTCAAACTTTGTCTCCCCAGACAGCAATAACAGCAATAACAGCAATATTGCAACAACTGGCAACTGGCACAAGTGTCTGGAGCATTCAGTCTCCGAGACAACATAGTGACATCTAGTTGTTGAATTAGTTTATACCAATTTCAAATAAAATACATTATTATTATTAATATAGAGCACGTGTTTACTTTGTTTATTTATTAATTTGGCTTATTCTAATTAAAATTAATTACAAAGAGAAAAAAAAAATGTCGCTAAATAATCTAAATGAAACTGTCTTTTTCGAGGAACCAATTACATTGTGGAAAAAAAATCAACGTGTTCATTATCAAGATGATGTTGTAACGCGTAAAAAAAAGTTTGTTAAAATGCCCAAAAAATAAAAATTCAAAATAAAAAGATATTAATTTTTTGCATTAATATACATATATATAATTTATAAATATAGTATACATTTGAGTTGAAAAATATTAAAAAAAATATATAAAAAAAACAAACAAAAAAACAACTTTAAATAAACCAATGCAGTTACACTTGAATATGAAATAAAAAAAATATTATTAATATAAAAAAAATGTATATTTATATAGTATAAACAATAACTATAAAAAAAATTTTATTTAAGAAAAAATAAACAACTTAAAATAAACCAATGCAATTGCACTTGAATTAGTTTGAATGAACACTTACAACTGATAATAAATACAAACTAAGTAATGTTATCGTTAGTATCGATAAACATAGCTTAGTGCAACGATAGCAGTACTTAGTTTATCAGCTCTAGTGTGTGTGTGTTTGTGTGTGAAGTAAAGCTACTTTTAAGTAGATCAATAGTATAAGACATTTAATCAGTGTGTCATAAAAGTTAATATACAGCAGAATTTTTAAGTTTAATTTTTGAAACAGTTTTAAAATTTTTTTTTAATATATTTTTTATTTTAGTTAAACAACAAAAGTAAAAGAAATAGTTTACATTAAAATTAAATTACAAAGAAAAAATTTTTTAAATAAACATCGATTTTTATAAAACTGATTCCAACTTTATGTCGGCGAGTAATTCGATCGGTACTGAATTTTTCCTTTTAAAAAGATAAATAAGGTATGCGGCAAGTGAGGATTTGTTGCAAGTTGAATTTAATCCATTTGTATAAGTCAACATTCGTTGAGATGCTTTCTGGTGGCGACTGGTATTGAGTAGCATTTGAGTAGAATTTATGATTGTTTTGGTATGGCTTTTAGTTTCCTGTTTGTTTACTTTTCTGGCATACTGTATATATGTGATTCAATATTTATATTTGATATAGACAAACATATGAATATGATCTAAAAGTGATGCAGTCATACAACATTTTTGTGTTTTTCCAACTTTTAAGAACTTTGCCGTTTATTTTGTAAACAATAAATACAAAAGAAAAAAAATTGTTAACATAATGATATAAATAACATTTAGGTGCAATTTTTTTCTTTTTCTTTTTTTTTATTACTTTTTAACAACTTTTTAAATAGTTCGTAAAATTTTCATTTGTATGCCATAAATTTATTGTACTATAACCAAATGCAATCTTTGTGTCTCAATTCTGTCAACTTTTAATGATTTATGACAAAAATTCAAAGTCTCGTTTACATTTAACCAAACCAACTATATATATATATATTATAGATATACTCATATATATATTAATGAATATGAATGAATCTGTATCAAAATATTGTATCTAGTTGCAGTATATAAATACTGAGTAAACCAGTTTGTTTTGCCTTTAGTGCATTTTTTGCTATAATATTTACAATTTCTAATGTGAAAGAATCAAATTCATATTTGTTTTATAAGTGTAATTTAATTTATTATTTAATATAAAAATTCAAAAGTTATATTTACAATAACATTTAGCTAAGATTCGTTAATGACATACTGAGCCGATTTTTATTTTCTTTTCTTTTTTATTTCTTAAATTATCACATCGGAAATATCTCAGACACGTTTGACACTCATAAGTACTATAACAAGTGTAATTGATACAATTTAGGATTTGATCAACTTTTAATGCATATAAAATTATGTGTGACAAGCCCTAAAAATAAAGTGCGATTTCTGTTTAACTATTAATAAAGTGAATTGTTCAGCTAAACTTACAGTTAATCAAGGAAAAAACATAAAAAAAATGTGTAGAAATATTTTGCAAATAATTTTGCACTTTAATTTTTTAAATCAAAAACAAACTGATAGATAATAAAAAAAAAATTCTAATTGTTTAATTGAAGAGAAAAAAAAAACAATTTTATTGAAGAAGAACAGCAAATAATTGATTGATATACTTATTATTCCTATACTTATTATATTGTTTTTGTGTTTTTTTATTTTTATTTGTTATCAGTGTCTGATAACTACATAGAGTTCAAAGCCAGTTTGTGTTTCTTACCAGAGTCTATTGGCTAATTAGCGGGTGCTTCAGTTCTGTCTAAGACCGAACGTGCTTGCATTGCACAAAGCTCAGCAAATGTATTTAGCGACGAAATCAATCAAAAACCCATCAGAATTCATATATATATATATATATATATATATATATATATATATATGAGTGAACAGTACAAATGACATCCATCTTTTGAATTAGTTAACAAAAATTTTGTATGTCCAAAGTTGACCACAAAGAACAACTTGTTTAGGGTAATGTTAGTTGTTATACAAACTCCAGACTGACCAGACTTATTGGTATTATTTGCATTATATAATAAGGGATGTATATATTATATGTATACTGCTGAGTGTGTATGGTTTTATGTGTGTGTAGCTCATACTGTTTTTGGCAAATTTCATTAT
>JBAMBS010001560.1:0-14973 GCA_037044455.1 Zygothrica quintamaculata | reverse complement strand
CATCGTGGTAGATGCTCATTGTGTAACAATGTTCTTTTAAACATTATATACGATTTCTTGGTAAAATATAAATAAATCGTACTTCTATAGTCTACACGTTGTTGTCGTGGAACTGACAACTTATCCTAAAATTCAGCTGTTAAGCAACGTTTTAGCCCATAGTTTAGCGTTTTAAAATCAGAAATATTTTCAATATTTCAATATAATATATAAAGTATTGTCCAAAAAAGATAAGTTTAAAAAATTTTATAAAGTGCATTATTTTTAATAAAGGGGAAATAAATAAAGGAAATAAATATGAGCGCCAAAAACTTGCCTTGCCAACCTGTCTCAACAAACAGCTGATCAGCTAAAAAAGCATGTAAACAAATTGCAAACGTTTGCGGTGTTATGGTTTTGCTGTTATAAATTAAATAGAAACTATGGCGAGCAAAAACTACAGTGATATTAATTTGTATGATCAAATCGGTGTAACCATCGAGGCCGATATAGCTGAAATACGCAAGGCCTATCGAAAACGAGCTCTTGAGTGTCATCCGGACAAAAATCCTGACAATCCAAAAGCTGCAGAGCGTTTTCATGAACTATCCAAGGCTTTAGAAATTCTTACAGATGCGTCAGCGCGTGCCGCCTATGACAAGGTGCTCAAAGCAAAGAAAGCTGCTGAGCTGCGCACCAAACAGCTGGATAGTAAAAGACAAAAGCTAAAGGAAGAACTAGAACAGAGAGAACGCGCTGCGTTACACAAGCTGCAAACAAACCAACCATATAGTACCGTACGAAAAACTGATGAGGAAATATTGCAAGAACAAATCGATCGTCTGAGAAAAGAAGGCTCTAAACTGCTGGAAGAGGAGCAAAGAGCCATGCGGGAACAGTTACAGCGCAATTTTAATGATCAACAGAAGCAGCAGGCAGAAATATTTGATTCGTCGCAGTATCGCATCAAAATCAAATGGAAATCAGGGAAAGATGATGCCAGCAACGGTGGATACAGTCATGAGATACTTATGCAGTACCTGAAAAAATATGGGGAAGTTGTGGCTCTGGTTATGAACAATAAGATACGGGGACGAGCTATGGTAGAGCTAAAAACACGCGAAGCGTGCGATATGGTACTGGCCTATGAAAAAGGTAATCCCAAAAATCCACTGCATTTTCAATGGGTAACGCCGTCAATCCAAGATCAGAAGTCATCAAACTCAGCGAATACTCCGACAAATGCTTCCAGTCGTGACTATGAGGATTTAGTAATGCGAACACTTCGACAGGCAGAAGAGCGCAAGCGTCTAATTGAAATAATGATGAAAGAGGAGGAAAATGAGTAACAACTAAAACATATAAAAAAAGAAAAACAAATCCGAAACAATAACGTATTATTTATTTCTGCTAGACTGTTTTTAATGAAACATTAAAAACTATCTGCTTTTTAATTACTTGTATTTTGAAATGCCGTATAAATTTACGGGACTCCTGTAAATAGGTTGGCAGTCCCCTTAGCTAAATAAATAATTCAATTTTATCATAAGGTATATAAGTTGTATACCATATTAAAATAGATAATACAAACAATAAAATAAGACTATTATATTATACTTAGCCACTTGATATAAATAGTTATAAGATATTTTAATATATTTATTAAATATATTCGCAATGTATTAAAAAATTTAAAAATATTGTCTACGTCTCAATTTGAGTATAGGGTATTGGGAAGTCAGCGACAACTGTATTATACTTTTTTATCGAACGATTGAAAAAATGACACGGTAGTTAATTATTTTACGAAAAACTCTGTTTATTGTGTTTAAAACAAACGCAAAATGGAGAAACGACAGCGGGAGTTAGAGTCGTTGGTGGCCACCCAAAAAGAACAGCTATCACGCTACGAAAAGCGTCTAAAAGGTAATTGTTATGCAAAACAAAAATATATATATCTATAACATATAAACATATTTTTAATAATTTAAAAACAATGGTAGACGTGGTCACTGCATACAAGGGATTGCTCAAAGAAAAGGAAGCGCTTGAGACTAGCCTAGCAGCACATGCTGAAGCTACTAATTTTCAAGATGGTACCGCCAGCAATAAAAAAATTACTACAACCGAGGGTGGAAGCAGAGCGCAGATGCTATTGACAGTGCGGTAAATACAAGTGAAAATGGAAGCGAAGGAACAGCTGGTAACGATGAAAAGGGGCAGCTGCAAACGCAAATTATTACGTTAATGAACTCATTGGCAACACTCTCGGCTGAAAAGTCACGCATGGAGGCCTCTTTTCAGGCTGACAAGAAACAATTACGCATGCAGATAGCACAGAAAGAACAATCTATACAGGAACATAATACTAAAGCTAAGGAACAGTTAGTGCGCGCCAAACATGATGTGGATGAGGTCAAAAGCAAATGGATAATTGAACGTCAGGAACGGGAAAAGGAGACCAATAATCAAATGATAATGATACGAGAGCTACAAAAGCTTTACGCAGATGAGCGCCATCTTAAAGAAAATATAGAGATGCAGTTGAACAACTTTAAGACGCAGTTTGCTAGCAATGAGGCTGAGAATAGTCGGCTAAGGGAGCTGCAATTTCAGTTAAAAGAAGCGCGATCCCAGTTAAAAACAATGCAAACAAAGGCAGAGCAATCAACTGCCACTGCTGCTGCTACGGACAGTAGCGCATTGCTTCAGCAGGTGCACAAAGAAATGCAACAACTTAAAGAACAACACGCGTTTGCTATTAAGCAAGAGCAAAAACGTGTGCTGACTGCAGAGGAGCAGAGCCGACGACAAGCGGCTTTGCATGAGGATCGTGTAGCAAATTTAGAATCACGCCTAGCTGAGTTAAGCAACACCGTAGGTAACTATGATCGACTGCGGCAACAGGATCAGGACAATATACATGCACTTAAGCAGCAGCTGCAGGAACTGGAGCAAACACAAATTCGAACTGCACCTGCTGTGCGTCAACTAAACGAAACCGATACTGACATGAGTACTTTGGTAGATGAAATTGTGCGTCTAAAAAAGTTACTATCCAATGCCAATGCGCGTTCATCAAACCCTTTGGACCTTAGTCATGTGCTTGGTAGCGGTCATACAACAGCCACTGCCGAGAGTCACGTGCATTGCGAACAACAACTACAGAGTATGCAAAATGTAGTGGAAACCAGTAAGCAACAACGTGCTCAACTGGAGGTGAAGGTTCAACTGCAACAGACCCACATACAGACTCTACAAGATAAAGTGCAAGTGCTCAACCGCAATATAGACGAGACCGAGCAAGAGTTGAAGCAGCAGGGTGAGAAGATGCGAGTTGCTCTCAAAAATGAACGTACCAAATGGCAAGAGTCCAAAGCTGAGCTTGAAAACGAGACGCGCTGCAAGTTAAATGAATTGGAACAATTGCTTCAGAAACAGCGACAGCGTTCATTACAACTGCTGGACGAAAAAGAGCAGGAAATTAAGACACTGCAAACATCGTTTGAAGTATTTCACAGACCAAACGCTACTCCCATTGACGCCAACGAAACGTTCACATATTCTTCGGACGCTGACAGCGTTGAGGTAGAAGGTGAACGTGAAGCGAAGCTAAAGGTTAAACCAAAAAAGTTATCGCTTAGTGAGAACTGTCACATGCTCCACTATGCCAACGAACTAGCACGCAAGGACATTGAAATTACAGCGTTGCGTAAATCCAAATATGCTGCAGAGTCCACATTACGTAAGGCTATACAGGACAAGGTGACGGTACAACAGGAAATGCACGAAAAGATTGAATGTCTTGAAGAACAAGTGGACAGGTAAATTATCTTCTACTGATTGCAATACAATTAGAATTTACATTACACATTTATTGTAGATTGGAGCGTTGCAAGACTCGTGAAGGCGCTAACTTAGAGTACCTAAAGAATGTTGTTATTAGCTTCATCGTGACCCGAGATGCTGAAGACAAGCGACATATGCTTAATGCTATCAGCGCTGTTCTCCAGTTTACGACAACAGAGATGCATAACATTAATACAGCATTCCAGAAAAAGTAGTTTTTAGTTTTAGATTTTTAGTAGATAATCTGTACAACAGAATTAAAATAGAAACTTAACCAAATCCATCCACGGGATATTTATCCAAATGAGTAGCTAGCACACCAGGATACATAGCCAAAAACTTAAAACGGCTACCCATTTTCTTAGGATCGGTGAGCATCTCATACCCGGATCGTATAATGCTATGGTTTTCGGGCAAAGCATTGGCAACAAGCTGCTCCAGCCGAACTGTGCCTTGCATATTCTCCAAAAACTTTCCCTGCTCTACTGGTCCTAAACAATGAATCCTGCCGCCCTTTTCGGCTATGTTTTTAATGTGTTTAAAGTCGACATCAGCCGTCAGATCTGCAGTGCCCGGCGCCAGTAGTGGCTCATGTAAAGCATGCTCTTTAAAGCCTCGAAACGTGTCTGTTTTTTCACCAAAATGTCCGTAGTCCATGATAAGGGAAATGCCACCATTTCGCTCAAGGCGATCTGCCAATAGGCTAACATGCCTCTCGGTTTCAAGTGAGTATTCTAGACAGTTGCGGTTATCATTTGGCAGTGGTTTAAATAATTTCGACACTGGTGTTTGGGCCTTCGACAATACGTATCGAAAATCAGCAGGCGGCTCGGCAACATCTATAAGCACTTCTTGCCACTGGTTATTAACCAGTTCCAATTTGTGTATTGGCAACGCATCAAAAAACTCGTGTGCTAACACTAGCGAGAACCCAGGAGGTACATCTTCTAATTGACGATGCCAGTAGGCTTTGATTCCGGTGGCAGTGGTACCTACCTGGTAGTGTGTTAGCTGGGAGTTTTCCGGTAACTTCTCATGAGTATAGCAGAAACGCTGTGCCTGAATCTTGCTCAGATACGGACTTATCTCAACCATGTGCATTGTGAATTCAGCACCTAATTTAAATTTGGTAACTACCTTAAGCACATCACGAGCAAGCGTGCCCCTTCCGGGTCCTAATTCAATTAACTGAAAAGGTGTCGGACTACCCAGCTTACGCCATTCGCTCATCAACCAAACGCCTACAAGCTATTGGGAAAAACTGATAAATACATTCGTCAGTTGTATTAAACCTTTTGATATAATTCACCTCTCCAAATATCTGTGATATCTCTGGTGATGTTATAAAGTCACCTTCTCGTCCAAAAACATCACGATTCATGTAGTATCCAGCTTGTGGATTGGTTAGCACCTCTCGCATGTATTCGGCTACTGTTATAGGCCCTGTGGCCAGAATTTTTGCTTTAAGTTGATTGGTCAGATTACTCTTGCCGTTGCCATTTGTCTCCACGCTATTTTTGTCCTTTTTGTCTACCACCACATTCGAAGTCCCACCAGCAATTCCACTCAAATTTGGACGCCGTACAGATTTGTAACTGTAACTCCGCCTGCTACCAATTCGAAGCGCTTCGCGTAACATTTTTACTGAACGTTTTACGGAGCTGCCAACTTAATGTAAATATCATATAAAATATAGGTGAGCTAGTTTGTTTTTGGTGTCAGTTGTACTTTCTGTTATAATGGTACATTCTGTTTGAAACTGCTTCAATTGTTTTATATTGTACTATCTTTAATGAATAGCACCCGCTAATATAAAACTATTTAAAAAATGCAAACATTACAAACAAGTAATTATATCCCAAAAATTAAGACATATGAATAAGTTCAGCTAATTCAATAAACCGTTATATTTGAATACAATACAAAAATACAATTAATCATTTTTATATTATTATGTTACATAGCTTTATATTACATTCCGGAGTTTTGAGTCATCATTAAATCAGTGATCAGTATTCATTTCTTAGAATAACTTGATATCGGCCACAACCTTCTCGTTGTCGTAGATCTCCTTGGCATAGCACAGATTTGGGTAATCAAAGGCAGCACCATAACGATTCTTGCAACCGGATGTGGCTTTTTCTCCAGGAGTGTACACGGGCTGTCCAATCACATTGGTTGTGGCGAAGTTGCAGGTCATCACAAAGTGATTGTAAAAGTCCCGAGAGAAACGTACAGCGGCACAGCCCAAATGAGTGTTCTTTTCAGAAACAGCAATGGTGAACTTGGCTACATTCTTGTTGGGCAGCTGATCTGGGAAACTGGCCAAGATGTCAGGCGATGCATTGGCCCTCTCGGCAAACCAGTTCTCAATCTGCTCCTTGATTATCTCCGCATCAGTGTATTCAGACTCGGCTCCGCTGTAACTGAAAATAGCATTGTTTTGGCCAGCATAAGCAAATCGCTCGGTACTGCGGCACTTATCGGGCAGTGATTGGCATGTTTTCACATTGTATAGAGCCAAGTGTGTGAGTTCCTCACACCAGGTCATCTTAGCCATACGGGCAGCTTTAGGTAATCCTTCAATGCCACCTCCGGCGACAGTGTTACGCAGATCGTTGAACAAACTTAAAATCAACTTTTCATGTGGTTGGATATTCACCTCTCGCACATCCTTGGGGCAATCAGTGCTGAAATTCTATTAAAGATTTTGCGAAATCGTTGCAGGATGTGAAATTAAAACTCCTTTATAAAGTCACTTACTCCCTTATTATTGCAGGCTATGTGCTTGTCCAGGCAAGTGGGCAAGGCACAGTAGTCTATGGCAGTAACAATGCTAGCTAAAGCTGTTGCCAGCAGGACTAAACCGTTTACTTTACAGAACATCTTGTACTTTTCCAATTGGCTTACAAGTTTCAACTGAAATACAACCACTAAACTGGCTCCTTTTATAGGTCTCTTTGAGCAATGGAGCCCAGTGGAAAAGTGTAGAAACATATGTTTAGATGTTTATAGTTTGAAGAACAGACTTTCCACAGAATACAGTTGTGAAACTTATATGAGGTACATTTTCAAATAAACAAAAAGTTAGAAACTTATGTGTTTGGAACTTTAAACAGGCATTAAACATATTCACTAGTTACTTTCGGTACTATAAATACAGACGGTTTTACCAAGCAACCATCAGTTCAGTGAACAGCATTAAAGCCAACAACATCCTTAAAGATGAAAGTTTTCCTTCTATTAGCTGCCCTGTTGGGAATAACTGCCGCCATTGACTACTGTGCCTTGCCCACTTGCCTGGACAAGCACATAGCCTGCAATAATAAGGGAGTAAGTGACTTTATAAAGGAGTTTTAATTTCACATCCTGCAACGATTTCGCAAAATCTCATCTAGAATTTCAGTACTGATTGCCCCAAGGATGTGCGAGAGGTGAATATCCAGCCACATGAAAAGTTGATTTTAAGTTTGTTCAACGATCTGCGTAACACTGTCGCCGGAGGTGGCATTGAAGGATTACCTAAAGCTGCCCGTATGGCTAAGATGACCTGGTGTGAGGAACTCACACACTTGGCTCTATACAATGTGAAAACATGCCAATCACTGCCCGATAAGTGCCGCAGTACCGAGCGATTTGCTTATGCTGGCCAAAACAATGCTATTTTCAGTTATAGCGGAGCCGAGTCTGAATACACTGATGCGGAGATAATCAAGGAGCAGATTGAGAACTGGTTTGCCGAGAGGGCCAATGCATCGCCTGACATCTTGGCCAGTTTCCCAGATCAGCTGCCCAACAAGAATGTAGCCAAGTTCACCATTGCTGTTTCTGAAAAGAACACTCATTTGGGCTGTGCCGCTGTACGTTTCTCTCGGGACTTTTACAATCACTTTGTGATGACCTGCAACTTCGCCACAACCAATGTGATTGGACAGCCCGTGTACACTCCTGGAGAAAAAGCCACATCCGGTTGCAAGAATCGTTATGGTGCTGCCTTTGATTACCCAAATCTGTGCTATGCCAAGGAGATCTACGACAACGAGAAGGTTGTGGCCGATATCAAGCTATTCTAAGGAACTAATGAATGACTTATGAAGTGACGACCAAATATTGGGATGCAATACAAAGCCATGAATAATAATAAGATGCAGAATAGGACACCAAGACGATATTGAATTAACATTACTTCAGTTATAATTTTTTTTAATTAACATTAATCTTAAATAAATATTCAAGCATTAAATTTATCTATTGTCTTATTAACTTCATGAAATCAAGCATTACCGAAACATTCATATGATAGACACGAAAAGCCACGAACACTGTAGCCAGGAACTAGATCCGTTTAATAATTTAGGGTAAACTGATACCAACCATACAAATAGTACAGTTGCGCTTTTGCTTATTAAGTAGTTTTATAGGAATCTTCGTATCTAAATGGAAATTGCAGCACTTTAACAACTTGGGGAAAAATATAGATATAGATGCTGGTATATATTTCGGTCTCACAGACCAAGAATATTTAAATATTTCTATTGTTCTCTAACAATTGGAATCCATTAAGAATAAAAACAAATTTATTTTAGTTATCAGCTTATTTAAAAACCATATTTATTATTGATGCAGCTTTCCCACTTATGAGGCAGTAGAAGCACGCATAATACCAAACAAGTGTCATTTTTATGTTAATGATTACGACGACATCGTTTAAGCGGTGGCAGCAGCAGCTGCAGCAGCGGTTGTTGCGGCGGCTTCCTCCTTGAGACGATCCTTCTTGAGTGGACCCATAAAGGCCAGCTTGTCGGCTGGGGTTTGGAAACGACCATGACCCATCTTGGATGAGGTATCGATGAATTTAAGATTGATCTGTTCCAAAGCCGAGCGCTTAGTGTGACGCAGCAGAGATTTGCGCAAAGTGATGATGCGCTTCTTGGAGCCAATGCAGCATCCCTTGATCATGACAAAGTCATTGTTGACCTCACCATAATGGGGGAAACCACCCATGGGAGTGATGCTCTTATCGGTCAAATCGTATTCTGTGGAGGCATTATTCTTGATGACCTGCAAATTAATAAAAAAAAAGATATAGGGCGTATTATTATATGGAATACAGAACGGATAAATAATTTTTTTTTTAATAAATTAATCAGTCCTATCATTATACAATCATGGTATATCAAGCCTTCGTTTTTTTTTTCGATGTCGTTATTTGAAGGCAAATTAAATATCATCAGTGCAATGGATAGTTAAATTTAGTTTCTCTTTGAGTGCTTACCTTGCCATCCTTGGTGTGGATGCCAGCTCCAATACGGTAGATCTTCTTGTTGATCTCAGTACGGTGATGGTAACCCTTCTGACCAGCACGTGCCACGGTGGTGGACACACGAGATGGATGCCAAGCACCAATACAGGCAACCTTGCGCAGACCCTTGTGTGTTTTACGGGGCAGCTTCTTGGTGTGCCAACGTGAGGTAACACCCTTGAAACCTTTACCCTTGGTCACGCCAACGCAATCGATCATCTCATCCTGGCCGAACACATTGCTGACCTGGATGGGCTTCTCGAGATGCTCACGCACCCACTTGACCTTATCTTCAATAGAGCCACCGTTCAGCTGGATCTCCATGATGTGGGCCTTCTTTTGGCGTTGCTTGATCAAACGGATCTATAAAATTAAATTAAAAAATATGTTGATTAACTTCAAAGTCATTTTTGGTTTTTATTTCTTTTTAAGACTGTACGTGATATGGTTAAACCGCGCGATCATTGCCTGAGCGGCTGCGCACCGTTACTGGAATATATCAAGCATCGCCACCCGAGGGGCAATTTGCTCTGCGACGTTGCATTCATAAACTCTGCATTAAATGGCACAGCGGGAATGCTTTTTAGGCCAGGCGCACTGACAGGCCGTGAAGCACAATCAGCGCAACAAGGCCAAGGACGTCACATTCAAAGAATAAAAATTTGTAAAATAGAATAATTACCTGCGAGTGAGCAATCACACGGATGACTTTGCAGTAACGCAGCATCTTACGGAAATCGTTCTCGATGCTCTTCTTTCCCAAATCATCGGCCCACTTCTTGCTGGCCTTGGTGAATGCCTTCTTCTTGCTCTTGTACCTGATTGAATAGTTTCGAGGATTTGCAATTAATAGAGAGCCAGTCGAACAAACGATTGATCCATAAAACTCTGTGCGGACGAGATATAAAACGGGAAGCACACCTCATCGCAATTTAAAGCGAGCGGAGATGACATCTTCCTGACGTGCTTACTCATGCAATTGGTAATGACCAAAGCAGCTCACACGACTTGCATTGATTTTAAAAGCTCTCTCAGCGAACTGATCCAAGAACTTTATAGTGGAATTATGGAGTTTAATAATAGCACAAAAAAATTTACAAAAAACTCTCGAGTCACACAAATTAGTGTACAAATCAAATGTTGCAGAATGTGATCAGAAGGAAGGCAGCAGAGATGGTAGAAGGCTTTTCAACAGGGTTTTTATTGCTCTTTCTGATACCATCTTATCATCATCCAACACAATACAGCAAGTGACTGCAAACCACGTGTATGACTCGTTTTGGTATTTAAAAAAAAAAAAAAATACTAAAATAGTACAAAATGGCCGCTAGTTTCGGGATAACATACCAGTTCTTGTAGAAGCGGCGACGGCACTCTTCGGACAAATGCTGAGCCCAGACATTGACCAGAGCACGTAGACCGAATGGAGTCTCGATGTAACCGACAGCACCGACAACAATCATTGGTGGTGTTTCCAAAACGGTTACGGCTTCAACAACCTCCTTCTTGTTGATCTCTGTAACCAACAAAAACTGGAGTTAGGTACGTAATCGAGATGAACAAATAATTTTCTATTAATAATGCAAATCAGTCCGCCCTAGTTAATTAATAATCACGGTTTTTCATATGTGTTCTAACCATAATAATTTTAACTGTTCCTCATCATGGAAATTAAATCAAATTCAATAATTGAATTGAATGAAAAAAACTTACTTGATCCAGGACGATCCGCCTCACGCACAACGTGGGTCATACCGGCTTTGTAGCCGATAAAGCAAGTCAAATGTACTGGCTTGCTAGCATCATCCTTAGGATAGGCCTTAACCTTACCACGATGACGACATGACCGTTTCTTGGGGTAAAAGGCCATGGAGCCATGACGAGGCGCTGAGAATTTACGATGAGACTATAAATAAAACAGAAAATTTATTTATGAATGTCGAGATCATTATATTCCATATCTTTTGACATTTTTAAATTACATTTTTAGGTTAGGTTCGTCTTTATTCTAGTTGCATATACACGTGTTAACATTTAGAAATATATTTTACTTAATTTAGAACCATGGAATATTAATAATTTATTAGGTTGTTTTTAATAATGAATCAGTATATTGAATTTTGTCAATTTATATCTTTCACTTTACTACATTGAATTGCCAATTTATATTTTTCACTTTGTATAAATTTTGGGGATGAAGTTAAACTTACCATTGCGTCCGTTCACTTCAGACGATGAAACAAAAAGAAAGGAAGTCGATGCCTAAAAAGCGAAGTCAGCTTCGGTTGCTCAATTTAAAATAGTAAAGTTGGCTGCGTTTATAATAAGGGCTGAAGAATAGTTTTATGATTACAACTTGGAAACGAAGCTGCCAACTTATTTAAAAACCCATGAAATTATTCAACACTTGCATAACACAATTGGCGCCGGCGATTTGTTGATTTGTTGCATTTCTTGAATCATAACTGAAATATAAATAAAAATGCGAACCTTCACTGACCCTCATCATACCGTATTGATGAGTGAATGCATTACTTGCTATGAAATATGCTCGAACGACTTTGCCTACAACCTGGTGTGCATCGCACAAAAAAAGCATTTGACGTTGATTTTGATAAGTTTGCCGGTACGTATGCGATAATTAAAGGAGCACAGTAACTTATATATTTTTTATAGGAAGAGAGTGGTGAACTTATGTGGAAACATGTACAGGACATTGAAATTCTTGGAGTCGATACACGGGTTCACGCAATAGCATTCTCTCCAGACACTTCACTTAACAGCACACCAAACAAAGTCATAGTCTGCGCTGCAATTGGGAAACATGATATTAAAATGTTTCAGACTGATCTTAATCATTACAACGGTGTTCAGTCATTAGAGGGACACAGAGACTACGTAAACGATTTGACCTGGGTGTGTGAAGGGGAATTGCTTGCCTCTGTCAGTGACGATTTTACATGCAAATTTTGGAACATTACCACAGATCTAGAAAATATAATTACATTTAACCTGTCTTCGGCTGGCATGTCTGTTAAATGTCATCCAGAAGACCCTCATAAAGTACTTGTAGCTGAGAAACGTGGTATGTATTTATTTCTATTTAAGGTTTTGTTTATTGTTTTAACTGACAATATTTCGTTAAGGTATTGTCCATTTGTATAATGTACGCACCAAGCAAACAGTTGTGTCCGTGGAATCACCAAAATTCCCGCTTATGTCTGCAGATTGGGCTAACAGCAACCGGCTATTTATTACGGCATTAGCAGGTGGAGATATTGTCACTTGGGATTTAAGCCGACCATTTGTACCAGCTGATGTTAAGCAAGTGCATGAAGATGGTGGTCGTATTGTGCGTTTTTCACCAGGAAGCTCTGAGATTGCTATGGCGAGTATAGGTCGTCCAGATCTTATGTTAAAAGTTTTTGTGGCTACTTCAACAGTGCCTTTAATAGAGGCGCCACTGAAGACTTATGGAGGCTTAGCTTGGCATCATCGATTACCCTACATAACTGCATCGTCGGATAGAAAGTTGCTATTCTGGAAAGTGCTCATTAAATGAAATTACAATTTTCCACAAATATATTTATTAAAAGAAAAAACTCACTAAATCTGTTGTTTAATTAAAAATTTTGGTATTTAAACAGTATTTATGTATAGTAAAAAGCATGTTCTTTCGTGGTATTGTTAATAATATTAGGCAACGGTCACACTAGCACCGCAAGTAGTTGCTGACACAAAACGAACACAAAACATTTTATTTGCAAATACACATTAAAAAAAACTACGCAAATAAAATGTTTTGTGTTCGTTTTGTGTCAGCAACTACTTGCGGTGCTAGTGTGACCGTTGCCTAATATTATTAACAATACCACGAAAGAACATGCTTTTTACTATACATAAATACTGTTTAAATACCAAAATTTTTAATTAAACAACAGATTTAGTGAGTTTTTTCTTTTAATAAATATATTTGTGGAAAATTGTAATTTCATTTAATGAGCACTTTCCAGAATAGCAACTTTCTATCCGACGATGCAGTTATGTAGGGTAATCGATGATGCCAAGCTAAGCCTCCATAAGTCTTCAGTGGCGCCTCTATTAAAGGCACTGTTGAAGTAGCCACAAAAACTTTTAACATAAGATCTGGACGACCTATACTCGCCATAGCAATCTCAGAGCTTCCTGGTGAAAAACGCACAATACGACCACCATCTTCATGCACTTGCTTAACATCAGCTGGTACAAATGGTCGGCTTAAATCCCAAGTGACAATATCTCCACCTGCTAATGCCGTAATAAATAGCCGGTTGCTGTTAGCCCAATCTGCAGACATAAGCGGGAATTTTGGTGATTCCACGGACACAACTGTTTGCTTGGTGCGTACATTATACAAATGGACAATACCTTAACGAAATATTGTCAGTTAAAACAATAAACAAAACCTTAAATAGAAATAAATACATACCACGTTTCTCAGCTACAAGTACTTTATGAGGGTCTTCTGGATGACATTTAACAGACATGCCAGCCGAAGACAGGTTAAATGTAATTATATTTTCTAGATCTGTGGTAATGTTCCAAAATTTGCATGTAAAATCGTCACTGACAGAGGCAAGCAATTCCCCTTCACACACCCAGGTCAAATCGTTTACGTAGTCTCTGTGTCCCTCTAATGACTGAACACCGTTGTAATGATTAAGATCAGTCTGAAACATTTTAATATCATGTTTCCCAATTGCAGCGCAGACTATGACTTTGTTTGGTGTGCTGTTAAGTGAAGTGTCTGGAGAGAATGCTATTGCGTGAACCCGTGTATCGACTCCAAGAATTTCAATGTCCTGTACATGTTTCCACATAAGTTCACCACTCTCTTCCTATAAAAAATATATAAGTTACTGTGCTCCTTTAATTATCGCATACGTACCGGCAAACTTATCAAAATCAACGTCAAATGCTTTTTTTGTGCGATGCACACCAGGTTGTAGGCAAAGTCGTTCGAGCATATTTCATAGCAAGTAATGCATTCACTCATCAATACGGTATGATGAGGGTCAGTGAAGGTTCGCATTTTTATTTATATTTCAGTTATGATTCAAGAAATGCAACAAATCAACAAATCGCCGGCGCCAATTGTGTTATGCAAGTGTTGAATAATTTCATGGGTTTTTATATAAGTTGGCAGCTTCGTTTCCAAGTTGTAATCATAAAACTATTCTTCAGCCCTTATTATAAACGCAGCCAACTTTACTATTTTAAATTGAGCAACCGAAGCTGACTTCGCTTTTTAGGCATCGACTTCCTTTCTTTTTGTTTCATCGTCTGAAGTGAACGGACGCAATGGTAAGTTTAACTTCATCCCCAAAATTTATACAAAGTGAAAAATATAAATTGGCAATTCAATGTAGTAAAGTGAAAGATATAAATTGACAAAATTCAATATACTGATTCATTATTAAAAACAACCTAATAAATTATTAATATTCCATGGTTCTAAATTAAGTAAAATATATTTCTAAATGTTAACACGTGTATATGCAACTAGAATAAAGACGAACCTAACCTAAAAATGTAATTTAAAAATGTCAAAAGATATGAATATTCGACATTCAATAATTCTGTTTTATTTATAGTCTCATCGTACTTTTACAAGAAACGATGTCGTCATCGTGGTAAGGTTAAGCTATCCACTTGCTTTATCACAAAGCCGCTATCAATAAGTTTTTTTCATTCAATTCAATTATTGAATTTGATTTATTCATGATGAGAACAAATTATGTTAGAACACATATGAAAAACCTAATTAACTAGGGCGGACTGATTTGCTATTAATAGAAAATTAT
>JBAMBS010001559.1:0-262248 GCA_037044455.1 Zygothrica quintamaculata | reverse complement strand
ATGTGGAGTAACCACCATTGTTTATCAAGTAATAGCAGAGCTTACTCCACCAAAGCTACGTAGCGTTGTACATAGAGTGCATGTGACCACAATGTACATTCTTTCAACCATTATAGTAAAGGTATGATTTAAAGCATTATACATAAGTTTATTTAATATAAATTAAATCTACTTTTTTACTTTTTATCTTAGACATTTCCACTTATCTGTGAATCTATAGGCATTCCTGCTACAGTATTAATATATGCCAGCTTTTCCTTTATACTTACTCTTTTTGTTGCCATCTTTGTACCGGAGACAAGAGGAAAATCCATCGAATCTATACAGGATAGTTTATAATTAGTTTAGTTAAAATAAAATAAAAATTAAATGTTTCTTTATAAGAAAAGCATTATTATAAACATAATAATTAGAGTTATGCAATATATGCTGTTATGTTCAATGAGTATTGACAGATTAGTAAACACAAAAATTCGCCGAAACTAATATTTTTATATAAACTCTGTGTTGCCAGGTATGAAGAAGACAAATATGCTAGATTTGCCAAGAAAACATGCCAAAATAAACTAAAAATTAAAAAAAATAAGCTAAAACATAAACCTAAAGAAAAAATATTTGAAAATTTAAGCAATTCCATAAATTTTGGTTATATAGTACTTACTAAAATCAAATAAAAAGGTCACCTCCTCAAATATCTGCACAATTTAAATACTTTCTTAGATTTTCATTACAAAACAAGTAAGAAATGTGCAGTCGAGTGGATCCGAATACGAGAGCCCCTTTGCCAACATATACAGACATACACATACATACTCACATATATGTGTGTGAAAAGAAGACAGCATGATCTAACTCATGCCTACTTCCTTTGACAGTAGAAAGTCTAGTACTAAAATATTATTTGTGCAATGGCCAATTATTTCTAATGCAAATGGAAGTCAGATTATTTGCAAACTTATAAGAAGAAGAAATATTGTAAAAATAATTTGAAATTTTTCTATGAAAAAGTAAATGCATCGTCAATGGCCATGTAACAGGCGAACAGCGTCAGCCATTAGCATAATATGAAACTAAGAATGTAACATAATGCGCAAGCAGAACAACTAGCGATGATTCGTGCTTATCCTTTTTGGCATGTGCCATTTGCTTTAAAAAAATGGCGATTACACAAATAATATTTTAGCAATAGAGAAAGGAACTAGGCATGATTTAGAACGTGCTGTCTTCTTTTCTCACTCAACGCATGCTTATGCGCCTGTTTCTGATTACGTTTGCTATCAGTGTTGCCAGCTTAACGTATGATATGCTAGATCTAGCATATTTTCGGAGACCTCATAAATTTCAAGCTATAATTGAAATCTACAATAGT
Source organism: Zygothrica quintamaculata (assembly GCA_037044455.1). Taxonomy (NCBI): domain Eukaryota; kingdom Metazoa; phylum Arthropoda; class Insecta; order Diptera; family Drosophilidae; genus Zygothrica; species Zygothrica quintamaculata. Next base: position 260,879 of record JBAMBS010001559.1, on the reverse strand, counting down.
TCGATTTTTGAATAGCATGCTTTTTTTTTGGTGGAGCCGATCTTTTTTTTGTAGTTAAAAGATAAGTAAGTGTTAAAAATGAGCAAAGAAATTAAGGCGTTGATCTTTTTTGTCACTTGAAAATAGTTCAAAAAATATATATCCTCTTACTAATTCGAAAAAAATTCTAAATATATCAAAAATTTATGGAATTTCTTAAATTTTTACAAACTTTTTCGTTTAGTTTATGATTTTGCTTGTTTTTTAAATTTTCAGCTTATTTTGGCATGTTTTCATTGCAAATCTAGCATATTTGCGTGTTCAACCTGGCAGCACTGGTTGCTATGCATATAAATAAGAGGAGTCGAAAACTAGCAACAGTGTAGCATTTGTGTGAGCAGTGTAACAATAATAGTCAATTGATCTACAGTTATTTTAAATTTGGCACATGCCAAAAAGGATAAGCACAAATCAGCGCTAGCTGTTCTGCTTACACATTATGTGTTATTTCTAGTTTCATTTTATGCTAATGGCTGACGCTGTTCGCCTGTTACATGGCCATTGACGATGCATTTACTTTTTCATAGAAAAATTTCAAATTACTTTTACAATATTTCTTCTTCTTATAAGTTTGCAAATAATATGAATTCTGTTTGCATTAGAAATAAATGGCCATTGCACAAATAATATTTTAGTATTAGACTTTCTACTGTCAAACTAGGCATGAGTTAGAGCGTGCTATCAGCAAGAAAAACTTATAAATTTTGTGTGTTTAGCTTATAGCTTAAAATTTAGCACATTTAAATTTTTGAGTAGCATATATATTGTTGAAGGAGCCAACCTTTTTTTTTGTAATGAAAAGCTAGGAATGTGTTCATGTAAATCGCATGACATATGTTATAGCGACATGAATCTCCAAGTATATAAAACTAATTTGAATTAATTCTTTAATTTAATATACATTAATTATTTTATTATTATTCCTTAAAATATTGTAAGTTTATATTTAGTCAATTATTTATTAAATTGGGTTTCTGACCTCGCTATAGATAATACTCCAAGGTCGCCAATAATGGTAAATTTGTTTTGCCTACTCTTAGGAGTCTTAAGAATTGCATTAGCAATATTGTTAGATCACAGCTAATGAACGTTATCTTTTATATTAGATAAATAATATAGCATCGTTTAGATAGAATAAGTATAGTATGTTTCATATATGCAATGACCTAACCCAACAATTGAAATCACTGTTTTGTTAAGAACTTTTCCAATGAGCTTGCATTGCAGACATTAACTTAATACCTTCTTGATCTTGTGTCGTTATTTTACTGGAAACTTGCTAGGAAACACAAGAAAATAATATGTATATTTGAATGTGAAAGCCCCCAGTATCTTGATAAATATTTACTCTTAGAGATTTAGACATGTTTGTAAATATTGTCGAGCACACTTAATTGCATAATAAAATACATATATACATAACATAAGTTTAAATCATATAATGCATTCGGTATATAATTTCACAAATTTTTGGTATATTTACAATAACGACTTATGAATACAGTATTTCTAATTTTTTGCAAAAATTGAAAAATTGTTTTCCTTTAAGTGAAAATTAATTTTTTAATATTATTTAAATATTAATCTTATTTGCATTATTTCGGTGCAGTAACAAGGCTCATGTCATCTTATCTTTATATCAACTACAATATAATAATCCATTGCTTGTTCATCATCCCTACACATAACATCTGGAAAACTTAACGATATATATATAAAGCTTATAGACCCACAAATCTAAGCTATCAAAATGTGTCTTGACAACAAAAATAATCAACTTCCAAAGGGAACTGGTAAATTTTATCAAATCCCCTGAACAGACATTCATGCTCTGACTCTACATTTGATTAGACGTTTTCACGGATTGCATTTGAATAATACATAAAGAAATTTCAAAGATGTTTAAGAATTCACTGCTTAATGAGAAAACTCGTTATCAACTACTAGCAACAATTATAGGTAAGTGATATTAAACTAAACTGTTACTTAACTTAATTAATATAAATTTCTTTATAAAATTAGTAAATATAATAACCTTTGGACATGGGGTGGGTATTGGTTGGCTATCACCTACATTAACTAAAATAAAATCAGAGGACTCACCATTGGATTTTCGAGTGAGTATCGATGAAATATCCTGGCTAGGTTCAATGTTGGGTTTGGGCAGTGTATTGGGAAATATAACTATTGCCGTACTTCTGGAACGAATGGGTAGAAAGTTTTGCATTTATCTGATGGCCTTACCTTATGCAGTAAGTACTCTACAATCCTACTCAATTAAATAGAATATTTAAACGATTATAATTGATTGCTTAGTGCTTATGGATACTCATATATTGTGCCTGGAATGTTAGTTATTTGTATGCAGCTCGATTTCTATGTGGATTTACAGGTGGTGCTGGCTATGCTGTATTACCAATTTACATAAGTGAAGTTGCCGAAAGCAAGTAAGTAATTGAAATTAATGTAAAAGTTGTACTAATTATATAAATATTTTTAATATTACAGTATTCGTGGTTCTTTGACTTCAATGCTTATGTTATCAGTGAATTTGGGCATACTTGTTGGCTTCATTTTAAGCACATATCTGGCTTATCATGTTGTACCATTTATAGGTATCTTATTGCCTATAGCGTACTTTGTGGCCAATCTATTTCTGCCTGAGACAGCACCTTATCTTTTGCGTAGAAATCATCTGACAGCAGCTGAAGCATCCTTTAGATACTATAAAAATATAAAAAATGATAATGGTCATAGCTCAAAATTGGATTTTGAAGAGTTGCGCATGGCAATTGATGCACAAGAGGCCCAAACTACAAAATCTATAACTTATAAGGACTTTAGTGAGTCATTTACTATTTATTTGATATAGATTTATAATTTTAAATGCAATTATTTATAGCTTCAAAGGTAGCACTTAAAGCCTTTGCTGCTGCTACTGTGCTTTCAGCTGGTTACCAATTCTGTGGTATCTTCAGTTTTACCAATTATATGTCCACTATATTTGCGGAATCTGGTTCAGTTTTAGATGTAAATACCTGCACCATTATTATAGGTGTTGTACAAATAGTGGGCGTGTACACATCAACAATGTTTGTAGATATTATTGGTAGACGTATACTAATGTTAATATCAACATTTGGTATCGGATTGGGTTGCATTGCCTTTGGATGCTTTACTTACTTTGCTCAACGCTATGATCTGAGTGAGTTCAACTGGTTGCCATTGGTGCTAATGATACTTATAACTTATGTGGCAAATATTGGCTTGATTGGAGTGTTCTTTGTGGTACTCGTGGAGCTCTTTCCAGCCAAGGTAATACAATATATATAATATAAAGAAATCATATATTAAACTTAAATCCTATAGATACGTGCAGTGGCCACATCGATGTCTGTCGTACTGCTCAGTTTACTGATTTTCTGCACATTAAAAGTATTTCCATTGATGCTGCATTATTGGGGTATATCGTTTACTATGTGGTTCTCAGCTACTTCTAGTTTATTAACATTTTTATACTTTTTATTTTTCTTGCCCGAAACTAAAGGCAAATCTATGATTCAAGATTAAGATATTGTATCTCTCTCTTTTATGAGTATTAATAAATTCATTTTGGATCAAACACTCAACAGTAGCAATAAAGTATCTTATCTAAGCTTATCTCTTGTTAGGTAAGAGATTTTTTTGTTCTGCCATTAGAGAACTCTTATTTCAGTTCTCAACAGTTCCAATTTTACACCAGTCGAGATATGACAAGCACCCTATCACATCAAAATGAAGCTGAATCTGGGATTACATTTTGAGAGCTCAAATTGCCTATTGAGCAGTAGAAATCGTTACCAGTTCCTGGCAACCTTACTGGGTAAATCAATTATAATTCAAAATAAACTTTAGTAAATTTTTTTTACTATTTTATTTAATTTTCAGTTAACATTTCAACGTTTGCACATGGCATTGGCATCGGTTGGATGTCACCGGTAATGCGGGATCTACAAACTGAGAACAGTCCATTAAACTTTGTAGTGCTCATTCAAGAATTATCCTGGGTTGGATCACTTCTGGGTATTGGTAGTGTCATAGGTAATATTTTGGCTGGTTCACTACAGGATCGTATAGGACGTAAACCTATAATGTATGCCCTAATTGTGCCGTATGCGGTGAGTGTATATAACAAGAACCTCTGCAATGTAGCATCTTTTTAAGATTTGTTTGTAATTTTCAGTGCTTTTGGTTCTTAACCTACTTTGCAGAGAGTGTGGAATTTCTATATGCAGGTCGACTATTAGCTGGTATAACTGGTGGTGGTGGTTACATCGTTTTGCCCATATTCATTAGCGAGATATCAGATGCAAAGTGCGTAATACTTTTAATAACAATATCTAATAACAGTTTAAGTTACTTAACTTTACTTTACTCTTATCTTAAACAGAATACGCGGTCGTCTAGGCTCTATGGTTATGCTCTCAGTCAACATGGGCATATTAATGGGCTATATATTATCTACAAACATTTCATATTATAATGCACCTTTTTTTATTATACCTCTGCCCATATGCTATTTTATTGGTAATCTCTTTTTACCGGAAACACCATTTTATCTCATCAACAAGGGTAAATTGGGTGCAGCTGAGAAATCCTTTAGATTCTATAAGAATATCAAGGAGGATGACAAACGTTCTATGTTTGAATTTGATGATATGAAAACGAAACTTATGACAGATCAAGCCTTAAATGTGAAATCATTCAACTATAGGGATTTTGGTAAGTTCTTAACCTTTATAAGTATATATATATATATACATGTATATTAAATTAATATATTTTTATAGTGACCAAGCCAGCACTTAGAGCTTATACCACAGCATTTGTGCTTATGATTACCAATCAATTCAGTGGCACCTTCTGCTTTGCCACATACATGGCAGATATCTTTGCACTCTCATACACCACACTCGATGTGGATATGTGCACTATTGTGATTGGAGTAGTACAGATTATTGGCACCTATACAACCACACTGATATGTGATAGATTTGGACGTAAGATACTCCTGCGCGTATCATGTCTGGGTGCCTCCATCTGTCTGGCTATTTTTGGTTGTTTTACCTATTTTGCGGGATTCTACGATGTATCTGCTGTGGGTTGGTTGCCATTATTACTGCTCGCCTTAGATGTATTGTTCCTTCATATTGGTCTGGTGGGTATATTCTTTGTGGTGCTCGTCGAGGTGATGCCAGCTAAGGTAAGTTCTATTAATCAAATATTTTAAGTAGTATCTAAAGAGTATTATGTATCGTTTCTATTTCTTATAGATACGCTCTGTGGCAGTATCCACATTCATTGTGCTGCTCAGCTGTACTGTGTTCATAACACTCAAAATCTTTCCACTGTGCATGAAGTACTGGGGAATATCAATAACCATGTGGTGCTCCAGTGCGGTTGGCTTATTTGGGTTTATTTACTTCAGTTTGTTCCTCGAAGAGACAAAGGGGAAATCAATGCTGGATCCTTAGAAAAATGCATTAGAATAATGAAATATTTGCAATACGAAGAACTGAAATGTTTAGTTTATAAGCAAAAGAAAATATACAACATAAAAAGATATATATGAATTACATTACTTTCCATTTAATCGGACCTTAACTTAGTAAAAGATAAGAGATAAAATTGGCTTACCAAATACCAGTCAATCTCTATTATAATATTATATATCTAAGACATCTTAGTCTGTTATCTTTATGGTTACACGTGGTGCAAATTCAGTCAACAAAATTTCCTTTTAAAGTCAACGGAAGCTGCTTAAATTTTTTAGTATACATATAAACTTTGTCGATGGCAGTGCAACTGTTAACTATATTATAAAAATTAATTAAAATTTAATTAAAACTTTATCAAAATGTTGAAAAGTCTTTTACAACGTCCAAATTGTCTGCTGAATGAAAGGAATCGCTACCAATTATTGAGTACATTATTCAGTGAGTGCCTATAGACTCAGTAAACTCAGCAGATTAAATTTACTGAAAGTCCTTTTAGTTAATTTAATATCAATTTCACATGGCATTGGAGTTGGTTGGCTATCGCCAGTTGTGCAGAAATTGCAATCAACTGATTCACCACTTGGATTTCCAATTACCGTCTCGGAGGTCTCATGGGTTGGCTCAGCCCTTGGTATAGGTGCGGTGGCGGGCAATGTACTTATGGGCTTAATACTGCCACGCGTTGGCAGCAAGATCTGTTTACTTTTTATTGCACTGCCACAAACGGTAAACTTATATATATCATTAAGTTAGACATATTTAACAATTGTCTAATTATAGTGCCTTTGGATATTGGTTTACTATGCGGATAGTGCAGAGTATCTATTTATAGGACGACTCCTTGCAGGCATCTCCAGTGGAGGCATGTACATAATACATCCCATGTTCCTTAGTGAAATTTCGGATGCCAAGTAAGTAATTAGCATACATTAACCTTAGTTGAGCGAAGATTTCTGTGATAAAAGCTAAATTGACCTGCATGTTGCTGCCAGCTGATTTGTCTTGTGTTTAGCAAGTCATTTTGTGGATTTACTTAATGATTTATAATATAAAACAAATATACTAAATTCTTAATACTACATAGAAAGCTTTAGTTATCGCAGACGGTCCCCTTGCATATATATACATATGTATATATATATATATATATATATATATACATAAATATATGTATCGCACTATATGTGTGTGAGTAAATACCGGAGACGGTTATAATGTTAGTAGACAGGAACTTTCCTTCCTCATTTCTATAAAAACTTAATCTCAACTAATTAACTAAATATATTTAAACATAAAGTTTATGAATTTATGTTTATTTTAATTTATTTACGTAATAATTAACACTAACTTATTATGTCCGCAGAATTCGTGGCACATTTGGCGCTATGGTTATGCTTTCGGTGAACATAGGCATACTTTTGGGCTATATTCTTGGTACTCATGTGGCCTATCATATAATTCCATTTATAGTGCTGCTATTTCCAATAAGTTATTTTGTATTTACCTTGTTATTTATACGTAATTCACCAATCTATCTGATACGTAAAGGACAGTTTAGGGCTGCCGAGGAATCCTTTAGATATTATAAGAACATAAAAGATACAAATGCCGATCACATGTTTGCAATGAAGGAATTTGAGGAAATGAAACGTATATTGACACAGGATGATAAATTACAGGAAAAGTTAACCATAAAGGACTTTTGTATGTATACAATAAGTTTTTTCTAATTTTTCCTTTAACTAACTGATATATATTCTATATGTAGTTACAGGACCTGCACTTAAGGCCTATACCTCAGCTGGAGTGCTACTGATCGTCAATCAATTTAGTGGACTCTTTGCCATGGTTAATTATATGTCGGGCATCTTTAAACAATCTGGCAGTACTATGGATCCGGATACATGTACCATTATTATTGGTATTGTACAAATATTAGGCACATATGCAACAACACTTCTATGCGATATTTGGGGACGCAGGATTCTATTAATAGTGTCTTCAGCGGGTGTGGTTATAAGTCTAACTGGGTTTGGATTCTTTTCATACTATGCAGATTGGTATGATTTAAGTGATTGGAGTTGGGTGCCCCTGTTACTGATGTCACTATATATCTTTCTGGGCAATATTGGCTTAATCGGTTGTTTCTTTGTCATATTGGTTGAAGTATTTCCACTTAAGGTAAGTTTGTCTTAAACCAAGTTTCTTTTCAAAAAACAATCATATCTTTTATTTTCTATAATAGATACGCTCGAAAGCAACTTCTGTGGCAATTGTGACCTGCAGTTCTCTAGTATTTATTATGCTTAAAATATTGCCAATTTGCTTGGATCAGTGGAAAATACCTGCCACAATGTGGTCCTGTGCAGGTGTCACAGCATTTGGTTTCTTTTATTTTCTATTTTTCTTAAAGGAGACTAAAGGCAAGTCAATGCTTGAAGACTAAATAAATAATTGTTTTAGAATAATAATTATAATAATAATAATAAAATTAATAATAATAATAATAATAATTATATGTTTATTTTTGTTTTATTAATAAAAAATAAGTGTCAGTATCTATCAAAAAATATTTTCAGTTTTTTCTTTTATGAATTCTACTTTATTATGATAATTTCTAATCTTATCTCATTGGACTTTTCTAACAAAATCTTAAATGATGCACTAAAACTCATTTATCTTTATTATTCATTAAAAACATTTCTAAGATTCTTAGATATATTCTTAAATCAGAGTTGTGTCAGTAAGAAACTGTATTTCACTGGAAAAGAATCGTATCGGAAAACTATCAAAATGGTGTCAAGTCTCTTACAGAGATCTAATTGTCTATTAAATCAAAGGAATCGCTATCAATTACTAGTTACCCTCTTAAGTATATAGTATATATATTAAGTTTGGTAAAAATTTTAAGTAATATATTTAAAAACCTTTAGTTAATCTGATATCCATATCACATGGCATTGGAATCGGTTGGATATCGCCAACGATTTACAAACTGCAATCAACGGATTCTCCTCTAAATTTTGCTGTCACCATTACCGATATATCATGGATTGGTTCAGCATTGGGATTGGGTTCTGTGTTGGGTAATATATTGACTGGATTGTTAATAAATCCAATTGGAGGCAAGTTTTGTTTACTGCTCATGGCTATTCCACATTCGGTAAATGACATATACTTATATGAACTTCAGTTGCAATAATTATTTTATTTCTAGTGTTTATGGTTTTTGGTTTACTTTGGAAAAAGCGTTGACTATTTGATAATTGCACGATTTCTGGCAGGGATTACGGGCGGTGCCATATATATTGTACATCCTTTATTTTTAAGTGAAATTTCAGATGCAAAGTAAGTCCTTTATGATTATTTAATAAGAACAAAGAACACTTTATAATTTTATATATCTTGCAGTGTTCGCGGTGCCTTTTCTTCAATGGTGATGCTTTCCATGAATTCTGGCATACTAATTGGCTATATAATGGGAACACATCTATCTTATTTCTTAGTGCCTTTTATAGCTCTTATCTTTCCACTTAGTTATTTCATATTTGTATTATTATTTGTGCCTGATACACCAATGCATCTTATACGCAAAGGTAATATAAAAGCAGCGGAGAAATCCTTTAGATACTACAAGAATATTAAGGAAAATGATCAGAAGAACGCTATGCAAGAGTTTGAGCATATGAAGCTATCTTTAACCAAAGATGCTAATCTATCAGATAAGGTGGTCTTAAGTGACTTTTGTAAGTATATATATATGCTTCTATATACATTTTTAGATTTCAATATAACATTTTTACACAGTCACAAGAGCTGCCCTTAAAGGTTATGGTATGGCTATAATAATTGACGTAGCGAATCAATTCAGCGGTATTTTTACTATGGTGAACTATATGTCGGATATCTTTGCCAATTCGGGCAGCACAATGGATCCAAATACATGTACCATTATTATAGGATCAGTACAGATTATTGGTGCTTATGTGAGCACATTGCTTTGGGATGTTTTTGGGCGTAGAATTCTTATGCTCATCTCAGCTGGAGGTGTAGCATTGAGCCTGGCCAGCTTCGGTTTATTTACCTACTACGCACAGGATCATAATGTGGAAAATTGGAGCTGGTTGGCAGTAGTTATAATGTCAATACTTATATTTCTGGGTAACATTGGATTAATAAGCGGTTTATTTGTGCTGATGGTTGAAATGTTTCCAGTCAAGGTTTGCCTAACCCAAGAATACTTTTCTTTCTCTTATAAATAATTGCATATTTTACAGATACGCGCTAAGGCGACTTCTATTGCGATTTTTATAGGCGGCTGCCTTGTATTTCTTACGCTTAAGGTATTTCCACTTTGTATGACCCACTGGGGATTACCAGCCACAATGTGGGGCTGTGCAGGCATTATCACATTTTGTTTTCTTGTGTTCTTCTTGTTTTTGAAAGAAACCAAAGGAAAGTCTATGGTAGACGATTAAATTAGTTTTACTATATATGTATAATTAATACTTATATTTATACTCAGTATTTGTTTATTTAATTTGTGTAGAAAATTATCTTAGCTTCTGTGAAATGGCAGAATTTATTTCAATCTGTTTATATATGCGAGCAGCATACAACTATTAATGGTTAACTCTTCTGCTTATGCTTTGTAGAGCCCTAGAATATAGCAGAGCTTAGCAACAAGTTCAGTCTCGAACATGTTGTTTACATTGCGAGGTTCCAGCAACATGTTTGACAGTCGATTTGTAGGTTTGAGATCAGTTGGCAAGGTCTCTGGCAGTATTGCCAGTCTAGCAGTTTTAGCAGTTTTTTTTTCGCATACTTCAGTTTATGTTTTTATTTATTTTATCAGTTAATAGCTTATTTTGGCATGTTTTTTAATTGAAAATCTAGCACATTTGCGTGCTTCTAACCAGGCAACAATGGCTGCTATGCATATAAATAAGCGGAGGTAAAAACTAGCCAGAGTATAACATTTGTGTGAGCAGTGTAACTATGGTAGTCAATTAATCTACAGTTATTTTAAATTTGGCACATGCCAAAAACGATAAGCACGAATCAGCACTAGTTGTACTGCTTGCACCTTATGTTACATTCTGAGTTTCATTTTATGCTAATGGCTGATTCTGTTCGCCTGTTACATGGCCATTGACAATGCTGCTAAAAATTTACTTTTTCAAAGAAGTTTATAAAAATTTTAAATTACTTTGACAATATTTCTTCTTCTTATAAGTTTGCAAATAAGATGAATTCCGTTTGCATTAAAAAAAAAATGGCCATTGAACAAAAAATATTTTAGCAATGGCCTTGCCAGGTGTCAAAGGAACACGGCCTGAGTAAGAGCGTGCTGTCTTCTTTTCACACTCAAGGCATGCTATTGCGCCTGATCGCGGTTGCTATGCATATCTAACATATCAATAAGCGGAGGCGCAAACCAGCCATTGCCTAAAATTTTGCTGAGCCTTGCAGCTTGTGTGAGCAGTATAACAATAGTAATCAATATCAATTCTAATTGGTTACTTTCCGCAGGGGAAATGTTTAAGATATAACAGCTCGTGGGAGCAGTAGTAGTCAATTGATCTACAGTTATTTTAAATTGGGCACATGCCAAAAACGATAAGCACGAATCAGCACTAGCTGTACTGCTTGCACATTATGTTACATTCTGAGTTTCATTTTATGCTAATGGCTGATTCTGTTCGCCTGTTACAAGGCCATTGACAACGCTGCTAAAAATTTACTTTTTCAAATATATTTTAATAAATTTTAAATTACTTTTACAATATTTCTTCTTCTTATAAGTTTGCACATAATGTGAATCCATTTGCATTAAAAAAATGGCTATTGCACAAATAATATTTTAGTATTAGACTTTCTATAATTCAAAGGAACTAGGCATGAGTTAGAGCGTGCTGTCTACTTTTCACACTTAATGCATGCTATTGTTCCTGTTCCTGCAACAGTAGTGTTCGATCTTTATTAGGCTTGATTGTGATTGCTCTGCAAGTCTATTATATCATTTAGCGGAGGCGCAAACCAGTCACTACCTAGAATATTGCGGAGCCTTGCATAAAATATAACAGTTTGTGTGAGCAGTATTACTATAGTAGTCATTGAACTGAGCATTAGTTAAAGCATGCTATCTTCTTTTCACACTGAACGCATGCTATTGCGTCTGCTCCAGCAACAGTAGTAGTCGATCATTATTATATTTGCTTGCGATTGGTATCAGTATTGCCAGTTTAGCATATAATATGCTAGTTCTTGCGTATTTGAAAGTGAAAAAGCTTATAATTTAAATTTGTAGTTAAAAGCTATGTTCAAATTTAGCAGGAAAATTGAGGAGTCGACCTTCCTCAATATTTTCCGATAAATATATGTTCTCTAATACTCAGAAAATAGTAAAAAAACAATTTGAAGGCATATTTTTCATATGTATGTATGTATTTTTAAATAAATTTAATTATATATAATTAGATAAATTAAACATAATACATACAAATTATACACATATATATATATATATATATATATATATATATGTATGTTTGTGAATATGTTTATACAAATTTGTTAATATTATTTGTTATACAAACATTTTGTGGCAAACATATACACTAATGAAGCCAATTTAAAACTAATTAAAAAACTAGCATACTAAATCACAGTGTTTTTTCCCAATTGAAAAAAAAATTTGCAAAAACCTACAAAATTTCTAGAATATTAATTAATTAATAATATAATAATATGGGCTGTGTAACTTGCATAACTTTTGGGTTTAAAACATACATTAAAACATATCATTCGCGTATGCAAAACAAAAATTTTCTCTTTAGCAGCAACATAATAATAATAATAATAATAATAGTAATAATAATAATAATAATAAAAATAATAATAATAATAATAATAATAATAGTAATAATAATAATATTAATAATAATAATAAATTTTAGGATAAATGGCTAACAATTAAAATGCATAAAACAAAACAAAAAATTGCTGTACACAAATTTTTTGAAAAGGAAGTGGGATGGTAGAAGGAATATAGCTCCCGACGTATGCCATATATATACATACATATACAGATACATTTAAATAAATTTTAAATAAACTAATTAATTATATATAATTAGGTAAGCATTAATTAATTATTAATAATTAAATGTGGCTTGAAAATTTGAATCACAAAATTGGCGCACGTTTGTAATTTGTTCAACATAATGCATAATACCCGTATAATTAGGTATATAACATATACACTTACAATAGAATCTACTCTCATATTGAAGAGTAGAGATAGGATAACAAGTATATCTGTTATGCACTTATTGATAAGTATTATGTATTAATTTTTATTATTACGTATGTATCACTGGTTCGTTGTCAGCTTTATCACGTCTTTTTGGGGCAGCGCAAATAGCGCAACACCGCATAGCCCAGCCCTCGAAATACCAGAAAGAACATCATCAATATTAGTGTATTCAGCCAGAGTGGTGATGTTGAGTTTTGTGCTTTGAGTATTTCCTCATATGGAATGAATTCGGTTGTGTGCTGTTTGCATATCTCATAGCTGCTCGATGTGCCGCAGCTGTTAAATAATGTATATATATATACCAACATTATATATATATATATATATATTTATATATATTAGTATATAAATGAGTTACCTAATGGGTGGTCCTTCGCGAAACTCAAGTATTTGCATATTCTGATATGCATAGTGTATCATTGATGTATACCGTATCCAGCTAAGACCTTCCGGAATGCGTGATGATAGATAACCGCCAAAGAGCTGTGTGGCAAGCGTATAGAGTGCACTTAACGTGATGCTAACATTCATATCCATGCAACAGGCACCAATGAAGAAGCCAACGCTTTGTGCCACAATTGTATTTAATAGCAAGAATATGAGCATTAAAAAGAACAGCTTAAAGCTATAAAGAAATATATATTATATAAGAAATTGTTAAAGAAAAAATAATGATAGTATTCATTACCTGCTGCAGCCTAACATGGGATAGCTTATCATGAGGTAGACAGTGGGTAACGTTATGACCAGCGGCAGCTCTGCACACATTTTTGCCAAATAATAGGCGGATAGGCGATAGGCACCAGAACGACGTTCCTTGCTAATGACCTCACGTTCCGAGGGGACTTAAGAGGAATAAGTTTAATTAAAATTACTTATGGATACAATTAACAGATTAACTTACATGAATTGAGCGCACCAAAGAGCGCAAAGAGCATCCAATAGGTTTGTGAAAAGAACATCCAACCCTGTAGATCATGCAGAAACTCCTCGGTGCGTGGCAATTGAAACCATATGGCGCCAGCCATTAATGCTAAACCAATAGTCTGGAACCAATTCAGTTTGGATAACATGCGTGGCTTGGCCTCCTTAAAGTTTCGACTCGATAGCACACTGAATTGTGTATGGAAACGTGTAGGATACGATAGCCAATCATCATCATTGTTGGAACATTTGCCAGCCTTATATGACTGACAATCACTGGAGGCACAGGAACTGAAATTTGATTGAGAATCGGCACCGCACCAGACCAAATGTTGTGCTGCCTCCTCATCGGCACCACAACCATTTGCCGTATGGTGTAGATTTGCATATTGCAAATGATGTGCATCATGATGATGATTGTGATGCAGATGTTGATGATTACGTTGATTGTAAAAATCGTTAATAATATTGTTGATAAGTATGCTATCATCTTGCTGCTTAGATTTATCCTGATTCCTTTGATTGCTATTAATGCAGTTGCGATTTAAATAATTTCCATGCGATTCTCTGGCGGCAATAAACAGTTTCTCACGTATATCCGGATGTGACTTCAGCTGTTCCACTATAATAATTTGTATATATTAGTTAAGTATATATGTGGAGTCATATTATTGTAATACTTACAGACAAAATCAGCGGGATTATAGTGTGGCTTTATGGTTACTCCAATATCCTCAAAATGCCTATAGATATTATGCACTTCACCAAAGTATGCAGTTCGTCCTTGATGCAGCAATAGCAACTTATCAAACATATGAAACATTTGCGATGATGGCTGGTGTACACTTATCACAATAGTCTTCTGCTCCAGCTGCGCATAACGTTTAAGCACCTTCATTAGTGAAATGGCAGAGTGACTGTCCAGTCCAGATGTGGGTTCCTGTAAATGAAGAGTATTCGAAATAGAATTCAACTTTCTACTTGGCAGCCGTCTTTATACTCACATCGAGCAGCATTAGAAGTGGATTTGTGAGCAATTCACAGGCAATATTGGCACGTTTCTTCTCTCCACCAGAAAGCCCACGATTGAGGTAATCACCAAATTTAGTCTGTTGACAGCATCTAAGCTCCAGTGTATCCAATATATGATCCACAAGACGCAGTTTCTCGGCACGTGCCATTGACTCAGGCAAACGCAACAATGCCGTATACATGACGGTCTCACGTAGTGTTAACTGTGTAAAGAAGATTTCCTCCTGAAGAACATATCCAATTTTGCGACGCCAACGCTTTGAGAGTGGCTCTCGATTCAGATAGACGCTGCCACTGTCAAAATGCCGCTGTCCACTGAGGCAGTCTAAGAGTGTTGTCTTGCCGCTGCCTGAGGGTCCCATAATGGCTAGTACCTCACCGGGGCTACGAAGAGAGAAGCAGCGTCAGTTAGGTAGAAAAGGGAAGAGACAGAGAAGAGGAAAGAGATGGAGTTGTTTTAAGTTGTCACTGGTTTAGTAGGTTTTATGTTATTGTTGTTGTTTTTATTCTTATTGTTGCAATTACTATGCCACAGTTACGCAGCATAGTTTACTGTTTGTTGTTGTTGTTGTTACCTGACTAATCCACTCACATCGGAAAGAATTTTGCGTTCGTTGTGCAACACATTTAAATTCTGAAAAGTCAATTGTAATGTAGGTTGTTGCTGCTGCTGTTGTTGCTGTTGCTGTTGCTGTTGATGTTGATGTTGATGCTGCCTATGTGTGTGATGTATTGGCATTGCAATTATATGTGATTCTTTTTGTTTCTGCAGCTGATGCTGCTGCTGTTGCTGTTGTACACCATTCATAAAGGGAAATGTCAATGTTGCGGCATGCCCAGCACTGCAATTAAAACAATAAAAATATTAATTAAAATTGTATTGAACGCACTTTAGCATAATTCAAAATATAAACTAAATGAATTAAAGTTATGTTACAGAATTTTAAATGTAATTTATTTACATTAAACTTTATATTGTTAATATAAATATGAACCATAATAAGCTGCATAAAAGTTTAAGATAATTGAAATTGCCTAAAAGTATGCACTTAAATTATTGATATTTGTATTTAGTTTTAACAGTTCCACACAATTGTTTACAACGCATTGCAGCGCCACGAACTTTTAAGCGCTACAAACTTTTTACACTGCCACGAACTTTTTACAACGAACAGGAACTTCAGATCTTTATGCAGAAAGTAAAGTGCAAGCCAAAATTGACATTAGTTTTGAATAATTGACAATAATATGTAAAAATATTACAAGTAATTGATAATCTGGGGTACATTAGTTCTATAACAGAGACAGGAGACTTAAGGTGAATAAAATTCTACTTCTGCATAGACAGAAAAAGGATTTTTGTCTTTGTCTTTTGAAACCTTAGATTGACTTATTGGTAAGAAACTTTTATATCTTTATTGTATATATATATATATATCTTATATATCCTATATCTTTATGAATTCAACTAAATTGTATATTATCTGGCCAACTGACAGCTATGCGGTATGAAGAAACAAAAGTCAATGTACCCCTACTCAGGCAATAAATAAAATCAGTATGCGCTATTATGCGGCAGTTCAATTCATTGTGTGTGTATATATGTGTGTATGTGTGTGAGTATAATACAAGGGACAGTTCTCCACTGTCAACTGTTATCGGCGATATCACATGTGTATGACAATGCGTCGTATTATCACTCTCTTTCCCTCTATCTCTCTCTTTCTCTCTGCCTGTCTGCCCGATTTTGTACCTCTTTCGCTTACTCTTGCTCTGAGGCTTTTTCTCTGCATTCTTTATATTCTGTGCTATATGCTCTTTGCTGTTATTTTCTTTTCCTTAACTCTCGGTCAATGCTTCATTGTGTACTTGTACACCTCCTACTTCTACTCTTCCTACAAATATCGTAACAGACGCAAAAAAAAAAAAAGTAAAATAAAATAATATAAAAACGCAGACCGATCGTGTCAATACCCTTTGTTCTTCCCGTTCTTTCACTCCCTGTCTATCTCATTCATTCTGTTTTGTTTTGTTATTGTTCTTATTGCTATTACTGTGTACCTATCAAATTTATTTAAATATTTTCATTTTTAACGGCTGTTTTGTGCCACGAAACGTTGCAGAAAACAAAAACAAGAGTAAAATTTATCAGCAACACGCAGCATCTATAGAAAAGAACGACAAATATAAACCAATATAGCAAAATTAAAAGAGAAAATCAATTTTGAAATAACATGTAAATCTTTAGAATAAGAGATACACAGAGAGAATGTGAGAGAAGGGTGACAGAGGGTGTTGGAGGGGGAGGGAGTGCAATGAACCACAATGTGCGTAGATGTGACAGCAGCAACACAAATGAAAATTCAGGCACAGGCCCCAAGTGGGGGTCAATGCAGTCAGCCAGAGACAACGTCAAACAAAGCGTACGCACAGACAATCACATACACACACATACACACACAGTGATGCAAACACCCACAGATACGTATACATTCACTAACACACAAACAGACACACACAAATCTACAGATACAGCTGCATGATAATACATATATATTATACATAGGAATTATTGCATGTGCATGCAAAGTATCTGATGAATGCGTAGTTCATTTTGTGTTTCGGTCTATCTGTCTTGGCTTTTGTGGACAGGGCTAACAGAAATATCCGGGTTTAAAGTGCATAGCATAAATATGAAATATACTATAATCAAAAATATCAAAATTTACTTGTAACATATAAATAAAATATTTTATCTCAGACGATTTAATTTATATAATAAACAGTTGTATTTTAATTACAGTTTGTTATTATTTTCTTTAGTTATTTATAAATCAAATATACCAATTGTTTATTTAATTAAAATTTTAATTTCAATACAAAACAAACCTTATTTTCACTTGCATACACGAAAGTTCATTAGGTTGATATAAATATAATTATGAATATTGAAAACTCTCTTGCCACAGCTACACATATACACTAAAAACATACACAGACATATAAATCAACACGTATATAGAAATTCTATTATCCTTGCTCTCTACCACAACAAAGTGAAGTGTTAATTAAATTCCTTCTTTATGGTTTGTTTTAAATAAAATATGCAGCATAGTTATTATACATAGATAATAAGAGCAGAGCTAAAGGAAAATTTGAAATGAATTTTGAAATGAACTTGCTGTAAAAAATTCTTTTGGTTTAAAATAAAAAGAGAAAAATGTGCATGAGGTCAAAGAGAAAAACTATCTGAACTAAGTAGAGAATTTCTCTAACTTAGAGTAAAATATGGCTCTTACTTTTCATATACATATATATATATATATATATATATATTATTATACAGAATACCAATGCATCAAGCTGAACTGTTGAGTTGACTTACTGTTAAATTGGGAATTCCCTATTATATACTATATCTTACCTCATCCACCTAGATCAACCATATATAAACACGTTTATTTGAATAGGAAAGTCAAGATTGTAAGGTGCCTACGTGAGGTTAGTCACATACACCAAAAGTGTACAACAAATTTGTTGTCAAATGACAATTACAAATTACAAAAGAAAGTAAAGTTTTAGAGTTTTTTTTAGATCTTTAAACAACGCAAAACACGCATATACATATACATACATATATATACATATTTATATATATATACATTCACATTCATATGGTTATTTTTATTTTATTGTTATATCTATTTTTATTTTTATTTCTATTTTATTATTGACAACAGTTTCTCCCACCAAAATTTCCGTTTTGTTTTATTTTCTTTACTTTTTTTTAAGTGTCTTTCTAAACTGTCACGTGTTGTCTGAGCTCTTAAGTGTTTCCTCTTCTTGTTCTTTACTTTCTGCTTTTTCTTCTTCTTGTTTGTTGTTGTATTTTTTTTTGCTTTTTTTTTTGTAACTTAAAGTTAAATACTGCAAATTCTGCGTTTAACTTGCTTGGAAGCGTGCCATATGTGCAAAGGTTTAGTGGGTCAGCTTTAAGAATGCCTTGGAAACATTTTCAATTTCATAAAAAAAAAAAAGAAAAGCCATCATTTACAAGGTTATCAGTGCTAAATTTTTCACAATGACACAGCAATATATGTATAAGGAAATAATACTTTAATTTAATATTAATTTTACCTTAAATTCGATAAGAAAATTAATAATAATAGTTGAGGGTTTTTTGTTGAGGATTTTTTGATGCCAATTCGAAAGTAAATTTATAAAGATAAACTTAAAACTAAGATTTCTACTTGATGAACATCATCATAGTAAACTGTGTATATATATATATATATATATATGTGTGTGTGTGTATGTGTGTGTATTTAAGCGAAAGTGTTGAACGCGTCAGTTTCTGTAATATTAAAATCAAAATCAAAATATAAAATGCATAAAAAACCAAAACTAAATTAATTTGCAAAACTTTAATTTCTGCATAAAAAACAAAATTATGGACAACGAATGCAAGATGCTCTTTAATTTTAAACTTCCTTTAATCAAACCGCAACTTGCTTAACACTAACTTGTTATTATTTTAAGATTAGCGTGAAAATATTATGAAAAAGAAATATTACTGATTTAACTGTATTTTTTTTTCATTACATAAAAATAATGTTGAAAATTTATATAAAAAATAATAATAATAATAATAAACACACACATATTAAAATTATGTGTATGATGCCATATTTATGCTGATTAAGGCCACAAAGGCAAACAGCTTTCTAGTTGGCAAAAGGGAGCTACTACCGTTAATGGGCTAAGCAGAGCTAGCAGAGTTAGTGGGAGAAGTAAAGAAAGAGATAGACAACACTCTGGCGCTTCTTTAATACGCCAAAAGGTTGTTGACTTTTTACAACAACAACAGACGCGTAAATAATATAATTCACACACACACACACACACACACACACACACATAGATATGGGGAGAAGGTGAGCAAAGACAAATAAAAAAACACGCAAAAATTACGTGAAAGTTTGGCATTGCATACAACACCAAAAAAAAAAAAAACACACACACACACACACACACACACATAGTCAAACGCACACACGCAACAAAAAGAAAATTTTTTTAAAATTCTTATCCCGTTTTATATTAAATACTCATTAGAAGAAAGGATCAATTAGATCAATATAATAAATTATAAAAAATAAACAATAGCTAAAAAAATTTTATAGATTCTCTTATATATATTAAATATAAAATATAATTAATTATATAAATAAAGTATTTATAAGATATTAATTGAATTACAGGGTACCTATTAGTTTAACACATTTTTGAGTTTGGTTTTATTTTGCTTTGCTTTTTTTTTTTTTTTGAATACATTGACCGATATTAAACAAGTCGCCTTTTATTTAACACAAAATGGCAATGTGTGTGCGTCTGTGTGTGTTAGTGTGCGTGTGTGTGGTCAGTGTGTGTTTGTGTTTGTGTTAAGGGCCTGCAGAGTTCATTGACAGCTGCGAATTGGCTTTTGTTTTGTTTTGTTTTGTTTTTATTTTATGATCATTTACTTTGTATTTATTTCTTTTAATTTAACTATTTTAATAATACTATTATTAATATTATTTTTATTATAATTAATATTATTATTATTAATATTATTATTATTAATGTTATTATTATACATATTATTATTATTTTTATAATTATGAATATTATTATTAATTTTTGTATTAATATTATAAATATTTTAAATTTTTTGTATTTATGTTTTGATTTTATTTTATTTAATTTCATATTATTTTATTAATATTATATTAAATTTTATTTTTCTTTTTATATTTTATACTATTATTATTTGTTATTATTTTTAATATTTCTAGTTTTGATTTTTATAGGTTTTATTAATATTTTTATTTGTTCGAAGTGAAATCAAATTTGTTTAAAAATAGTTGATGCCAGACAAAAGAATTGGGTCAGCAATTAAATTTGTATTTGTTTTGTTTTTATTTTTTATTTTTTTTGTATATTTTTTTACTGCCTATCAAAAAATTATTTGTGCAATTTATTTTGTTATTTGATGTTTTTATTTTTTTTATTTTATTTTTTTCCGTATTTTTTTTTTGTCAATTTCAGCTGCTTTTAATTAATTTTGTTAAATGCTGCGAACTTCCTAAACAATTTGAAAGTATGCGCAATGTGCTCAATATATATATATATTATATAGGAATTTATTTCAATTTGTATATATATATTATATAGAATGTTCTGTTTTTTATTTTGTGCTTTCTGTTCTGTTCGTTCTTCGTCATCAACATCGTCGTCTTTGTCTTTGTTTTTGTCTTTCGTTTCAAAGCTTTGACCATGCCCAAATGCGTTTGTTTTTATTTTTTTTTTTTTTGGTTTGTTTGATTGTTTGGTATTATCGTTGTTGTTGCTACTTTTTTGGCGTATTACTGACCCAATTCTTTTGTTGTTTTCTCTGCTAGTTTTGTTTTATTTTTATTTTTTTTTTAAATATTTTTTTGGTCATTTCTTTTTGATTTGTTATTTATGAGTGATTTAATTTGCAGCTTCGACTATGCAAATTTTTTTCTTGCTCATTAAGCTTTAATGTTCTTTCTCTCACTATCACTCTCTCTATCTCTCTCTCTATCTTAACTGCTTCTTTTCTCCCTCACTCTCTTATATCCCATACACAATACTGAATTAGCTTTGGCATTGAAAGAAACTCTCAGTAGCTGAACTTATTTCCGCTTTACCTTTGTTTCAGTACATTAACCCCACAGAGACCCTTTTCAGTTTTAAAGGGTCTACAAATTATATTTATGTGTATAAGCTTCAGTTTTTACTTAGACCAATAAAAATTTGTAAAGACACTCGACAGGTGACTTTCTTTGGACTGAAAACAGACATTATCTAGGGTGTGTTCAACTAGTTAGTCAAGCTGTTTGCAAATTAATTTTGGCATATGGTAATATATAGTGTTAAGGCTATGAATGGACTTCAACTTGAGCGCATTATGTCCCAAGTGTCGTATACGTAATTTATGCATGCACATAACAAAGTGCATGAAAGTATTCGTACATATTTATATGATATCCAGTTTTATGTCTGTTCTGTGTGGGTGTTATATATATATATATATAAATATATATATATATATAAATGTATCTTTCTATAACTAGATATATATATCTTTATGCATGTCTATATATATATATATATATATATATATATACATATTTCTAAATTGAATTTGAAAGGTGGCTTAGAAAGCAGGCAACAACAGGCAACAGGCGATAGACGCTTGAGTAGAACTCAAAAAGTCAACCAACTACTTTCAGAGTTGACCAACTTTGGTTAACAAACAAACAACAACAACAACAATAACAACAACAACAACAACAGCAACAAATACAACAACAAACAAAGATTCACCGGATTACATTATATAAGCAAAACTACGTAATTGCGAGGGGAGATTAACTGAGAGGGTAAATTTTTTTTTTATATTTTTATTTTGTTATTTTTTTTTTTGAATATTTTTTTTTATTTTTTGCAATTGTTGGCAACCTGTTGACATTATCTCTAAGGAGAGGAAGTACATAAATATGAGAAATAATATAACAAGCGCTTTCTTCTCAACAGTTTCACGAACTTTCACGTCACATTGTGTGGTAATTAGTTTTCCTGGGAGTAATGCTTCCTACTTATTATATACCCTATGGAAAATTCATTTATATGAGCCATAATAAACTATATAGACGTAGAGAACCTACAACATATAGCAGTTCTCTGAATAGCAATGATAACTATATTATAGAGTATCTTTTAGTCAAGCATTGATTAATCGTAGACTAGACTATTCTTTCTGGTTATACATATATATATATTTTTTTTTGCTTTTTTTTTTTGCAATTGATTGGCAGTGGCCAACTGGGCCACTAGTTTGGTATCTGCTCTGACTTTGTATGTATAATTTAGCATATTAATTGACACAGTTGCCAAGTTTTTTTTTTCTGTTTCTTTCTTTTTTTTTTGTGGTATTTTGTTGTAGCTGTTCTACGCACTTTCTCTTCATGTGTATGAGATGTTTATGAACTATGCAAAGCATCGCTCAAATGCAAGGAAAAATATAGAAAATACAGAAAAATACAGAAAATACGGAAAATGTCACGAGAAAGCCACAAATGCATTTAATACCTATGTAAGTATGAATATACTCATATACTCATACTTCCAGTGGCAAATGCATTTTATTGCAACTGCATTTGAAAGTGTCATTACAACTGGGTCAACATACAGAGTGAGATGGATATACTATATATATATTAAAATCAGTTGTAACTGAAGATCACAGACTAAAAACTTCGACACCTACAGACATACAGACATATATGCTTATATAGTGTTAACTATATGATGTAACAAAGTTTAAAAGTAAATAAAAATATATATTTATATATATATAGCTACACATTATATACAAAATGTAAAACGACCAAAAAGAGACACAAAACAGAAAACAAAACACAAATGAAAACAAAACAAAACAAAACTAAAAAAATTCATATGAAAATTAGTCGCGTAAATATTTAAAGTGCAGCTGAGTGCATTTCAGTAGAGCGGAAGTAAACAGCTGGCAATAAATGTTTAAAAAAAAAAAACAAAAATAAAACAAACTTAAATTAAATAAAATTCATTCGAAAAATACCTTAAGCATTCGGAACTATGGCAAAAAATAAAAATTTATATATTATACAAGCAATTATTCATTTTATTACATCTTTTGATAAACTTTTCCTTTTGCTAATTGCAAGTTAAAAGGATATTCCCAGAAACCATTAAGCTGAAAACATTGAAAAGGTTTTCTTGAATTGGTTTATAAAAAACTGAAAGGAAATTCTTCCTGTTGAGCAACTTTCTTTTTAATAAGAAATAAATGAACAGGACTGCAGCTTAAAAATATCCTTCAACAGCTGCAAACAACATTTAATTGCAGTTGATGTTTATATCTATGAGACATTATATATAAGAAATCATTATATATTGAGCTATATAGGAAGTCGTATAGTTAATTATATTGTAGTAAATAAAAAGCACTTTCATGAACTATATACTTAAGTATATACTCTATAAGTTAAGGCTTGACTTATAATTGAATGATCTGTGGTCTGTCGAGGCCCTTTGTTATCTTATCAGGGAAATGAGAGAAGTGCACGATGTTTAAAATGAAATTCAGTTGGCATTTTCACCCACTGTCATACAGTGTTGAATGTTGACTGTTGAGTGATAACAGCGCGTGCCATAGACTAAGAGACATGGAGAGTTGTCACAGTAAGAGCAACAGCAATAGCAACAGCAACGGCAGCAGCAACAATAATAACAACAACGATAAGGAGAAGTGATAATCAGTTTGTTTATACAGATGCGACCCACACAAAACGTACAGCAACAACAACAACAATAATAATAATAATAACAACAACAGTGAAACATTTGACGAAAAGAAAACTCAGTGAAACTTGAAGGAAAAAGTCTGCAACGAGCAACACAAAAATGTCTTTGACTGCGGAAAAATAAGGCAGCGAAATGTCATAAACAATGCAATAGGCGAAAGGTGGAGAAAAGCCCATAGAGACATACATATACATGTGTATATCTATATATATATATATATATATATATATGTACATTTATATATATAGAAAGAGAGAGGAAGAAGATAAACAGTCTGGCAGAGACACATTTCTGGCTATAATGCAACTTTGTAGGCTCTTTGCGTGTATTTGTGAAAACTTTTTGCAATCAGCTAAAGAAACATAAACAAATCCAATATGGCCTTGTGAACTGTCAAATGTATCTTGTATCTTATATCTTGTATCTAGTATCTATCTATATATATATATATATATATATACATATATATAAATAAATCATAATATATTATACATAGTTCTAGGCAAGATTAAAGGTATAAAAAGAAAAATAAATAGAAATTTACATTAGAAAAACTTCATTAAAAACTTATTTTGTGCAAAATGAAAATTAAGTGGATAGATAGTTTCCAATTCGATTTACCACTTCGTTGCATTTCCATAACGGCAAAGTTTTCATATTTTGATAAATAATAATTAGTAAAAATTATCTGAAATTTTTGTGTAAGTATTTCAATGTTGTTTATTAAAATTTTTTCTAGTTTTTAACTGCGTTTTGTTCTTCCGCTTTGGAGTTGAATTGGTAACAAATATATGAACAATACATAGATGTTATTAGCCCAAACATAGAGCTAGTTATTATTTTGGTGAGTCAATTAACAAATTACTCAATTAACTGAAAGACTTAAAAGCCATTAAATTGTAGACTTAAATATATAGACTTTAAAGTGCATATTCTGTGGGCGTCACTTAAGACGTTAGACGTTCCATATATGAGGTAAATGTCAGTTATTATATCACATATTAACTGAGTTAATTGCTGCTTTTGGCCATTTGTTTAGTTGTTAGCTTGTTGTTATTTGGGCGTATTTGTTAGTTTCATAATATTTGACTTATACGTGAGAAAATTCATAAGATTAACGAGTTGAAAGTGGTTTTCTTTTGTTTTTATTAAGTAAGGAAAGTTGTTGTAAAAGTTCATTAAACTATGTGATTGATGTTTAACCTTTGAACTTTAATAAAAGCGGAAGTTGCAAAAGTTTTATAAGTTTTCACTTATGTAAAGTAATGTCAGTTCCCGGCAGGTAACAAAATAATTTTAATTACTTATATTTTTCTTAGTAATTTCCTTGTTAACCTAACCTCAAACTACACTTGCAACTTAATTCTTTAAATAGATCTTTAAGCCTTTTTCCCTTATACTATTTGCAGTACAAAACCATTTTATAACTGCATTAGTGTAGATAAATAAATAATAAAATGCAATTAAATAATATGGATAAAACTGAAACGAAATGAAAATGAACAACAAATAAAAAACAAAGGCAACAAAAAGTTATACAAAAATTGTATTAATAAAACAATTGAACAAATGATCTTCTGGCCACAAACTTAGCCAGTTAAAAACGTCTCAGTGTGTGTTGGTCGAGAAGTTTCAAAACAAACGTTAAAACGTGCGAATGGCGCTCGATGCCAACGTTAGCAGCGACAGCAACAGCGACTGCGGCAGAGACAGCGACAGAGACTGTGTTGGCGGCGACAGAGCAACGCAGCGGCCATTGAACCTGACAAGTGGAGCTCAGAATTGGCGAAAGTGAAGACCCACTGCCGCAAGCCAGAGCCAGGGAAAGAGACGCATGTGCGAAATATAGAGACAGAGAGAGAAAGAGAGAATAAATGAGCATGAGCCAGAGATTGTGTGCCAGAGATAGAGAGAAAGATGAGGTAGAAGAAATAACGATCGTCGTGCGCTGAATGACGCAGTCGTCAAAAAGCAACAACAATAACTACAACAACAACAACAACAACAACAATAAAATAACAATAAAATACAAAGCCTGATGATGGTGCAGAGGCAACAAAGTGCGATTAGAAGCAGCAAAATGAAAGACAAGACAAAAAGGCGATGCCACAATTCAAAAAGCTGTCTGCTTGCCACACTAACTGAATGACTAACTGACTGACTGACTGATTGACTGAATGACTGACTTAATGACTGAGTGACTGAGTGACTTACTGACTTAATGACTCTTTGACTGTCTAACTGTTGGTTCGCTTATTGATAATTATCATCTTCTGTTTATCAACAACGTAATCAATGTCGTCATCATCATCATCATCATCATCAACAAGATAATTATAATTAACATTAACATCAACATCAACATCAGCAGTTGCAGTTGCTGCAGTTGTATGCTGTCGCTTCTTAGAA
Source organism: Zygothrica quintamaculata (assembly GCA_037044455.1). NCBI lineage: Eukaryota > Metazoa > Arthropoda > Insecta > Diptera > Drosophilidae > Zygothrica > Zygothrica quintamaculata. The sequence goes on along the minus strand of JBAMBS010001559.1, from coordinate 234,206 downwards.
GAAGAAAAACTCAAAGCAACCAAATAATGAAAAACCAAGAAATACAACAACAACAACAACAACAACAGCAACAACAACAACAACGGCAACAATAGCGACAGAAACAAACGAACAACCAAAGAAAAACGTCAAGAAAATAAAACAAATGTTGATCACATCACAACAATAACAACAACAACAATAACAACAACAACCACACTAACAACATCTAAAGACAAACAACAACAACAATAACTAAAAAAACGCAATTTGTTTAAAATGTAGGTCTATAGGTTTCTTGAAAAGCCCATGTTAAAGACGGGCCGCAGCAACCGCAGCAGCAGCAGCAGCAGCTGAGACTGTGGCAGGGGCTGCGGCAGGGGCATGCCATGGCAACAGCAACAGCAACAGCAACAACAGCCGGCTAACAACACAACTCGCACACACAAACACACACACACACACACACACACACTAACACACAGACTTTCAATGCTTTCCCCCCCACATCATTTGGCTACATATGTCCATGTCTCGCATGTAGCATTAAATGTTATACACGCGATCACACTGAGAGAAATTTCAAATAATAATACTATAATAAATACTACTACTATTTATGATTTATACTTATACTTGTTATAGTTCTTCCTATCTAATAGTACTTATTCTGATACTACTTTAACTATTACTATTTATAGTACTAATACTAAAGTAGGGTTACTACCACTTATAGTGCTACCACTAACACATCTACTACTACTACTGATACTTATACTTATACTTTTGAAACTACTACTAATCATAATCTACTAATACTACTATTACTATTACTATTTCCTCTCATACTTTTACTAACACGAATCATACTACTTAAATTATACTACTACTACTAATCATACTTTTATTACTATTACTACTACTATACTACTTCTACTTATACTACTACTTATACTACTGCTACTCATACTACTTATACTACTACTACTCATAGTACTACTGCTACTCATAATACAACTACTACTTATTCTACTATCACTACATATGTACTATTATTACTTGTACTACTACTATAACTACTTTTATTGATTCCTAGAGTCCTTCTACTTATTGTATAAACTACTACTTATACTATATTTTATACTAGTTTCATTACTTATTTCACTAACTACTACTGATCATAATCTACTACTACTACTATCACTATTAATATTTCCACTCATACTTGTACTTATACTAATTATTATTACTATTATTATTATTACTACTTCTATACTTCTTCTACTACTACTACTACTACTACTACTACTACTACTACTACTACTACTACTACTACTACTACTACTGATACTACAAGTACTACTACTCAAACTACTACTAATCATAATCTACTAATACAAGTATTACTATTAATACTACTATTTCCTTTCATACTACTACTAATACGAATCATACTACTTCTAATCATACTACTACTATTAATCATGCTACTATTACTATAATAACATAGTTCTAATACTACTACTACTTATACTACTATTACTACTTCTACTACTACTGCTACTCATACTACTAATACTATTCCTAACACTACTACTACTCACATATAATACAACTAGTACTTATTCTACTACCATTACCTATATACTATAACTATTAATACTACTACTATAACTACTACTACTGCTTCCTAGAGTACTTCTGCTTATTGTATAAACTACTACGTATACTATATCCTATACTAGTTTCATTACACATTTCATATACTACTTTTTCTTATTAATATTAAGTTTTATACAACATTTTATAAACCATATGAAATTGTCTTCAATTAATATAACTGTAGGAATATTTTCTCTAAGTGTATACATAAAAGTTTTCCGCTCTCAACTTCACTCCAGACTTTAGCAGGCTGTTGGCTCTTAGCAAAATCAACTTAAGGTTATTAGCCGCCTTTTTTTTGGATGATTTTTTATTTTAGATTCTTTTGTTTGTTGTTGCTGTTGATCTTAATGTAATAGCTCACAGTATATATATATATATATATATATATATATTTATATATATATATATGTATGTGTTTTTATTTGTATTTGTTTTTTGTTATTTTTTTTTTTGTTTTTTGGGTTATTTGTAGACGTAAAGCCACAACTGAGCCCATTAAGTTGGTTTAAAATTAAGAGGGACTCAAAGAGGCAACAACAGAGGAAAAAAAAAAGCAAAAGAAAAAAAATGAGGCAAGTTGCAACTCATAAAGTTGTTGATTTGATGCTAAGGCGCCTGCCGCATTTTTGCTTTGCTTGCTGTTTTATTTATTTATTTTAGCCTAATGTCATTACACACACATACACACACTCACACACAGACCAACACAAATACATAAAACAAAACTAAACCAAAGCAATTTACTTAAACGCTTCACTATATTTCTCATATTTTGCTCCTCTCTTTGGCTTTTGTCTAACTAAAATAAAGAAGAAGAAAAAAAAAATTATTTGGCATTTTTATTGTTTTCTTTTTTTCTTCTTGATTTTTATGATTTAATGATTGCCAGTTCGTAGCAACTTTTAAAGGATAATTACATATATGCTTTATGTGCGTGTTATGCAATTTTCTGATAACTCATCTGCCACACAAATCACAAGCAGCAACACCATTTCCGAAAACCAGATGCCAGCAAATATGAATAGCGAAAACCCAAAAATAATAATCTTATATACATTAACTACTTTTCATTTATAATCTCTGTAATGTTAATGCACTTACTGCATTTGAAATGTTAATGCAAAATGTGTTCAAATATCAGTTGTTCCAGCATGAATTGAATTAAAGTTACATTTTATAACAGAATGCAAAGAATAACTAATTTTAAGCTCTTTTGTTGTTATTATTACATGGTATACACACACATTAATGTATAGTGTGTACTTTGAGCGTATGCGTAATGGCATAGCAGCAGCAATAGCACATTAAGTATACGTCATGTGGTTATATATATATATTTATTTTAGTTTTGTTTCTGTTGTATTTATTTTTGTTCTTTTTTTGAATCGTAAAATGCAAAACTAAACGAACCGATGATGGGTGACGATGATAATGATGATGTTTATAGTGTTTATAATGTTGTTGTTCTCGGTACTGAAGCTGTTGCTGTTGCTGTTGCTGATGCTGTTGCTGTTGCTAATGCTCATGATGATAATAATAATAATAATAATGATAATATTGTTTGGGAAAGTTCAAGTACGTTCATTTAGCATGAACTTGTAAAGGTCATAAAATGCAATAGAAGTGAATGCACTCAAAAATAAATAGCAACAAAACAGCAATGACAGCAGCAACACAGCAATAGCAACAAGAATAGCAACAACAACAGCAATTACCATGTCGGCAACAACAATGAAAACTGACAGCTGCCGCAGTTGTTGTTGTTATTATTATTGTTGCTTCTGTGTGTGAGTGTGTGTGTGCTGCTGCAACCACAATTTAAACTAATAGCAACAAGAGCAACAGCAACAGCAATAGCAACAGCAAGAGCAATAGCAACAGAACAACAGAAGCAAAGGCGCAACACTGACAATGATAATAATTTATTTTTAAATTAATTTTTATTCATTTTGCTAAGCAGCAGCAACAGCGCAGCAACCACAATAAACATGCAACATTCAACCACAAAACTTTATTGTCGTTGCCGTTTTGGTTCGTTTTGTTATTGTCACTGTCACTGTCACTGTGACTATGTATATGTCTATGATTGTCATACTGTGACTGTCACTATGACTATGACTGTGACTGTGACTGTAACTGTGACTGTGGCAGTGATTGTTGTAGACAATCACATTGGCCTCCATTGCAGTCATCAACAGTCATCAACGCCCCCGCTTTAATACGCACGTGTCTTAGTCTCATTGCAATACCCTTTTCAATGTTCACGCCACCACCCGACTGCCCACTTGCCACCTTTATGTCAACTTACATTGCCCACACTAACACACACACACACACATGTAAGAAGTGTTTGTGTGTGTTATTGACACTGCAATAGCCTAACGGTAGATAAAACCCAAGCGTACAACAAGCGATAACTTATGCAGCCAGCGCTTGACGGAGTCTTGTCTATTTAATTTTCTATTCTAGATTAAATTATAATAAATTGCAATTTTCTCTACAACACCAACACACCCTTCGCTCTCTCTCTCTCTTTCTCTCTCTCCCCCCCCCCCCTCTCTCTGTCTCTCTCTCCCTCTTCTATACTCCTTTCTTGCATTTTATATTGCGCAATGCGCTTTTCTTGCGACTTGCATGCAATTTGTTAAGTCATGTGGCCGCCACATCGCATTTTCTATCGCACATGCTAATCTGCCAGACCGCCAGAGCAGCTGGGACAGCTGGGACAGCTGTTGGAGCAGCAACTGGCCTCAAGTTGACATCTGGGCGCCCACATATGAATAGACAGACATGAACACACAGACATTAACAGACACATACATATACACAGAGTAAGAGATCAAACAACAGGCTGAAATAAATTGTTATATATATATATATCATATCATATTCTAATCAAGTTGAATGGACTACCATTTCTTTAAATTAACTATCGCCTCCGAATGTCATTTGTTCTTGCTGTTAGATCTCTTATATGTAGATTACGATATATATATATATATAGCTGATTTGGATAACAGCTTTAGTCAGCTGCGGTTCAACGATTTCAACTGATAGACATAGCAGTGCTGATAGAGAAAATGTGTTCTTAAATCGGAAAATTGTATGAAGTATATAAAAATTAAGATGATAGAAAAAAATACCAAAGTACAGCAGCTGCTAAGGACATTAGATATGTTCAAAAAAACAGGATACAAAGTTCCAAAAAATGTACAGAAAACTAGCTGCTAAATATGCCCAAGGTTATTGACTGCAAAAATTTATGTGAATTATTTTCTATTCCATTTTTTTCTATCTATTATTTTCTAGTAATTTGAAACCTTTCACATGCAAATTTAACATTAGATCTTAGAGCAGCTGTTCCAAAAGATTTTTCTATTTTTTTTTTTTGTTTTTGTTTTTGGGTTTCTTAGAAAAGAAGAAAACAAACAAAAAGCTTTTGCTTTCTGCTTTACCTGCCCCTAATTGGATCCATATTATCCTTTCCAAACTACCTAAAAGCTAGCTGAAAGCCAACTCATCAACATAAGAAATAAAATAGAAAAAGAAAAAGGAATAGGAAAAAAAAATAATGAAAAAATAACTTCTATGCAACTATTCTAATAATATCCAAATGAAACTAGCTGAATACCGAACCCGAATCTGTATCTAAACCTAAACCCAACCCAACTCAACGCAACTCGATACAAAATGCGCCATTTAATGTTGCCCCATTGAATGTTGCTTGTTGTTGTTATTATTGTTGTTGTTGCATTTGACACGCCTGTTGCTTTTATTGTTCTTATGTGCGTGCTAGTGTGTATATATACTTATATGTATCTGTGTGTGTGCGTGTTGTATGTTATCAAGACAAAACTTGACCTACATACAAATTTATTAACCGGTTTCATTTTGCGTCAATTGGCAGTAGAACAAAAAAAAAAGGGTTGCAATAAATTAGAAGATGATTGAAGCAGATTCTTTGGATGTAAATTCTTGAAAAGAACTCAACAACAGATTCTTCTAATGTATAAAATATCATATATATGTATATATATATATATATATATATATATATGTATATATTTATATATATAATAACTGGAGTTTTATTTGTAAACAGAACATTATGCAGTGGTTCAAAGCTCCTTTTAAAAGTTTCAATACATGCTTGAATTGCAAGTTTTTTATGCAAGTTTTTCGTGCAAGTTTTCTATGCAAGTTTTTCAATTTAACTTCTTATAAAAGTTTTCCAAAGTACAATGCCATGCAAGATTTTCATGCAAGTTTTTATATGCAAGATTTCCATGCAAGTTTTTGCATGCAAGTTTTTCATGCAAGTTTTTCATGCAAGTTTTTTTTTGTTGTAAATATATATGGGAAGCCTCTCCAAAGTAACACCATTAACTTTGTACCATTTGTACAATCGCTAACCCATTTATATTAACACAGAATCTGGCAATATGCGCATTATGCCAATTTCAATAGTTTTTCATAATGTGCAAGAAAATAAATAAATTTTCTTAATGTGCTTATCAAAATAAAGCCCACATGTTATTTTATTTGCATTCTAACAGTTGGATACCCTTCTGGCTGTATTACGTATTAGCAATATATAATATATATGCATTAAGATGAAGAGAGAGAGAGAGAGAGAGAGATAGAAGAACATATCGACTATTCGCATCGGCTATGAGCCATTAGCCTAGTTAAGTAAATACGAGTATCGTTTATTGTGGAACCGATTCGATCCGATAGAAACTTGGACTTCATCTCGATTGCAATTTGTTTGTTTGCTTTTCTTTGTGGGCGTTTGTGGTATGAGGGGCGTGGCTATACCGATAGTGCTTCAATATAAAAAAATATAAAAAAAAAATAGAAGAAAAATAAATAAAATGCTGAGCAGTGAAGGCGGCGATTCTACACACAAAAATAAAGAGAAAAAAAAAATTTAATGAAATGTTTGTGTTTGATTTTAGTTTGTGTGTGCCAAGAATGCGTCTTCCTTTTCTTCAGTATGTTCTTCTGATTCTGTTGTTGTTATTGTTAATGTTGTTGTTGTTGTTGTTGTTGTTGTTGTTGTTGTTGTTGTTGTTGTTGTTGTTGTTGTTGTTGGCTCTCTCGCCGCGTTTGCTGAGTTCAACAAACTTTAATCGCACATTAACCGCTCGAATTCAAAATTGATCCGAGCCGATTGAATGGAAATGAATTTCGAGCCACACGCACAAATCGCAGCAACCAATTGCCTTGCCTTATTCTGTTTTTTTTTCCTCTTCTTCTTTTCTGTTGCCTGTTTTAGTTTTAAATACCAAATTCTATAAACATTATGGAACATCTTTTGCTGTATGTGTAGGTGTGTGTATGTGTGTGGGTGCGGGCCCTTTGAAATATGATTTGATGCAAAAGTTGCTTGAGTTTGCATTTACACTAAAAGCAAATGCAGCTGACTTTAATTTGAATTTTCTAATAAATTTTGTACTGAATATACGATACTCTATATATAGATTTATAGATATATATTGTTACTTATTTCATAAATAAAATCAAATATATATATTAAAGTATAAAATTTGATATGTAAAATTTAAAAAATTTGTTTTTGAGTTGAATTTTTTTTGAAGACATTGTAAAATTTTTGAAAGTAGAATCAACTAGTTGAAGAAACTAGCTCAAAGCAATCGAAAAATAATATAAAATCAAGAAAACAAGTTTTATTATACATTTGATTAATAGAGACAATAAAATTTAATCAATTTTTTTTCTATTTTTTTTTCAAAAATATTTGCAACATTTTCGAAGATCTTGACTAAACAACCTTATAAAATTGAAGTGTCTTTAAGTGTTTTAACCAACAAAAAAAAAAACAACTTGAAATATATATAAAAATATATTGTGGGTTTTGTTGCAATTATATATAGCTTAAACACCCAAATAAAACTAGATACATTTTGCCTTGAAGTCTGATCTAATATAACAGGTTAGAAGGGGAAACATATCATGTATAATAAAACATATAGACGAGATATATAATATCCTTCAAAATATATAAAACCTATATGCAAAGATAATGTCAGGCATACTAAGTAAATAGTATAGCATATAGATTGAGTTAACTAAGAAGACAACATCTTATAACCTATAACTACAGGGTGGCCCATCTAGCGTTTGCTTTTTGAACTATCGATAATTTTGACTTTAACATTTCGAATGATATTATCAATGTGTCAGATATTTAGTAGAAGGTTTGCAGTTTACGAAATAGTTAAAATAAACAATTTTGAAAAATATATACTCGTTGTTTTTTTATAGCGATTTTAAAACGCAAATCTTTCGTGGACCACTCTATATATATAGTATAAGGTGTTATTACACAATTCTACTTTAAATTCTTAACTCTTCAACTCTGATTTTCCGATTTTAAAAAGTTCTTTTTGTTTATAATAGTTAGTAATAAAAGTTAAATTTTTTTTTTCAGTGTAATTGTCAGTTGTAAAACTGTTGCAATTGCAATAAAAATTACTGCTTTTAATTCGTTTGTCATTTGCCCACTGACTGACTAACTAACTGACAATTTAACTGCCCAACTGACTGACATATATTACCAAATTTACACACACACACACACATACACATACATAAAAACTTAGTCAATTGTATATGAATCAAGTATATATATATATATATATATAGATATATTTGTTAAGTTAAGCTTATTTCAATTGCAGTCTCACAGTTCAATTATGTGGCCCAGAAGAAGGTTGAAAATTTTACAAGAATTTTTATTTCATTTGCCTCGTTTCCAAATGGCAATTCCAATTGCAGAAAATTAACTAAATTAAATTACAATGTGAACATTGTTAACTTTTTGTTGTGCTTATGTGTAGGTGTATATATATATATATATATGTGTGTGTGTGTATTTTGAGTGCAACTTCATTATATGCATTTAACATAAATTTTCAATTATTATGCGATTTAAAGTGCACTCCTTGAGTGCATGCACTTTTGTGGCTCACTGTATACAACATTTGATCAGCAACTGAATGCATTTTATTTAATGTTTTGTTTTCTTTGTTTTTTTTTGTTTTTTTTTTTTGTTCTTTTTTGTTGGTCTTGTGGCACGTTTTATTTTCGCTTTTGCCTCTTGTGATTATTGCAGTTTCTTTTCCCTACTTTGTTTTGTTTTTGTATTTTTGTATTTTGTTACTTTTGTTGTTGTTGTTGTTGTTGTTGGTTTTATAAATCTTGTACATCTGTTGTCGCAATTTAGCCTGAAAATTGGTTCACAGTTGACCCAGTTTTGGTAGTTGGTAGTTTGTTGCCGATTTTCGATGAGTGAAAGAGATGTGCCAAACAGAAAGAGAGAGATAGAAATAAAGAGGGGTATAAAGATTTAAGTCAAAGAATGAATCTGTTGCTCGTTTGGCAGCTGGCAGGCAATATATATATATATATATATATATATATATATATCTGATTGGCACCAAAAACTGCAACAACATGTTGCTAGCAATGTGGAGCAGAAACTGTAGAGAACGTGGCGGAGATGGAGCTGAGGGCAACCACAAGAACATCAGGCAAAAGAGTTACACTTATTTGTAAGTGTGTGTATATATTCGTGTGTGTGTGTAATGAGTTAGTGTTACACTTTTGGGGGAAAAATTCTTGAAATGTTTATGGGAGAAAACATCGTTGCCGCCAAGGGAAAAGTACGATTCATAAGTGCAGAGCTAATACCATAAGTGCATGTAGGGTAAATGGCTTAAACGAGTATTGTAAGTGAATGTATTGAATAAGTGAATATATTCAAAGCAAAATAATTCTATCTAAAGTATTAAATAATATATAATATCTATGCAACAATTGCATATTTATCTTAATTTTTATATATTTTTCTATAATGCTTTATAATATCAGTTAAGCCTTTGGCATTGAAGCATGGAGCAAGCATAATTAAAATATAAACATTTTTAATATAAAATAAATCTATCTAAAGAAAGAGATAGAAGCCAAGAAAGAAAGAGATGAAAATATATATTTCTTCTTATTTTTAATGCAACAATAAATATATATCTTAAGCTCAAAAAGCAACGCCAGAAAGTTGCCTGCAGGCTGCAGCCTGTTGCCTTGTTGAGATGCAGCTGACACCCATACACACACAGTTACTTATATGGGTATATAACTTACAACATACATATGTATATATGTATATATATATATATATAAATAATCCCCCCTTGATCAGTGACTGTTGACTGCAGTTTATAGCCAGAGCTTAGCTCAAAATAAAACCTGCTCCTTGCCCAGAATTTCTGACTTCTTTTTCACCTTTTCTGAATAACGATACAATTTTTGTATTTTATTTTTCTTTTTTGTGATATTTATTTTTTTTTTGCAATTTTTCTGTTATTCTTAACCAGAATGCAGTTCGTTGTCTGCCTGTGTGTGTGTGTGTGTGTGCGTGTATGTGTGTCCCAAATTTTGTAGGTGAAATTATACGCAGAGTGCAGTTTTTGGCCTGTTTCGAGTCGATTTTTTTTTTTATTTATTTTTTGGGTTTTTTTTTTATTTTGAGAGAGTTTTGTGCTTAAAACTGGACTTGTGGTTCTAACCAACTTGAGGGTGCATTCTGTCTCTCTCTCTGTCTACATCTTTCTTTCTTTTCCTCTCCCTCTCCCTCTCCCTCGCTCTCTCTCTCTGGCTACTTGACGCTATCTCCTTCTGTATCTTACTGTCCCTGTTTGATCGCGTGCAACCAACGACAAAAATGAAAAATAACAAGATTTGACCTAGTCCCAAAGAAACGACTAAACTATACCCTGTAAATTCTTTTGAAGTATTTATTAATTCTAAAGGTTTATAGAACATTTCTATTGAATTTTGGTATTGATATATTATAAAAGTTTTAGTCAATCTTTCCTGCTGTTTAAGTTGAAAGCGTTTCATGTTACAAAACTGAATTGTAACCTTTAATAAAGCTTTTCTTATGGTGTATAAAAATTAGGTCACAATAAAAACAATAATAATAATAAAAAATGATAAAAAAAAACTCACTTTTTGGCATCGACTAAAATGCAAGTTTTACTCAAGTTGGCCGAAGACAGATTATCCGTACTTGGCAGTGTCGCTTGTGATGTGTGCGTAAAATCTGAGGATGTCGAAGAAGATGACGACGACGATGACGACGACGATGATGATGATGATGATGATGATGATGATGATGATGATGATGATGATGATGATGATGTTGTTGATGCTGCTGAGGAGTTGCAAGTAGTTATTGCTGTTGCACCGGCAACAACTGTTGCACCGGCTGGTGTTGTTGCTGCAATTGGTTGCACTTCAATTTGTAGGCGACAATCGGCAACAATTTTGGCCAGATTACGTCGGCTACTAACCAACGGTACCTGCTCCATGGCTAATGATTCGTTATCCGAATTGCTGGCATCGGCATCCGCATCAACATCGGCATCAACATCAACATCAGCATCAACATCGACATCAATATTGGCATCGATGCCAATGTTAACGTTAAGATTGGCGTTGGCGTTGGCGTTAGCTTTAGCCTCATCGACACTTTCCACGGCTAACAAATTCATTGGCATTTTTTCGTAATGCGTCTGAGACTTGAATGTTTCACACTTTGCCTTTTGCTTCTTGGCTTTCAATTCTTCAGCTGCCTTAGGAATTTTTTGAATTTTTGTTGTTTTGCCGACACTGCACAACAAGCTAGTATTGTTGTTGTTGTTGCTGCTGATGTTGCTAGTGTTAAGGGGACGGGTGGCGGCAACAACTGCAACTGTTTCCTGTTTAGTCAACAGCAACAGTGATGTTGCTGCGGCTGCTGCTGCTGCTGCTGCTGCTGCTTCTGCTGTGACTACTACTGTTGATGATGATAATGATGATGATGATGATGGTGGTGGTGGCTGTGGTGGTGATGATGATGATGATGATGACGACGGCACAGACGACGTTTTAGTATTAACTACTGCTGTTGCTGCTGCTACTGGCAGTTGTTGTTGTTGTTGCTGTTGTATGAATGTTGTTGTAGGCGCAGCTATGGACAACGTTGTTGCTGTTGCAGCCGCTTTTAATGACTCCTCAACAACTTGTTCAGCTGCTGTTGCTCCTGCGTTCGTCGTTGTTGCTATTGCTGTTGGGCTTATAGACAATGATGCTGCTGTTGCTGCTGCTGCTGCTGCTGTTACTGTTGCTCCTGCTATATTTGCTGTTGTATTTATAATTGCCGGCTGTTGCTGTTGTTGCGGCTGCTGCGTGGCGAGAGCGGCTCCACCTTCTGGTATAATTGTTGCAAAAATTTGTTCGCCAAATATGAAAAGATCCTTGGAAATAATCATTATCACCTTTTTGTGATGTTTTTTTTTAATGTTTTTGCTGTTGCTGCTGCTGTTGTTGTATGAATTTTTGTTTTTCTTCTTCCGTTTTAATATATATATATATATATATATATATATATATATATATGTAGTAAATGTAAATCGTTTCTTCAATAAGTGAAACGATTGTTATAAAATAAATATAAAACAAGTTTTGCTTTAAGCATTAAACATATTTCGCTGGCATTTTTGGAAATTTCGCGCACATTTCATAATTCGCTGGCTGTGAAAACAAGTTGAAAAGATAATGAAACTGATTAAAATTTCATATATTTGGATAAAATTTAAATTAAAAACTTATATAAAATAATATAATATATAAATATAATATATAAATATAATATATAAAAATAAATATATATAAACAAACTTATGTAAAAAGACAATGCAATTTTAGATAAAAGAAAATATGATATGAATTTATACTATCATCAAATTTTCATTAAAAATATATCCAAGCTTAACTATTTTCTAAGTTTTTCAATACCTAAACATATCATAGATATAATTATAAAGCAAAGTTTTATAAAATAATATTCAATAGGCTTAAAAATGAAATACTTTATAGAAGAAAATTTTAGGTACTGTATCTATGGGAACATTTTTTTATTATCTTTATATTAGCTATAGATAATGAGCATAAAATAATTAAATTAATTAATTGCAATAAATTCCAATATATAGAATACTTTAAAACAAAGACAAAGTTTAATATAAATTTTAATTTTATATTTTTTATTTTTTATTTATATAAAATTATATAGGTAATAATTTTCCTATTTTTTTTCCTATTTTGTTGAAATTGTTAAGAGTTGCTTCCACGCAAATATTGTTTATATTTTCCTTCTTTTTTTTTGTAAGTAATTTTCGCACTGTTTATAAAACACACACATACACACACATATATACATATAAAGCACTTGTAACTCTTTGTCTTATTTTAAATATTTTATTTCAAATATATTATAATTTTCTTTTTTTTGCTTTTTGTTTCGAAAATGTATTTTGTATTTATTTTTAGCACAAACTTTTGTAGGATTGCAAAACTTCCAGCAGATCAGATAAAATATATATAATATATATATATATATATATATGTATATAATATTTTTTTTTGTGCTGTCAACTGAACTGCGTCTAGCGAAGAGTGAGAAATGAGAGTGTGTGGGCGCAGGGCATAGTGGACAGATGCACAGTGGAGCAGAGGGAGAGGCGAAGAGGCGTCTCTTCATCTTTACTTCTGTTATAATTTGTCAATAAGCCCGCGCGAAACAAAGCGCCAGAGCAAAATGTCAGTTTACATTTTCTGCATATGTGTGCATATGTGAGTATGTTTTAGTGTATGCATGTGTGTGTGTGTGTGTGTGTGTGTGTAATAAACATGTGTAGTAAACATTGCAAGAACAACAAATGAGTGTCAGAAAGCAACAACAACAACAACAACAACAACAAAAAGAACATGAAGAAAAAAAAAACAGAGAAACACGCACCCAAAAGCAGCGAATCGGCGAATTGGCAATTTGACGTTGAATTTCGTTGTTGTATTGCAGTATGATGGTTTGTGGTTATAGGGGAAGGGGGGGGGGGGGAGTGATTGGTTGGTTGGTTGGTTGGTTGGTCTCTTGTTGTTGGTGGGATAGGGGATACACGGCAGACGAGTTGATGGCTATTAAAATTTTGTATTTAAAATCAGCTGCGCTTTACACAAGCAACACAACAATAAAACTGGCGAGAGGATAACACTTTTTCTCTTCATTTAATTATACGAGTATAATGCATTATGTTTAAACACTCTCTTAGCACATTCACGCACAGAAACACAGAACACGAGAAACCGAAACAGAACAGAACCAGAAACAGAAACAGAAACAGAAACCGAAACGAAATGTAACGATAAGATGTAAATGGTATTTAGTGCATGTTGTTGCTGTTGCTTCTTTTGCTATTACAATTGCTGCTGCTGCTGCTTATGCTGCTGCTCCTTCAAACTGTTACTACTACTTCTTGTGCTACTGCGATTTACTAAATGAATTGGTATTAAAAAGCTGAAACGGCGACTGCGACTGCGACGACGACAACGACAACGACAACTTTTCTGACAACGAACAACGCGACGAACGCGTTACGAACAACCAACGGCGGCCGATTTCGATCTCATACTGATCACCGTTAAATGCTGTTTGCCTGCTTGCTGCCGTCACTGCTGCTGCTGCTGCTTTTGCTGCTATTGCTGCTATTGCTGCTTCTGCTTCTGACGCAGTGACTGTTGCTAACTTCTCAGTCAGCGTCAAAGAGCGCGCAACCGTGCATGAATGACAATTTTAACAGCACTGGGGGCGCACATTTTGCTCTCCCCAACTGCTGTATATATATCCAGCCACTGCACGTGCGTATGGAGCTTATGCTCTCTCTCTGTCTCTCTCTTTACTGTAAGTTTACAAGATGTTAAGAGCGTCGCAACGCATGCTACTTATATACAATGTAACAAGAAGTCTGTTAAGCTATTCTGTAATCAGTCATTGATAGTGAATCGTGAACATCGTAAATTTCTACGAAAATAACCGATAAAACAGAAAAAGCTTTTATAAGATTTAACCAACCATAAAAAAAGAAGAAGAAGAAAGAATGCTTCTACGATTGATAATAGAGATTTAATTAGGACTAAAATGTATTTTTATAAAAAAAAAAACTAGAAATCAAAAATTTCTCAAAGTTCTCTGAAATATGTTTAAGATAATTTATTTAGAGTGTACAGTCGACGTTTTGACAAGTTTTTTGCTTGACGGTTTTTCAAGTTTGGTTTGATTCTACTTTGATTTTGTCTTAAAAATCCAACTATAACATTTCCGGCAGGCATAACCTAAGTTCCAGTAATGGATAAAAATATTCATACTATATATATATGACTATATATATATATGAATGTATGCATGTGTGTGTAAGCTGACAACTTTGTTGTTCTTTTCAAAGAGTAGAAAAATAAAATAAAATAAATAAATGACAAAAAAAAAAAACTCGTTGATATATGAGGAAATTATGCGTGCGTATGTGTCTGTTCGGTTATATTTCGGCTGTTGAATCTTATCAGTCATTAAACTTGACAATAGAGGAACGAAAAGAGCAACGTATGCGCAATTAGTGTGCGTGCCCCGTTATAATCGTACTCATATCACAAAGTGAGACATCTATAAAAATTTGTCAGCTGTTTTCAGCTTTCGGTGCTATTGCCCAGAAATATAGCATGCGGTCAGGCTACTAAGCACAGTATAGGCCTATGACAAATCTGTAAATATCATGATGAGTTTATATTTTAATAAATCAGCTAGGTAGCCACCATCCCGCCTGCAACCACCCACTACACCACATATTACACTTTTTTTTTTGTTAGCTTATTAAGTTTATAGCATGTGCCATAAACTGTTTTTATTTTATTTTTCCTTTTTTTGTTCGTCTAATTATGTGCGTAGCTTGCGGCAACAGGCACTAGGCATAATTTTTTTATACTTCTCTCTTTTATTTTATTTTTTTTCTTATTGTACGCACTGTGCAAATGTGCGCAGCCCGATGACAACAAGACACCAATACATATACACATGCTATACAAAGTTTCACAGAAACACTCATATACAGTCTTACGCATACACTCACACATTGAGCACTCAAAAGCACACGCACTTGCTCTTAACCTTGAAAACGTTAAAGCCGAACAAGACGCACTCTGCTCTTTGTGGTTGTTGTTGTTATTCGCAAATTATTTTTTTCTTTCTTTATTTATGCATGTATCTGTGGGTGTATTAATAAGTGTATGTGTGTGTGTGTATGTGTGTGTGTGTGTGCGTAAGTCTGCCTGTAGGTGTTTACTGTACGCAGCTCATTTATTTTTCGGCTACGCTGATAACATTTTGTTTTTGCTTTCTTTTCTTTTATATTGTGCGTTCATTGCTCTACACACATGCACACCCACACAGATACACACACACATATATATAAGAGTCACATCAAAAATTATTTATTTACTTGGAATTTGTATAATTTTCTATAGTTTTATTATGCTTAATATCTAGAAAATCATCCAACTGACATCTTTTTCTGTCTTTTTTTTTTGATTTCATTTCATTTCTGCTTTCGATTGCGAAATTTCTTTCTTGTCACCATCTGCGTATTTATTATATTATTTCTTTAGCTTCGTTTAATGAACCTTTATCAGTATATATGATATTTTTTATTTTATATTTTATATTTTTTTTTTGTTTACTTTGGCAGCTGTAATGCCATAAAGAGGGTTTAGTCACAGCCACACACAAAAAAAAAGTCACAGTCAAAAAGGGAGTTCAATTATAAGCAACGGCTTTTTATTGGTTTATTGAACGTTGGCAGGAAATAATCATAAAATTTGATTTCAGATATTACAGAATTTATATCTTATCAAAATATTTTGAACTTCAGACTACTTATTTACAATTGTGTCTGTGACCTTCTATCTGCACTTGAACTTAACCTACATAAGCAGAAGTGGGCTGAAAAGATATCTACAGGTGGTCGAAACAAATAGCCAATGTTTTAATATTAAAATTTAAAATTAAAATTTAATATTCTATAGATTTAAAATAGATTTAAAATTTTGGAGAAATTTTAATAATTATTAAATTTTTTTTGTGTATATCTTAGCCTCTTGGAGGAAAGTAAAAGAATTGTTTTTCAAAACAGCCCTAAAGTATGCAATAGTTTTTAAAACTTAAGATCCCTCGCTGTAGATACTTTGCAGCAAAAGATATTGCTTTATATTTAAATATATAAAAAATAAGAAAATATTATTATTACATAACTAATCGAAATATCATTGCTTTAGCTGTAAGTTGAATTTTAAACTAAAAACATAGTTTCATAGTAGACTATCATTACAAACTGATAGCAACATCTGAGAGATAGTAACGCACAAAATTTTAGCAATATTTCTTATTATTTTAAATAGAATTCCTAAGAATTTCGCCAATACGCCAATATGGAACCTGTTGAATCGATATACGACATGTTGTTAAAACGCCACAAGTCACAAAAAAAAGATGCTAATCAGCTGAACACTAAGGAACACTCACAACAAAAACGTTCAAATCAATTGGAACAATCAAAACTGGGAACAGAACGTATAGTAGACGCAAAGAAACCAAAATTTCGATTAAGTGTAGACGTTAAATCAAATCCAAAGAATCCTAATATGGTAACAGCATCGCATCTAACAAAAAAGCTTTCATGTATTGTTGTGCCAGCACCCACTAAAAAGGAAGTCCTAAATCAATTGGTAGAGAAAATGTCTAGTGTATGTACAAGAAAATATAAAGAGTTACCCATGCCAGAGTCACGTTTGACAACACCAGTAACTGCAACCGCGAATATATTATCCAAAAGGATAAAGCCAGCAGTCAGAGCTAAACCAAAGGGCATCAAATCTTTACGTGGTAGCACATCAAGCAGTTCCCGTAAGCGTTTAGCTCTTTCACCACGCAATATAAACCGTTTGGGAACAAAACGTGATAAATTTACCAAATCAAAGACCAACAACGACACAAAGGCACAGAATCTACAAAAAAATTCAATTGATAGTGCACCAAAGACGCGTCTACAAGCTCTCAAATCAAAAATATCTTTCAATTCCAAAACAGGGCGAAAGAATTCCTCAATTGAGAATATTGCTCGCTACCGTCTCTAGGTGCGAGGTGTGCTGTAATTAGATATATATACATAAATATAAATATATAGTCTTTATATATATATTTATAAATATACAAATATATGTATATATATAAATATATATATATTTTTATATATTTATATATATGTGTGTGTATATATATACTCATAAACAATAATAATTTTTTACAATCGCCGGCAATTTTTAAGATTGTTCCGAGTTTTCCTTGGAGCGCGCTCATATCAATCAATAGATTTTCGATGCACTAATGCGCTGTGAGGTCTATTGGTTTGCATGTAGAAAGTGTTCCAAAATTTTAAGTTCACAAATAAAAAAAAAAAAAGTAAGAATAAATTAATACCCAAAAATTAACTAATGCTATTATTTTTATTGAAGGCTGAAGGGAGTACTCTGAACCAGATTCTGTTTCTACTACGTATATTCACTTCTATCTACTGCATAAAAAAGATAGAAATAAAAAACACATTTAATTTACATTTATATAATCTTTTTTTTTTGTATTTATTTGTATTGTTTTTATAATAAATTAGATTTTCTTTTTTTTTTTTTAACTTGCAACTTATTTTTGCTGCTGCTTTAAACTTGTTACCCAATATTTTAGCCAATTTGAAACGGCTCATAATTTGACCTTTATGTTTCTTGATTTTCTTTTTCATTAAATTTTATAATTTTTCTATATTTTCTTTTTATATGTGATTATTTTCTCATTTTATAGTGTGGAGTGAGAAATATTGTTGTCACATACCGAAACGCTTTTAATTTCAGCGCTTAAAATTCACATTAAAATGCAACTACTAAAAACTAACAATACTTTCATCTATAGTTATATATATAGTATATAGAGTTAATAGTTATAGTATATATATATTATAATATTGATTTTACTTTGTATTATCAACTTTTGCTTTGCATTCATATTTAAATGTTTTTGAGTTAAAGACTGTAAACATTAATTTTCAACGGGCGTCAAAACTATTTTTACTTTTAAGTTGTAATTTTTTTTTTATTTTTTTGGTTTATAAAAATAAAAAAAAAAAACATAAAAACTTTAATGAATCTCTTTATAGAAAAACGATTTTTTTCACACTATTTCCCATTATTATTTCCTGTTTTAATTGTGGGTAAGTATTATCAAAAGAATTATTCATATTTCACTTTTGGTATAATTTATATCAAATTTATCAGTTTTTCCTTTATTTTGTTTGCGCTAATTAGACATGTTGAATTTTTTATTAATTTTATTTTCCTTTTGTATAATAAAATGAACTTTTTAAAACAAAAATTCAAGGCGCAAATTTATATCTTATTGTAATGATTTGTATTGTGTGTTGGAAAAAGTTTTAAAACTCAAAAAAGTTAAACATAAATGCAGACAAAAAACTAAAAACTAAATTTGTGAATTAATACATTAAAGCAAATAAATCAACTAAACACAAAATATATATATATATAAATCTGTATAAATATAGATATCTCTCTTTGTGACTACAATTCGATATAATGAAATTCAATTTCAATATATATCAATTATTTGGTGATTTGAGTTTGAAACTATTTTTGTAGCCTACTAAAAGAAAACAAACACAAAACGTGAGGAACTAATCCTAGGTGTATCTGTTTCTGATTCTTTTTTCACTCGACCATTTTGGGTGCTTTAGGGATTGTTTGTGTGTGTGTGTGTGTGTGAATGTGCAGAGAAGGGGTTATATTGGGTTGGTATAGTTGCTGGGGGTGTTCAGGGTATCATGACTTCAGCCAAAGTCTTTTCAGTCTGTAAATAAAAAAAATAAAAGGAAATGAAAAACAAATTATAAATAAAAGCCCAAAGAAAAATATAGGAAAATAGAAAATTTCTTGTTTGTTTTCACCTCGCTCTCATGTAGAATATTTATATAAAACCTAAAGCTATGTTTGGATGCAATAACAATTTCATTGAATTTTTTTTCTTTTTTATTATTATTATTATTATTTTCTCATGCTAAACTTAATTTTTAGTTTTACTTTTTAGTCGAGAGTGTGTGAGAGAGAGAGAGATCAAAGTTAAATTAGCTGTGGTTTAATTGAATGCTTAGAATTCCATATGCATTGACTCAATGCTCTGACGCAGTTCATCATCATTGTAGATCTTTTGGCAAACGTTGCTCACCTTTTTGAGTAGCTCAATGGCTGTTTGCAGCACTTGATGCCATTTACGTAGCTCTGTTTCATGTGAAAGCTCCTGCTGACGCAATAGCTCTAACCAATCTTGATTGTTAATGGGTAATTCTCTAAAATAAAAAGAAAATATAATTAAAAACAAATTAAATATTATATGATTTGAATATTAATTAAGTTATACTAGAATAATTGTGACTATATAACTCACTTTAGGGCTGCCAAACTAGGCATACGCGCACGGCGACTGAGATCCACATCAATGTGTTCCTCTAGCTTCCAGAGCTTAAGTAATAATATCACATTTAATGCCAGCAATAAGCACATCAACAATATAACACAGAACGATAAGGTTTTGTGTTTAAATCTCTCTTGACCCTGACCAGCAGCAAGGCCTAATTGTTGGCCACCAGCCAGCAACTGTTGCTGCTGCTGTTGGGAAATGCTGCATGCTTTTTGACCCATACCAATGCCAACACTACACACCTGTAGGCCATGTGCAATATTAGTACCACCAACACCAATGCCAGTTGTTAACAATTTTGTATCCCATTTATCAGACTTTTCGGGTAGGCAAATTTGTGCCGTGCCACAGATGCTGTTTGCTTCCTCCGAGTTACGTATTTGTGTGGCAGTACCTGAAAGATGTAACAATGCGGCAAATGTATAATATAAAATACAAATAAATAAAAACAAAATATACAAACAATAATTGAAAATTAATTCATGTACAGCTACAACAACAAAACGACATAAAAACACAAGAATAAAATGTAACACAAACAATAAAAGAGATGAAAAAAGCGATTGCCACAAGGAAGTTCAGTAGAAGTGAAAGAAGAAAGTGCAGCAAAATAGAAACTAAGTTAAGAAAGAATTTTAAAAACTATATACAGATCTTTTAACTGTGCTTGAACAAAATCATTAAAAACTACAGAAAATTGTCTTACATATATATATATATATATATATATATATCTTATCTATAACAAAACATAAGAGAGAATAGTTTAAAGATAACTCCTACAACACACTGATAACTTTTATAACTATGACAATAAATAACTATGCTGTAAGTAATGCCAGCGCAGAGAATTGCTGCTTGTTGTAGCAACATTGGCAACAACCTAGTGGCAATCGCTTTACTATTAATGATATGTGTAGCTTAGCAGCCTAAACACACCTTTGCATGTGTGCAACTTGGCCTTACGATGCTGGGTATGACTATGCTGAGACGGCGACAATGACTGTAGCTGAGATTGTGGCAGCTGCTTGCTAAGCTGTTGTTGCTGTTGATGAAGTTGTTGCTTGTGTTGGGGCCTTTGCAGGTGCTCATGTTGCTGCTGTGCTGCATAATGATGACGATGATGATGATGATGTGGATGATGTAGATGTTGATGATTTAAATGATGGCAAGTCTTGCGTACGCTGTCGTTGTCCGTGCTGCTAGCTGTTTCTGTTGCAGTTGTTGTTGAAGTTGTGTGCGTTGTTGTGCTTTCTGTTGTTACCAACAATTGCATTTGATTTGAGCCTGTGTATGTTGCTGTTTAGTTGTTGTTGTTGTTGTTGTTGCTGTTGTGCGTGCATTGTGTATGATTGTTTAGAAGAAGCAATAGCAATGGCATTTGGCATTGTTTGACAATGTTTTGTTTTTTGTTTTTGATTTTCTTTTTTAATTTTTCATATTCTGATTGTTGGATTTGCTATTTTGTTGCTGTTGTTACTTTTGTTGTTATTGTTGTTGTATTTTTTGCTTAAGTCTATATATAATAATTTACTTACCACGTCTTGGACGTCGTCCCTTGCCCTTAGCTGGTGGTATACAAGTCTCACTCTGCAGCGCATGCAATTGTGAGCTATAAAAATCCTCCAGTCCCGCCCAAGTATTCTTCTCAATGAATCCCTTGACAAGTCCCCAAACGGATTTCTTATACTTGATTTGGGCATGTATTGACATCATCGTATGATCATCGACAGTGCTAAAAAGAAAAACAAATTCAATCTAATAAAGTTACACATTAACTGATAATATCATACCGTGCCAGACAAAAATGGATGAGCACACTAAAGCTATCCGCATATGGAATACCCGCATTGACGCTATTCACATCAATCGAATAAAGTTCACCCGGTTTACTGCACTCTCGCATAGTTTGATATTCGGTTACCTGTTTGATATAATCAAAATTATATAGTTACTATATATATATATTTAATCAACTCACCTTTGAGGACTTTGGGCCAACAGATGCAGCCAATTGTACAGTAACATTAACCATACGAACATTTTGACCCTCATCGTTTTTATGCCACTCGCCCATTATTACATCTGTAGATTTGCGATGATCATGCAAATCTGTTAAGAATTTTGATTTCGAAAATAATAAATTGAATAATGTATCGACATTTATAGGTAGAATTGTGTGTACAATTTGACGGCCTTCGTGTGTCGATGTGCATTCCGTGGTAGCCACAAATCTAAAAGGAAATCAATTTATCAGATATTATTATATATATTGTAGTTATATTTTTATTGATTTGTACTAACGGCACATTGGTTTCCTCGGAATCGGAAGAATCAGAAACATCGGTGGGTCCAGCCTCATCCTTTTTAGCAGCTAACTCAACGTCGCGATGTCGCTGGTTTTTAGTTAGTTTACGCTTGGAATCTGTGCCATGATTACTCTCTGTGGCAGTAACGGAAGCATTAACTGTATTATTGCTACTACTCTTTTCAATTTTTTTATCACTGCTAACAGTTGTGGCACCAACAACACCACTGGACGTGTTTGTTGCTGTGCTTGCACCGGCTAATGTTGAGGAGCTGTTGGTTATTGTATTGCTGCCACTGCTGCTGCCAGTGGCACTGGATACACTGAGTGTGGCAGCAACTGTTTGCTCTGCTGCCTTAACAGAGCTAAGCGTTAGCTCCTTAGCATTAGCTTTCATCTTTTTGTTTGATTTTCGTGTACTTTCGCTGGTTTTATTGTCCGAACCACTGGCCGATGCGTTGGCCGATGAGTTCAAATTCGAGGATTTACTTTGATTAAAGAAATATTTTGTTTTTGATTTACGTGTTGCTGTGCTGCCACCACCACTGCTGGCACTGCTATTGCCACTCTGTTGTGGTTTTGTTGATGTTGTTGTTGTTGTTGTTGGATTATTAAGACTTTGATTGGAATTACTTTGATCGCCAGCAAAATCTTCAATATTTGTTGAATTCTCAATATCAGTTTCTGTATCAGCATCCAATGTTGGATCTATATAATCCTCATCATCCGTTGTCAGACCCAATTCCTCGCCATAACAATTGTGTACATAACCCCAAATCTCTTGTGGTGAAAATGCTTTATTCATCAATGTATTCTGCCATACGCGAAAGAGCATCAAAAATGACTTGTCACGCGATGCAAATGTTGCAAAGAAGAATTTCTCTTTTGCCGTTGATATTGAGATGGCATTTGGTATAACCAATGCTGTCTTCTCCTTGGTTATTGCTGTCACATCCTTCCATTTAATACTCACATATGTTTCCCAACTAAATATGTTAGCATGGAAGCATACATAGTTCTGTGATACATATAAGCGTCCCTGCACCAATATATCTCTTTGCAAAGCACAAGAATAATCTACAAAATTATCAACAAAAATAGAAAAAAATAAAACAATTTTTAATCCCAAATACAATTTGTAGGGTATATTATCAGCTGTACTTACCTACGATGAGGCGCTCATCGTTGGGCACTTCCTTAAAGAGTTTCTTAAAGTCTTCAGCACGTGATTTATAATTTGGATAGATGACGTTGTACCAGGATTTCTTTTTAGCACGCTCCGAGAGCCGTGATGTACTCTTTGCTGGCTTCTCAGTGGATGCAGAGCTGCTGCTGACCAATTGATTGCTGCTGCTTGTATTGGGTTCACCACGTATAAAACTACTCTCACTGCTACAAACTGTTTCACTTAGTTTAAATGTAGCCTCCTGAAAATAGTCATAAAGAAGAAGTTAAACATATATCACATATATTTATATATATATATATATATTATATCATGAATCATAGTTTTGGTTACTGATTAAACAGCAGGTGTTTGGTGACTTATCAAAGTGTGTATATAGATGTGTTTATTACCGCAGAAGCAACCTTTTAACTGTGTTGTATAATCCCTTTACGATCGACACAATGCAAAGACACAAAACAATTTTCGGCTACGAAGTCGCTTCTCACATTGATTTCTAATTTGTAACTTTTTGTATACGAAAGTGTTAAATGATACGCAAAGCGAAGCAACGGAGCACCACAGAACACACAACAAAATAGACGACAATATCAATGTCTTATCAAAGCTTTGACCAATAAATTTGAGAAGCTTTTTTCCTATTTTTTATACCCTGTATGATTGTGGTAGATATAAATTCTATATACAAAAGAGAGGGTCATTGATCTTGTTCTATAATTATCATATCAAACAGCAATTTTTGCTATACAATCTCTAGCTTTCTTTATAGCACAATATTAGAGTATATATAGTGTATATATATATATATATACCAAGTTTACAGGGTATTTATATGTCTATATACATTAGATAAAGTGTTTTTTTTTTGTATGTGTCAACATTGAAAAACTGTTGCTCTAATCAGCAATTCGTCTCACTCAAAGCAACTGCCGCTATATAGCATAGTTAGATGTTAGAAAATTGAAGCATAGCACGTACATTTATATATAGTATGTAATATATATAGTATATTGTAGTATTGGTAATCATAATGTATATAGCTGGATACTCATATCTGTCTATAAAGTCAATTGTTGACATTATTATCAGCAGCTATAAAACATCTGTTTAATATTGTCGTGTGTTGTCTGTTGTGTGACGCGTGACGTTACGACTTGTGACGTTTTTTTTTTAATTAGTATAATTCATTAACACTGAAAGCTTCTAAGTTTGCTTAGAGCATAAAAATAAAAGCGAAAATATAGAGAGAGAGAGAGAACTATGAAGAGCAATAAATGGATAGCCAAGCAATTGCCAGAGAGTGAAAGAGCGAGAAGCATGTCGAAGTTTATCAATAGATAAACAAAACTATGAATGAACTGTATATATATAGAGATATATAAAAACTTATGAACAGAGCTTTAAGTCTAGGCTTAAAGCACTATTTACTATTAAGAATTGTGAGAAAATGGCAGCAGCTGTTATAACCTCATAAAAATTACGTCTGTATCAACTAAATAATATCTAAAGTGAATAATAAATTGGACGATTAACTAACTCAGAGATAAAATGTGCTAGAGATAGCTGAAAAGTAAGTGGAAAATGTGTCACTTATAACCATTTTTCACTACGACTAATACCCTCAAGCTGCAGCTTATTAAGTCTACAGAAGATTCATTTAGTTGGTTTATAGCTTACCTCATCACGTCCACTGCTTGACGTGGATAACTTGGAAGGTTTGCCTTTGGAGCTAGTTGAGCTCTTGCGGCTACTTGGACTGTCTGGTTGTGCAGCAAAGCCGTTGGAATCAACACTTTGGGACTGCAATGGTTGCTGATGCTGTTGTTGCTCCTTGTTGTTGTCAGCCTGAACAATGCTTATGCTGGGCGTAGCCTGTGGAGTGCCACTGTTACCAGTTGTGGTCACAGGCGCAACGCTTTGAGTGTTGCCATTGCCATTGTTGCTGTTATTGCTGCTGTTGTTGGTTTCAGTACGTGACTGTGTTACAGCAACAGTTGCTGGGTTGGTATTCGATATTGAAGACGATGATGTGCTTATGGATATGTTGCTACGTTCAAGTGTACCAGCTGATTCCTGTATGGTGATTAACTTGTTGCTCAACGTGCTGTTTGTTGTGGTTGTAATTGTGATCTCCTCGCTGATGGAATCGCGCCTGAAATAAGAACAAAAGGGATTTTAATAGGAGGCATAAGAATTATATTTAATATATGATAAATTGATAGAAATATATATATATATTTATATATAAATGTATATAGATTAAAAACAGCAATAAAACTTGTGAAAAACTAAACATGCAAATTTTGTACAACTTTTTTAAACCAAATAAATTGTGGCTTATACTTAACGTTTGTGGCCAGAAATGCTGTTGGAGCTTAAAGAGCTGAGGAGCACCTACCTGTCACCATTGCTACTTTGTGAGGATTTTTCATCCTGATCAGCTGCTGCTTGCTGTTGTTGCTGTTGCTGCTGCTGTTGTTGTTGTTGTTGCTGTTGTTCTAAGGATGTTTGTTTTTGTAGCTGTTGCTGCTGCTGCTGCGGCGGCTGCTGTTGTTGCTGCGGCTGTTGCTGCGGCTGGTGCTGCTCCTGTTGTACATCACAAATCATGTTGGCATTGGCATTTGCAGGCTCAATGCTGCTTATAGCAGTTACACTTTGAGTTGCTGTTGTTGTTGTTGTTGTTAATGTTGTTTCTGTTGCTATTGTTGTGGTGTTGGTTATATCAATATCTTTAATCCTACAATAAAACGCATATAAGGAAATAAAAACAAATGGCAAAGAGGAAAAACCAAAGTAAAACAAAAAGCAAAAACAAAATGCCAATAAAAAAAATATTAAAGCTTTTAATAAAAATCTGACCAAATATATTCTTTAATCTATATCTATATCTATAGCCATTTACCAGACAACGTAGGGCTCCGATATATAAACCATTTATAATAATAATAATAATAATAATAATGTCTATAGAAGACCTCCTCCTTCTGCTCTCTGCACGTATCGCAGCTGAAATGCTTGTACGGCATAAAGTTTCCACAATAATTGCCAATCTTTTGCAACAATGATAATCAATAAACAACAATACATATATACATCCTTTATGTATATACCACAGAGTTATATATGCTGCTAATACAATCGCTGAAGCTACCTAAGCAACTCAGCTGTACGATAAGAGCGATAAGATATTTTTGCTTACAGTTATGTGAAAGCTTTTAATTCATATAATTCAAATAAATAACAAATGGTGTTTTAAAAATATTAAAAACTGTATTAAAAATCTGATAAATATATATATATATATAGATATATAATATATATAGATTAATTTTCAACCATAAAATGGGAAACCGAAATGAAGCGAAGTTCTTGACGAGTTTTTACTTTAAATTGAAATCTTAAATGAATTTTTCAATAGTTTTTATCAAATCACTTTAATATCACACTGTTATACGCTTATAGTGTTATACTGTTATACGATGAACTTGTTTTACAATACTGACAGCTCTTTGCTAAAAGATTTTAGTTTAAAGCCGTTGAAAATTTTCCTTCAAAGAACTTATTAAGAAAAATGACTAACTAAGTCTGTTATACACTGTTATATTGTTATAATACCGGCTATGTCAATAATCGTTATGTATAGAATATGTCTTATACAAAACAGTTGTGTCAATTTTGACTTGCGTTTTATTTACCTAAAAATAAACGTCCCGCTGGTATTACGAATTATGAGTAAAAAGCAGATGTTAACTATTAAAAAATGATCTTAATGTTAAAATTAACATGAAGCTATAATTGGATAATGGTTGAGAGGTTCTAAAATGAGCTGTAAATTGCATTTTGCTTAAACTCTTTAAAAAGTTTTAATATATTAAACCGTTGAATACTATTTACTCTTCCATATAAAAAGTTGCCGTTAAATTTAACTTGCAGTTTCATATTTTGTATCATTTCGGCTATTAACCAACAGTTAAATAATAAGTTAAAGTTAAAAAAATATAAACAGAATCGACAAACAATTTCAAGTAGTTTTCATTATAAAATATTGTTCTCATATTCGTTGACATTATTGTTTTAATTAACTTTTTTCTTTCTCGTTCTGCTAACTTTTGTTTAATTAAATTAATGGAATGTTTAATCAATTTAGATAGTTCCATAGTTTGTTAGCTGATTGTAAAAAACTAAGTTGTTTTATGATAAAAATAATAATAATAATAAAAAGCGTTGCGAATTTTTCCCACACAATTTTCAACAGCTTCCAATTCGACAAGCTCCAAACAAATTGTTAAAACAAAAACAAAAACAATAACAAATGAATACGAGCTTATCAGTTAAATGTTAGTTTAGAGTATATAAAAAATAAAAATAATGAAAACACAGGCAGAAAATAAACAAATTATTCGTAATGATAATTCTATTTGAATTGACTAATATAAAATTATATCTCAGAGTTAGAAATAGAAAAACGTTTGTGAAAGTTTTAAAGTTTTTTTTCTCATAAAGTAACTAAATAAAGAATTATCCATATATAAACATATATAGATAAATGTATATATATATATATATATAATGTATATATATTATATTCTTTAAGCACTCACCGGTTAGAATTTTCAGAGTTTTCATAATAGAAAGCAATATAAACTCACCGCTTGCAATGATTCTTGCTAAGGTATTAAAAAGAAACTGGGGCAGGTCTCTAAGGCATTGCAACATGCATCATATAATACTGACAACAATTATATTAAATAAACTTATATATTATTTGTAAATAAATATATAGCAAATTAATGCATATAAAATAGAACAAATCAAGTAGAAATCAATTTAATTGACTGCAAACAGCCAAAAGGTTGCCCTATTACAATATACCCTCTATTAAATTTGTAGAAGGTTGGCCTGTACATGCTACCAATCAGCTAAATTATTCCATTTCTTATATATATATAATTTAGTCATATAATATACTTTCATCTATATACTTTTCTTTATGTATTTAACTATAAACAAGGTTCACAAAGGTTGTCGGTGTGAGAAAGAGTTGAGAAAATTCGCAGCAATCATTTTTATGTTGATTCATTACATGATAAATATATATATATATATATGTATTTGTAAATATAGTATAAAAAGTCAATGACTATCAAGTCGCTATATATATACCGTTAAGCTTCACATTATATAAAGTTAAAAGGGGTAGCTGCAATCGAGGGTTCTATATCAGTAACAAAAGGTTTATCTGTCTGGCATTATGACCATAGAAATGTCGCAAAGATTGAATGTTAAACTTCATACCTGTTAGATATATAGTATATATACATATAGTTAATGTATCTATAATTATTTAGCATAGTAGCTTCCTTTGTTTGTATCTATACTTGTATCTTAAACTAGTTGCACTTTAACATTTGACTGTATCTTTTTCTTAATATAAAAAGTATCTCAAACTAATTGCAGCTCTTTCTTGGTATATTTCCTTCTTGAAGGTTACTCACTAACTGAATAATCCATTGGTTAACTAAGTTGGTTACATAAAAAACTAATATACTTGTTTATTCATATGTATATATATATATATATATATATATGTTGTTTGGCGGAAAATCAATAGTAAAATGAGCAAAAACAAAACGAAAGTATTACATTATTTTATAGTTGTTTTCTTTATAATATTCTATTGTTGTTACAGCTGTTTCTGTTGTTATTTTTGTTGTTCTCTTTCGTCTTCTTATTGTTGTCGTTGTTGTTTTGGGTCACTGAATGTATGTCATCATTGGAAAAACGATGACGAAACTCATAAAAGGTGTTTTTAGTTGTCCAACATTTTCACATTTAGCAAATGTCATAAATATTATGAAGGAAGCACCCAGAAAAACTGTTGTTGTTGTTGTTATTGTTTTTTGGTTAAACATTTAATTAATTTTATTTGTTATATATATATATATATATTCTATATTCAAATTGAGGGGGCTAGATAATGGCAATGAAAAACGGAAACGGAAGCCGGGAAAAATAACGGATTAGACACGCGATGAGCAGTTGAAGCGAACGTCATTTCAGCGCGACGTTTGAATTTGCACTCCAAAATGAAAATGAGCAAAACAATTGGGAGACCCGGTGTTATAAACAAAACCAACAACAACCTCAACCACGAGAATATATTGTTGTTGTTTTATGTGTGTTTAAAATCGGCTATACAGAATGTTACTCATACGCTTCATTGATTTAGTAGCAGTTGTTTATAATTTGGTATCTGTTTTATGCAAATTGTAAGCAACAAAAAACGAAGTTGCATTTGGGTTGGGCAAATATATATTTATATATATTTTTGAAAGCCTTGAACTAAAACCTCAAAGCTATACGTTAACATATATAATATATATAAACAAGAAGTCCTTGCCAACTATTAAAACAAGATATTATTTAAGGCCTATGATTTTACTGAAACTGTTAATTGTCTATGGGCTATCTATAACAGCTGCTGTTTCGCCAACAAAGCATATTCTGAAAATTGTGTATGTTTAAAATATATATATATATATATATATATATATATATATATCACAAATATATATATATATATATTTATATAGTTGTTATTTATGGAATTATTGTTGGGTTTGCTTATGGAATGCGTCATAGAAAGCGTTTGTTAATTGCACATAAAGCATTTTATATAGCTTTAGGATCAAACATATATAGTATATAGGTTAAGTAATGATTCAAACGACTGATTGAAACTGATATACCTCAATCTACCCTATATATATATATATAATTCTCAGCTATTAAAGACACATTTTGATAGAGGCTACGCTCCAAATTGAATTGATTATCTCTTGGCCATTATATTTAGCTGATAAGACATATAACTTGTTAATGATTATAAGTAATGTATTCTATATAGTATAAAAAAAGGAATAATATAGACGACATGCAAATTAAGAGCGAGCAACTGTTTCAACAACATGCAAAACCAGATAGTAATCCTACACCAAAATTTAACCATATTAAAATATATGTAAATATTAATTTAAACTAGATTTATTTCTAGGTAATTTAATTGGAGCAAAGGATAAGTTGTGTTTTTTTTTTACTTACATGGGCGTGGAGTATAAATTAAGGCTGGAGGTGCGTTTATGCTTTTGTTGGTGTTGTTGGTGCTGCTGTCTATGAAAATTTTGTGCAGTGGCCAAGGATTTGGGTAAAGCTCCTTGGCTGGAAGATTTGCAGAGTGACACAAAACGTGTTCCGGTCGATGATGATGATGTTGTCGCTGCTGTTGTTGTTGTTGTTATTGGCAAAAACGACGTATTCTTGGCTGTTAATTTTTGTTGTTGTTGCTGCTGCTGGCGTTGTTGTGTGACAAAATGCATGACAACCAACAGCAACAGACAAAAACAAATAAAAACGCTTCTTCTTTATGCTTAGTTATTATTAATAATTATTACAATGAGATTCGTTTATTGCAATTTGGGCGTTCAAATTGAAAATTACTCGTAGAATTGTCCATTAAAAAGCCTTCAGTTTATGCTGCTACTTCTGATGATGGAACGCTGCTGCGACGTTAACGGCGACGGCGACGGCGACGACTTCGTTTGCTGCTGACGTCTGCGGAAGTTGTTTCTTTTTGTTTTTATAGTTTTTCATAGTTTTTATTTATTGAAACGAAGATCTATTAAGAAATTTACACTTCGCGTGCTAAAAATTTTTATACAAACTGAATACAAATTTTAATTTATTAGCCTAAATATGAGATTCACTTATAAATTCTTGCGTTGCCTTCTGCAAAGTTCTGCTTTTTAATGCGCATGAAAAGTATTCATCGTGCACAGGGTTGTCAAGCCGTGCAGCGCAAATGCGGCATTTATTTAAATTAATAATTTTATTAACATGATTTATAATACAAATTCAAAATGAATTATTTAGTTTTTAAATATTAGTTTTTAAAATTTAAATTGCTTTTTTCACAATTTAAGCTATTGAAAATAACTTTGCTGTTATTACACAAAACATCTGCTAGGGTTTGGTATCCCTATGCCACAGCTGTCTTTTCTATTCACAAAAATACTACTTGTTTAAACTAGTTCATTAATTTATTGTGTTTGGGCTGGTCACACTTTATGTCTTTAATTTGAAATACAACAAAAGTTAATTTTTGACATCACAAAGCAATTCACGCGCATTGTTAATATTATAAATTATTTTATAAAAAATATATAAATTAATTATAATTAATTACTGTATTAATAATATGTCCAAAGTGTTTAGCTGGTATTTTCCTTGGCCAGTTTGAAATTTATTGTAGGCGCTGCAAAAGATGTAAAAAAAAATATAATTTCACTTAGGCCCTTCGATAGGATTATGCATTAAAAGGACAATAAGCATTGTAAGGTGCATTTTAATAAATTGCAATT
Source organism: Zygothrica quintamaculata (assembly GCA_037044455.1). Lineage (NCBI taxonomy): Eukaryota > Metazoa > Arthropoda > Insecta > Diptera > Drosophilidae > Zygothrica > Zygothrica quintamaculata. The sequence goes on along the minus strand of JBAMBS010001559.1, from coordinate 202,167 downwards.
ATGCAGATTAAAATACACTACAAAACGGGGCTTTCAAGCTATTAAACCATTTGATGTCAGTACAAGACTAGAGTTTCCGCTTTTGAGCATTCCCCGGATTAGCGATAGATCATCTGGCGACAGCGACCAACCGGTTAATTGACCCACAGACTGCAACTCCGGGCAACTATCCATTAGAAGCTTTAAAAAAAAGTTTAAGTAAAAGCACCTTGCTAATTTATTAAAAAAACACCTCACCTCCACTGCCTGTACAGTGAGCTCTGGTGCTAACGTAAACCAAATATCTTCCAGCACTTTGAAATCGTGCTGAACAAACATGCTAGAAAAATTATAATAAGAAATACTATTAATATTTGATAGAGGCAAACGGCACTTCACATTACCTGATAATATCTTCATCGGTAAAATCTACAGAATCCACTGCCAAACGTTTTAAATCCGTCGAATGGCAGAGAAAAGCCTTCAAGGAGCTGGTCATCATATCACAGCTGAGTATTTCCAGTCCCTCTAGCTGTTGGAAACGTGCTTGAGTCTGCCCATATGTCAAGCTCTCAATCACATAACAATCAAGATCAATCAGCGAGGGACAGAGGCGGGCCAGCTTTCCGAGCTCCAAGTTACCAGAGCCCTTTATCATAGTCAAATGCCGCAGATTGGAACCCATTGGACGTTCCAAGAGTGACAATAGTTCAGCTACGACAAATTTACAAATCTTGAACTTTCGGAGCTTACGTGTGTGTAATGCACGGAGACAGCCCACTTTGGGTGAATCTAGATAAAGCGTTTCCAGGTGTGGACATGTCTGCATGATAACCTGCAGTGTCGGCTCATCCGTGGACATATCATGAACATATTTCAAGCGGCATTTAAAATTGGAATCAATATTGTCGGTGATAAACTTTAATGCAGCGCCCACAAAGGAGTACGTAGAAAGTGTTTCCACACGCGGGCAACGTTCCAATATTAGTGCAATATCTGAGTAACAAATATTCTCCTCACCGGGCATACCCACATCCACCACCGTCAGAAACTGTGCGCAAACACCTTTCACCAATATATCAATGCCGATCTCTGTGATGTCCGTCTCACCGGATATATCCAAAATTTGTAGTTTCGTGCAATTGGTGGATATTTCTTCCAGAAGCTGATCATTGGCTATATAAGGTACATAAAGCTTGACCAAATGCTTGCAACGTCTAACTATTTCGTACATATAGTGCATATGATCCTCCTTCACCCAAATCCCTTTTAGATTTAATACTCGCAATCCTGCGCCTTGTGCTGCAATCACTTGCAATATTTTCTCATAATAACTAGGCGGAAAGACTTCCGTGACTAGAAAATTAACGCCACAATTTAGTAGCATCTGCAAACAAGTGAAACGCATGCTGGCATCCAAGTAATCCGAACTTAGTATAACTCGCAACAAATCCTGATAGATATTTGATGTGGCTCCCGCTTGTGACAAGTATTCATTCAACTCCACCATAACTATATTAATATCCAGCTGTACATCTGGTGCATATTGAACATAGCTTATGGTGGATACCAATGCATTCGCTACCTCCGCCAAGGAACTATCGCTTAAACTACGCACGGTGCATTTCTTGGACATTTTGTATGTTGTTTGTAAACAAAAATGCGACGCAAAAACTGTTCCGGCGCCCAATCTGTACGTCTGCTGCTTCTTCAATCAATTTTCTATAAATTGAATGAACAAACTTGTGTTACATCATTTGCTTAGCAATTCATTTAAATTAATTTGATTTTTAAATAATTTATAAATCAACTCACAAACTTTTGATAATTTAATTTTAAATTACGCTATAAATTGTATTGTATTTTATATTTATTTTTACGATATAATTTGTAAAACTAAAATAGATTCTATATAATTCTATATATAGATGTATTTGCATATATTTTTTACGCGATTGTTGTTTACGCTTGGACACCGCGTTGCAAACTGAGAAATATCTCTATCTTTCACTTGGACGCCAAAATCTTTGTTTTGATGCTCGCTCTCGCTCAATTGGTTGACTTGTTTGTCAATTGGTGAACGGTGTGATCTTATAAGAACAAGTAACAGCTGCAATCGGTACCCGACTACCAGAAGCCTTTCCCTTTACATACACAAGTTCTACGAGATATACAAAATCTCTTATAGTTTGAATTTTAATGTTTAATACAAAACGTTATACTTATAGAAAGAGAGATTATTATTATTTGTGTTTGTTTTGTAGGTTTTCACTTAAGGTTGTAGATAACTTGGAAGCTTCATGCGCATAAAGAGCCAAGTTGTAAAAAAGGACACCAATATAAAAATGAAGCCCATTGCTGTTAGTAACAAGCGATTGAGATTCGTTTTGCCTGGCGCATTTGTTTGATCCATAATGATAAAGCCCAAGCCGCCAATAGTGAAGAGAAAGCTGCTGGCCAATCCTTCCATAATATACTGAGCATTAACTCGATATGGCATAAAGGCCACTGGACGTGAATGACCGTGTTCATCAACAGTTGCGCCTACACTGGGTGGCTCCACAATAACATCATAGATAATGCCTAAAATAATGATCTAGTTTATATATACATATGTCACTTAAGAATTCCAAGGCTTACCGCCTGTGACTAAGAAGTAGGAGAGAAGAACTGCAGAAAACACAGCCATTGCGGATGGCATTGGTATAGAGAAGCGACGCACCTTAATATTGGGCGGCACAAGTATGTGGAAAGGCAGGTTATAAATTGTTTCAATCATTTTTAAACACTAAAATATATCCTTTTAATGAATATCAGAAAATGCCGGTGTAGGCGTATAAATTTTTGTTGACGTTGTGAAGTTCAGCCTACACCACAAGTTCGATTACTGCCTAGAAATGAACCGATAGGCAAGAAAAATGTGAATGTCAAAGAAAGTATGAAGGAGAAGTACATAGTATGGATTGAAATTATTTATTTAGCTTGGATGTTAATATATATAATTTTTGAGCGTTATACGGATATTAGATGAGTTATTGGTGTACTGTAATCTGCTCAACTATGTGATTATTATTGCTATGTGCAATTTTTTTGCACAAGAATGGTCACATTGAAATAACAGCTGTTAACCAGTCGCGGTCACACTAGCGTCTATATATACATTGAACAGAACAGAACGTAATTAGGTATTAAAAACAAAAATAAAAAAAACAAAACAACTCATAAGCGCAATAAACAGCATGGCAAGCGCCAATGCAACGGTAACAGGTAATTTTTTTTTTATAATTAGCGCTAAACACGTAATTTAATTGAAATTTCCTCCTTCAGGGCTATTGCCGGCAACTGAGAAGCGGGTGCATAACATAGGAGATTTGGCGCTCTGGCAGCGTTCGAAGGCTTATCATGACCTTATTGGTTATATTAATGGTACAAGTACTGCAATACAAGGTATTAAGACAACAGATGAAATGTATGAGTCAGAAACGTTGCGCAAGTTGGTGGGTCTATTTGATGGAATGGAGAAATTAATTGAGGAAAATCCACCACTAGAGCAACCGCAACGTTTTGGCAATAAGGCTTATCGTGACTGGTCCAGTGCAATGCAGGAACAGCTACCAGATTTATTAACGGAGCTACTGCCAGCTTCTAAACAAAAATATCTACACGAATTGCTGCAGTATCTGTTGGAGAGTTTTGGCAATTCGACGCGCATTGATTATGGCACAGGACATGAGCTGTCCTTTATGTTCTTTTTATGTGGCCTCTTCAAGGCCGAAATACTAGCAGAACAGGATATTGTTAGCGCTGCACTGCGTTTGTTTAATCGGTATTTAGAATTTGTCAGGCATCTGCAACGTACCTACAACATGGAGCCTGCTGGAAGTCAAGGCGTTTGGGCACTTGATGATTTTCAGTTTGTGCCATTCATTTGGGGCAGTGCTCAACTGGCAGGTAAGATTTATATTTCTAAGTTTTTTTTGTTTTAGCTAATGATGGTATATTGACTGCTTCAGTTCATAGTACTTTCGATCCTGTCAAGTTTGTAGATGATCAGATCGTTAATGATAATAAACAACATTACATGTTCATTAGTTGCATTGATTACATTTGCAAGGTGAAGACAGGCCACTTTGGCGAACACTCAAATCAGCTATGGAGCATTTCAGCGGTTCCATCATGGATCAAAATAAATGCTGGCTTAGTGAAGATGTATCAAAAGGAGGTAGGTCTGTGCCTGTGACTAGTTGACAATCTAAATATATCAATTTATGCCAATCAATGGCTAGATTCTTTCCAAGTTTCCAGTTATGCAGCACGTTTACTTTGGTGAACTAATGTCCTTTGATTCTGTTGCACTGGGCACAGCGCTCAGCAATGCAAGGCTAGGCCAAGTCGCACCGCCGCCATCAAAGCGCATATGCATAGGAACAAAAAAGTCAGCAAATCTGGTACCACCTGCTCCTATTGTGACACTACCGCCACCTGCTGAGGCTCTGAACAGCGATCTAAATGTTGGCGATTCCAGTAGCGAGAGTAGTGATAATAGCGTTGTCTTACGATCACAATCAGGTTCACCTGCCTCGCTGGTAGCCAAAGAAGGTTCCGGCGATAAGTCTACAATTCAGGTCGATGGAGAGCCAACCAAGGAACAGTGAATGGCTTTAAATGGCATAGCCTGTTTGACACTCATATATTTGCGCTTAACATTCGATTCCAATTTATTCTAAATTATTAAATATTAATACTACTTACACTGGTTAAACAAATACTCCTTGTGTTCTATTTATTGTTATATAATTGTTTTGGAGGAACTGTGTCATGCTACATCGGTCATAAGCTTGAAAATCATTTAAAGTTGACTTTTATTTATAAACATTGATTTATGTTTGATATTTTATATACCATATTCCATAGATCTGTATTTCCTTATTGTTACGTTAATCTTTTAGTTATTTGCCACATTTCATCGCATGCAACCATAACAAAAATCAATATGCTAAATGAACTATGCAATTGACCCTTAACTTTTTGCTCCTATTTTATTTATTTACTTTTATTTCTAAGTTTAACTAAACATAATAAAAAAAAAGACAAAAGCGTAGAGTGTAAAAACATGTAACGTAATCATTTACTTTCGACACATCATTTATCATACACCAGCTTGATACGCCTACATAGCCCAACTCTTTTCCAATGCTGTCCATAGACTTTGGTGCATTAAAACTTTTCCGTCGCATTTTGATTGAAGACTTCGCAGAGAGATAGAGTGAGAGAGAGAGAGAGAAAGAGAAAAAAACCATAGAAAATTTTGATCCCTTAATGAAAAGGCAACCAGAGAACAAGTTTACTTTGGCCAAACGTTGTTCAGTGTGTTTTTGACTTAAGCTCCAAGGCAGCTGTCAGTGTTTTCTTGCAAATTGAATGAGTTTTCTGTGTTCCTGCACAGTTTTGGTTTCACACCAAGAACCACAGACATGGTAGGGTTACAGTGGGTAACAAAGTGCACAGAAAATTGAACTTACCTGTGGCTATGGGCTATGAGGTATGGTAAGCAATTTAAAAATACTGTAACGAAGAGATTTCGAAGAAAATTCGAAAAGACTTTAAATCAAATTTAGATTTTCCTCCGTCAAACTTACACTGTACATATCAGGATAGTTTTCCTGTACGCATTGGTTTCAAAGATTCTTTATTTGATGCGTGTTGCCTAGTTATAGGGATATGAGAGCACAGTTTGCGGTTGCTTCTATGATAGCCATGTCCTGTTGGTCGCTGCTGGGCTGACAATGCTTTGAATCGTGTTTTTGTTAAAGGTTGTCTATAGGATGGGAGGACTTTGGGTCGCGTTAACTGGACTAACTCAGTTCAGAGTTAGCACGCTCTTTATTCATTATTTGAGGTTGGGTTTTTTGTGGTGTGTCGTTGTCAGTTGGCGTCAGCTGTTGCAACATAACGGCAGTCAACTCTAAACATAAGCCACAACGCATATATTAGTACAAAGCTAATTTAAAAAAGGGTTTCACATGGGTTGGAACCTCTGAAAACACTGTTCAGTAGCACAAAGTTTCGATTATTTTTGAAATTTTATTTAGTTTACCAACTTTACATAAAGGTACTTATTGCTTTTGTTACCCATGTTTCACTGTCTTTCTTCTTTCACGTATTTTCCATTTGCGCAGTTTCTTTACTTAGAAGCTATTATACTGGTGGTTGCATTTTCTTTAGACAATAACTAATTTTCGCTCAGGACACAGGAAAGTTTGTTGAAGTTTTGGTAGAAACTTTGAGTGCATTAATACAGTTTGAGAAGCACTTGACAATGTGGAAAATTAGGGAAAACTTTTACTACAAATGGAGCATTGTAAATTGTAGGGTATATAAGTAATTAGTTACACGACTTCAACTAATTTCCGCTTAGTATTACTTAACAACTTCCTAGCAACAAGCATAGATTTTGCCAAGAATCAATGGAGTGGATTCAATGATAAAAATTAATTAAATTAACTTACATAACAAACGAAATGAATCAGTTTAGGTTTGGATTTAACCGACCTGCTTTAAGACGTAATACTTAGCTGTATTAAAGATAATACATAAATAGTTACAGCCAATTATCTATATGAACAATTCATTGAATTTCTAATTGAATCATCAGCTCTCTCTATTCGCATGGAGAAAGTCAAAATCAATTCATAAATAACTAGCAAGAAACTTTCCAATGGATTAACCAAAAATTTTCGACTACTTCGACAAGTGATGGTAGCTACTCAGCAGAGGTCATTAGGGGTAACAATCAGTGTACTGATACGCACCTGGTGCACCTAGGATATTAGCCTCAATGCAAACATGACTTGCCAAGCGTATCATCTGAGGATGATGTGGGAATAGTCGGAAATGGTAAAGTTGTGAAAGAAGTTCACTTGAAGCAATATCCCATCCGGCTTGGCATATAACAAATTGCATTTGCCTCCTTTTGCCCTGAAGCTGAATTTCAGAACGAGTAAATTCAATTCATTTTACTTGATTCCTGTGTTGCTTTGACGAATTCCTTTACATTTCTTGCTGCACCCAGTTAACCTTCTAGCTTCTGTTTGCTGCAAACTCAAACTAAAAATGAATTTTCTCTTACCAGATTACATGGGCATCAATATGTGCTTTGGCCCTGAGCCAGAATGCACACCAGGCAACGACTCTCAGGCTTGAATATAAAATAAAAACAAAGTCCACACGTTTCCCAGTTCCTTTTTGTTATCAGTTCACAGTTCCTGACTCCTGACTCGACTGTTGAGTGTTTGTTTTTAATAACTTTTTGTTTCAATTCTTTATGCGCTCTACGTGCAAAGTTTTATGTGCACTGGACTATTGAGGGCATTGTCCTTGGACTCGTTCAGGTGTCGAGCTTAATAATTAGCAAACGATACGTGACAAAATACTTTAACAACAACGGCACATATACATATATATATGTTTGTATTTTTTAGTTCTTCGTTTTTTTTCCTACTATAATTTTAGTTTTAACGACTTCCTTTTGTTTTTAATTCATTCACTACTAATTGAACTCTTGTCTCTGAGGTAAACTTTTCTCCCATGGACAGCAAATTTGTACCACATGCACTGTAATTAATACTTTTCCGTATATGATACTCTACTCTTATTCATCTCTAACGTTTCCCATGCTCTTTTGCAGCCATTTTTTAATCAATATTGCAAACAAGCATTAAGTTCAAGGATTTGGTATCTGGTGGAGTTTCCATTTGTAGCTTAAAGTCAGATCGATTCAAATAAGTTCATGGCGCAACCATTTCAAATATTCTATTTGAATTTTGAAGCCGCGGTGGCAACGCAAAAGCTACTCTGTTGCAGTTTTCTATATGAAGAATTTACAGATTTTAATGTGCTGGCAGTCTGTGTGTGAGTGTGTTTAGGTGTGTGTGCGTTTGTTACATATGTGTCCGGGTTGAGTTCATGCAAGGTTTGCATTTTATTTTCAGTTGCAGAAAAAAGGGAATGACAAAGAAGGGAGAATGGGGTATGGTGATGGTATAGGATTGGTTTATTCGTATTCCCCAAACGACATTCAAATGCACAATTGTTGTTACTGTGCGGCAACGTTAGAGTTCGCATCAGCCACGGTGTCGCTAGGTTGTCCCCGTGGTTGTCGTCGCTGTTGCCAGTTGTTGTTGTTGTTGTTTTCTGTCTGTCTGTTAGCATGCTTAAACATCCGAATCCGGCTGTTGTTGGCACGTTTTGCTTTCTGTCGCTCAGCTTCCGCTCGAGTAGAGTGAAAAATAGCATTTTAGTGGGGCAAGCAACTCAAGTACTCGTACAGCATTGAGGTAGTCCAGTACCAAAGTTTCGTATGCGAGGAGGCGGAATAAAGAAGATAGTTAAGAGCAGATTGACAATACAAAGCAAAGGAGGCAGGGATACCTTGAGGCATCGGTGATATTGATTTAAAGATTTAAGCGCTGTTAACTTTTAAAGTTAATTTTATTTTACTTTCAAGCCAAGTCTAAGCAACTGCAATATGTATATCTTGATGCATAACATAAGTTTTGTAATTGCAAAAGTTCTCTCTAAAGTATTATCCAAACACAACTTTCTAATGATATAAAAGTAAGACTTTCTCAGGGGAAACATGTGAAATTCTTATGAGAGAATTCAAAATTGCATTTGCATATATTTTACAGGCACACACACACACACACACACACACACACATACAACGTAAAATCAACTAAGCCAACTGCATGCAAGTTTCCCGCAGCTTAACGTTGTTTTTATCCGTTTACTAAGCAAAGAGAATCTGCGGTTTCACATTATTGCTTCTGCGTTCACTAAGCAAAGAGAAGCAAAACAGAAATTGCAAACGACTTAAATAAGTAAACACGCAGCTTACGCCACATATACACACATGCACATGTGATGAGAGGAAGGCAAAAAAAAGTATTTATTGATGCATTCGCATTATTCGCTTATGTGAATAAAAAAAAATCTGTTGCTAAACTAAATTACTCTTTATTACTATAGCTGCTGCTATCCATACAGGTAAACACAGACATACTCACAGTTGTATATCAATTGAGTTTTTTTTTCTGATCCTATTTTACACTTTCGTAGATAAACTAATAAAATTCTCTTAAATACTGTCATTCTAATATTTAGCGCATCTTTAATTTGTCCAAATAATCTTTAATTAAGAGCTTTAAGCTATCACAACGTTCAGTACTTGTGCGTCTCTTGCTTAAATCGGATCGTAACGTGAAAAGAAAAGTAAATTTTAGTGCAATATGTGATAAAATAAAACAATTGTTGTGTATGTAATTATAAATATGTTCTTATACAATTATTATTTAAAGTAATAATATAAAAGTTATGCGAAATATGAAATCAGAAGTTATATTCCTTATTTAATTTATAAGGAGCAGCACAAACTATTTTTGCGGCTGTTGGGAGGCCTAGATTTCGCGGTATTTATATTCCCCACACAATTTAATGCGTAATTTATGCAAACGTGCGCGCGGTGAGTTTTCGTTCGGTTCGTTCGGTTTCTTAATATTCCTTTTATGTGCAAGTGTTAATGTTAACAAATTGCAATGTGTAAAAACATTTTAATTATAATAGAAAATGTAACTAACTCTGTGCGTTTAAAGTAAATGCGTGTAAGGTGAATAGCATGCGGAGCCCCATGGTGTATAGCCGCTGCGGCTCGTGTAATTGTGGAATGCATGTGTATTTGATCTATTCAAATTCAACATAGATTGGTTTTGCGCGCATTCACTTTGGTGTGGTGATTTTAACATAATTCGTATGCACAATTTTATAACTGCAGATATCAATAACAAAAAGGAAAGAAAAATTGATATTTAAAATAAATAAATGGGTAAGTTATTATTTATATAACATATATATAATGGTATATTATTATTTGCCTGTTAATTTTTTTTTGCACTTAAATTGTTGATGACAGTGCTGCTAAAACTGTGACACAAATGCCTGTCAACAGTTTTATGGCAAATGCTTTAAAAACTGTAGCTCAAAGTGCTGCGCCGCATAAAGCTTTGAAGTATTTTTGAATACATGAGCTTTAGCCATGAACTACTTAACATTTGTTAGGCCTTTTAAGGGCTGAAATTTTTTCTTTACCTTATGTTTTCTATGTCTAATGCATTGCATACGTACTTCTACCTGTACATAATCATATATATTTATTTGTAATTACTTAATATGAACGTCGAGCAACTATTGTCCCTTCGGCAGCTACCGCAGAGGGCAGTTAGTATTTTCATATATTCTGCTGTAATGCCCACAAAATCTAGCCCGAATATATATATGACGTGTAATAAAGCTTCTCTCGCGCGTTTGCTAAAGAGTGAGAAAGGGAGGCAACAAAACTAACTTAAAGTACAGTTAATTAAAATGCGTAAATTGGCAGAAATGTAAAACGTTTTCGATGTTGTTTTCAATTTCTCTTTCCTTTTTTCATTTAACCCTCAAAGGGAAACTCAAAAGTGAAAAATAAAGCAAATTTTTGATTTAATAAATTTTTATGGCCATTTCGTTTGTGCATTTTGTTCACGTTTTCAATCAACTTTTGTATTTGAAACGAATGTAATTCAATTTGATTTTTATTTATATTTTATAATGCTTTGATACTGGTTATGATTCTAACTTATATTTCCCTTTAGTTACTAGACATTTAAGAGGTTGTGCGGGGTGTTGTGGGTTTATCGTTAGCTTTTTGTCCAATAAGTTCATTGCTGCAAATCAAACTGAAGTATTTCAATTGATTGCCTTGAATGGAATTTTACTATAATTATTGCAAATGTCAGGTAAATGTCAAAGGGAGTTTTTTATAGACTCTACGTAAATCACTTAAATTCAATTTGCGATACAAATTATTTAAGTAAACATCTGCTTAACTTTATCTTTAAGGACGGACCAATTACTGTTTGTATGTGTGGAAATAAGAACATATAATATTAAGTTGAAGAAAATAATTATAGGACTCTGTAGATTATATAAACGGTTTATAATTTGTGTTATTACTATTAACCTATATCAATTTAGTGTTAAATTATAACTTACCGACAAACCGAAGGATTATTAGGGTCATATTTCTCTTATAATACATTAAATATAACCTCATTTAATATTCTGGCTAATATAAGGCCACAAATTGCCACAGTCTTATCTTTATCCATAATTTATAGCGTTGCTTAACACTACACACAATCCATTGGCGCAGTCTTTGCCCTCAATACCGTTACAAAACAAACCATATATTTATATACTATATATATATTTATATAGAGTCTCATATAGGGCACAAATAACTAAATGGATGTCTGTGTCTGGCTTTGGTTTCTGCTTTGTTTTTGTGTATGGAGCACAGCTTATGGCCTTTTTTCTTTATACTTTGGTATTTTAAAAATCGTTTAGTATTTGGCACAAATGAAACATCAAAGATTTACGAGCCATGATTAAGGCATTTTGCAAAAGCGTACAAAAAAATACAAAGGGGAACTTAAATAGCGTCGGGTAAATTCGGATGGAGTACAAGTGTTCTCTTTATATTGGGGTAAAGTGTTGAGCTAAAAGTGAAATTATTTTTCTTTCTTATATATTGAAGTGCTAAGCAATAAGCCAGACAAAATGGAAAAGCACCAAGCAATAGAATCAGAGAGAGAGAGAGAGAGAGAGAGGGATTAAGAAAGGGCCATACAAGATAGAGCAAAAACAGATTTAATTTTCTCATTTTATCAATTATTCGGGTATATACGGCTATAAGCTGGCACGGATTGATCTTTAAGTTGAGGTCTATAAATAAACAAAATCAATTTTCAATTTCATTTTCCTAAGGACAAAAAGTATCTAAATATTATCCCAATTATTTGAAGTTAATAGCCTTTGTTCTGAAATGTTTATTACAAGGAAATCTCTTACCATTTGAGTTATAGTATATGGCTTATGGGCATAATTAAGTTAGTCTCTACTTAGTTTCTAATTTACATTAACCTTCATGTTTACTATTCTGGTCACTCATTAGTCTTGTAGTGCTTGGGGCAAGCATTTATCCCTGTTGCTTTAGTGCTCTGGGATATTTTCCTTGTTTAATTATGCGTTTCACTGATTTGTTGTTTTGCTGTTGTTCGTACTGTTGCTATTGCTTCTATTTATAGCTTCCACACAGCTTCCGGGCTTGTGGCACTCATGTGACCATATGCCACCCAATTAAACTTAGCTTCATTTCTTTTGAGTGGCACCTACATGCGGGGGTCAACGACAAAGGTCCCACAGCTGATAACATCCAATTTGTATGTTTGTATTTTCGATATTAACTCGAGAAACTCCAATGGGAAATACTCTGTGTCAAGAGAATTCTTGGCTTTAACATAAAAACTTTTAACTTTTATTTACTAGGATATATATAAATGATCTTATACTAGTTACTTTTTAAGTAGAAATCTTATGTTGCAGTTTTTATCTCTGTTGAAGTGTATATTTTATATGTAGGGTATTGCATAGTCGTTTGTTTTTTAATTTCTTTATTTATTACGTTTCCGCCTTCTATTTGTTTTGTTTTTTTTATGTGTCTTTTGTTTGGTTTTCGGCGTCGACATTTTTGGTTTATTTGCTGGCTGAATCCTTTGGAGGCTTATAGTTTTGTAATTGTTTCGGGACGTTGTTCTTTTATTTTCTTGCTGTTGTTGTTTGTATTTTTTTAGACAGATTCGCTTTGAGTTTCATTTGCAGCGCGGCAGTTCCGCCTTAAATTACTTTATTTCGCTTCGGTTACCGCATTTGGGGGTAGCTGGGGGCATGGCCTTCCTGAAACTGGCAGGGGAAAGCAGTATAGAAACGCGAATTGGGGCGCGGATTTGGCACAAATTGGGCACAATTTGCATTTACTGGGCGAAATTGTGTGTTGCGAAGCGTGTAAATAATGTGTGAGCTTACAACAGTTGTACGTAACCCGCTTATGCTGCCCTCACCCTTCCCCCTTCCCCCATTTAATTGTGGTGTTTGGCACTTGGGTGCCGTTACAATGATTTGTTGACTTAACAATCTAATTAATGTTGTCGTACAGCAATGAAACGATTTGTATTAAGAAAAATCTCCTAGTACTTGGTTAATTGTATAACCAGATGTGGTAACTGTTTAAAGCCTACTTCAATGTTTGCCGGAAATCGCGTCAAAACAATGCAACAGCTGTTGATTTGTATATGTCTTGGTTTACCCTCTTTCCGCCATTATATACATTTGAGCCAAGAAATGCTGGCCCAGTAGGTTTGCCATTAAATTTTCATTGCTTTAGTTTTCACTGTGTAACTTTTTCAAATATGAATACAAAATGAAATTGACAGTAACATCAGAAGTTGCTTCCGCTGGAATGGGCTAAGAGATGAGGCATTTCAACGAACTGCCAAAAACTTTTTGAAATTTTCTACTTTTCTCTCTATTTTAAGTGCTGAACAATCAAAGTAAAGCAATTAAATTAATAGAAGATGTTTTCTTTTAAAATTTAAAAAACAGCTCCTAAAAGTAGGCAGTACTTTAATGATTTCAATGGAAAAATATATTTATATAGAAATAGGTGATTAAATAAATAAAATTCTTTAGACATAGAACTGTAAATTTAACAGCTGGATTATATATAGACTAGTTCTTAACAGTCCTAACTAATATTCCAAAATCTGTAGATCCTCTTCCAACTAAATACAGAACCTTTACCATCCAGGGACGCTGATTATAGTTGCACTGAGAACTCTTTTTGGTTGCAGGTTGTTTTTAGGTACGTTTCTTTGTACTTACAGTTCTTATAATTATCATTATGATTAACATGAACAGCATGAACATTATCTATCTGTTTATTTTGTGGTCTAACCATAAAAAGCTGTTGCATTCTTAGTAGCCTTGAGCTCAGTTTATCTATTTTTATAGCCTTCATTTTTACTTAAAGTTCTCAAATGTTTTTCTCTCTTTACGTCTCGTTTGATGTTGATCCAAAGTTTTTAATTACGTAAAGTCACTCGAAATGTTTATGTCTGACCAACAACCAACATTGCAGTGTGTGAATGTATGTGTGTGTGTGTATGACTGTATACAAATTGACTATAAAAACCTTTTGTATGTACTATATACAAAACTTTTTACTGAAAGAGTTTTTGCACTAGTTTTCCTTTTTTGATTTGTGTCTGTAGTTAAGCTACTGCATATGTAGCTTCAAGTACTTTAACTAAGAAACGTTTCTCGTATTTCAATGTCCTTTTAGTTTTTTGTTTGCTCCTTTGATTGAAATGTATATGTATATGGTACAAAGTTTGTTCTTGTGCATAGCTATTACAGATCTATGCTCTCAGTGTGTTTTAACTACATAATAGCAGCAAAGGAGCAGTTCACAAGGATTGGCCTATCTTTAGTATAACAACTGCTCAAATGCTTTAAAGTTCTTCTTTTCAATATCCATATATATATATATATATATATATTTATTTTACCTTGTAAACGTATTCAATGACAATTACCTTAACAGAACATGCATAAAGAATTTCGATTGGTATTTGCTTATGGGCTGCATGGGTGTGGCATGGGATAATATATAACATATTATGAAAGGATTTCATATTGTTCATCTCTTATTTTATTTCTGCTGCTACAGTATTAACATATATATTTACAGTAATATATATTTTTTCTGGTATTTGTATTGTTGTTATTGAGTTGTAAATATCTTTTACAATTTGTTACTTTTCCATGGAAATGTGCTCAGTTATCACAGCTAGAGAGAGAGAAAATAAAAATGAAAATCACCTGCTTGAATATAAAATTTTGTTTCTGTTTTGTTGTTTTCAGTTTATTGAAATTGCGTATCGAATTGCAAAAGTCACTGAAAGAAAGGAAAACAGAAAAAAAAAGAAATTGGGAAACCTCTGGCGAAATTGTACATATATTTTTTTTAAAGGATATGCTATCTCTGCTTATAAAAGGATATTGAAATTTTTTGATTAAATTTGTTTTTATTGATGGAATATTATACGGAGTGTAAAAATATTTCACAGATTTCATTTTTAATGAATTATCATATTTTATTTTGTTGCAGCTTGGAGTAAATTTTAATTTTAAATAATTTAAAGTAAAAATTTATTAAAAATTATTGAAATTTTGCAACATTTATTTAAATCAAGCGAATATAAATTGCTTTTGATTTAATGATGTATCAGCTGAAGAGCTTTTTAATTAGTGGCCAATAAATAGTAAAATCTGTAAACACAGGAGAGACATTAATATGTTTTATGGTAAATATATGGTATATATATTTGACCACAAATCTGAAAATAATAATTTATTATATATATATCGATGTATTTTGTAACTTTATCTATGTTGATAATTGTAACTGAAACTGTATTCATATATTTATTGCTTTATTTGAATTTCCATAAACAAAATGCGTGTCAATATGATGATTATTGCAAACGGAACATGAACTCAATTGTAATGAGCTGATTGCATGTTATCCTGGCTACTTGGTTGCCAGAGGTCCTTGTGGTCACGTTACTCATTTTCGCATAATGTTTTATGCACAACTAAATGCAAATGTGTTTTAATGAGCCAACGTGGTAACCAGCGTTGCGGTTTATATATTATGCAAAACGCGGGTTTCACACATACACAGACACACACACACACACATACACACACACATACACACACACATACACACACACATACAAACCGCATAGAAATGAAAAGGGTGCTTGAAAAGGATCGAGAGCTTTTATGGACGAGACAATGCAGGTATACAGGATACTTGTATATAGCAATTACTTGCACGATGTGCACATTTCAGTAAACGTATCCTGTGCGATGTACGTGTGTGTGTGTGTGTGTATGATTGTCTTACTATGTGTATATTCTACAGTTACTGCAGCAGTAACAACAAATCGTTAACTACAGCAAGTATAATCCAAAGTAAAATATTGCACTATACTGTAGCATACTTTTTTGGTTGCATTGAGTACACGTCCAACATATCCTTGTGGGATTTAGATATATTCTGGTAAGGTATAATTTTAGACAACATTTTTGGCTACCAGATTAACAACTAGAAAGACAGCAAAAAGCTCAATTGTAAATGTGTAAAGAATGAGGGCGGCACAATATTTTGCATACCCTACAATAAATATAGCCGAAAGGATATTTAAAAATACAATTATATTTATATAAGGAATTTATACAAAAAGCTATATATATATACATTATATATTTAAATATTTATTTTTTATATTATTAGAATTTTCTTGCTTATATCTATTGCAATTACATATTCTTCCTTCTATACGATATATTTAAGTTGCTTCAACTTAATTTTAGCTCTTACTTTTTATACTGATGTCACCTGTACTTGGTGTGTGCTATTCATATTTGTATCGTTTTGCAAGTATATTGTCTATAGTATAAAATGTATATATACAATATATATATATGTGTGTTTGTGTGTTCATGTGTAAGAGCTTCATAAGTTTTAAGCTGCTTACTAAGTCTTCTAGTACATCAAACTGCATGGTGACTGAGTGAAGGCAGTAAGAGAAGTTGTAAAGGATTTGCATACTCGTATGTGTGAGAACTTGCAGTTGAGTGAAACATGGAAAATGGGAAATTCCTTAACTTTTTCTCCCTCATATAACTATTTAAGCCAGTTTCCGTTGTGTCAACCTGCTGGCAATTGCTAAATACAATAACAACACATGGTAAACTGAGTTTAGCTTAAAATGGATTTTAAAAGCCTTTGCCAAATACACTTCTGCATACCAAGGATAACAAGGCTCAGGGAGAAGCTGCTAGTAGAAAGTTACCAGTAAAAATTGAGAAAGAAAAAGAGTGGAAATAAAGAATAGCAATGAGTATAACACTTAGTATAAGAAACGGATTGCATTTCAAGTCAATTTTAATTTAGCATTTATTAACTTTATTAGCTAAGGAGTTGAAGCTAAGGAATGTCAATATCCTATTGACTTTATATACTAATACAACTGCATATTTTCATTACGATTTGAAGATATATATTTAGTTTATTCCTTTAACTTTTAAAAGTGCCACAAAACTTCAATGAAAAGGAAAATTTCATTTGTTCTGCTTTTCTCATTTATTCATCAGATATTTTTTCCAATTCTCTTCGAATCTAATACGGTTAGACGAATCTATTATGATTCAAAATTGCATTCAATCCGTTTTCAATGATTCTCTTTCAGTTTTCAGTGTGGCAACGTATACATCTATTGTTTTCAACTATCTGTCTGGCAGTTGTCAGCACAGTTTCATTTGGTCGCCATTGATATCCTTCAATTGTTACGCATGGTCTACCATAAAGAGCAATGCTCCAATCTCCCTCCAACTTTCTGCTATTCTTTTGTAATGTGCCATGTGATCAGAGACAAGTACACTACTGTACAGCGAATTCTAAATGAAAACCAACAAAACTTTTTGGTATTACAACCTGCAAATGTGGTTGACAAAGCAAGTTAAAGTTAGTACTAGCAATTGCTGTTGATAGAAAGAGCTAGAGAATTGTGGAAAACAAAAGTTTCAATTGTTTGAAGAGTTGTTTTTGTTTAATCCATAACCTTTAGTCATATATATTTTTTGTTTTTAAACTGACAACTTATTGAGCCAAAACCAACTGTGTTTCAGGAATATTATTAAAATCATATGGTGCAATGGTCAAAAAGTGTCTAAGTGAACCCTGGCGACCCCTAACAACCCATGCAAATAGTAAAAAGTTCAAATGTGTTCTGACTTTTGAGCAACAGGAAATATTTATCCAATGGCTGTAAGCTTTGCGTACAGCATCCTGCTCATATAACACACCCTGGAGACCATGTGGGTGATGGAAGTTATATAAAAACAAGTAAGAAGTCTGTAGTCGAGTGTACCCGACTACGAGAGCCCCTTTGCCTACATATACAGCCATACACACACATACTCATACATACACACAGCTCTGCACGTACTTAGCCATTGCGCGCACCTTTTAACCCCCCACACTCTATATCGCGGTACATAATGTTGTATAACTTTCGTGTTTATTGTTCAAATCTAACGAAATTCACAACGTAGATGGAGAATGGTCTACTTAATATGTGTGCGTAAAAGAAATTTGATCGGTTAAAAATTGTATCTGAAAATCGATTTTTTCAAATTGCGGGGGTCAGGGGGGGAAATTGAAAAATCTAAAACAAACTCGTATAGCGTACAAACATAACAAATATATGTTCCAAATTTCGTTGCTCTAGCTCTTATTTTGCGCGCACTACTATACCCCCCCGGGGCCCAAAACGCCACTTTTGCTGATCTATAACTTCCGAGATTTTTGATCAATCTTACCCAGATTCACAACATCGATCAAGAATGGTCCAATAATGATGTGTGCCAAAAATAAATTTGATCGGTTGAAAATTGTGCTTAATAATCGTTTTTTTCAAATTGCGGGGGTCAGGGGGGGAAATTTAAAAATCCAAAACAAACTCGTATAGCGTACGAACATAACAAATCTACGTTCCAAATTTCGTTGCTCTAGCTCTTATTTTGCGCGCACTACATAGCCCCCCCCGGGGCCCATAACGCCACTTTTGCTGATCTATAACTTCCGAGATTTTTGATCAATCTTACCAAGATTCACAACATCGATCAAGAATGGTCTAATAATAATGTGTGCCAAAAATAAATTTGATCGGTTGAAAATTGTGCTTAATAATCGTTTTTTTCAAATTGCGTGGGTCAGGGGGGGAAATTTAAAAATCCAAAACAAACTCGTATAGCGTACGAACATAACAAATCTACGTTCCAAATTTCGTTGCTCTAGCTCTTATTTTGCGCGCACTACTATACCCCCCCGGGGCCCAAAACGCCACTTTTGCTGATCTATAACTTCCGAGATTTTTGATCAATCTTACCCAGATTCACAACATCGATCAAGAATGGTCCAATAATGATGTGTGCCAAAAATAAATTTGATCGGTTGAAAATTGTGCTTAATAATCGTTTTTTTCGATTTGCGGGGGTCAGGGGAGGAAATTGAAAAATCAAAAACAAACTTGTACAGCGTACGAACATAACGAATCTAGATTTCAAGTTTGGTTGCTCTAGCTCTTATAGTCTCTGAGAAACAGGCGTTCATACGGACGGACGGACGGACGGACGGACGGACGGACGGACGGACGGACGGACGGACGGACGGACGGACGGACGGACGGACGGACGGACGGACAGACAGACGGACAGGGCTAGATGAACTCGTCTTGTCGTCCTGATTCAGAATATATATACTTTATGGGGTCTCCGATGATTATTTCTATGTGTTACATACTTTTGGATTTTGCATATTTCCAATAGCTCCGCTTTGCTCTTTTTTTACAAAAAAGGCAAAGGGGCTAAAAATTGATATTTATATGGTATAAAAATAGATTGGCCAAGTGTTGTCTGGCAGCAATGCAAAAGTTTCCAATATCTGGATAGTCTGCAACCGCTGGTCACTATACGTATGTATTGATGTGTGCTTACGTGGGAGTTTGTGTGTGTGTGCGTGTGCGTGTGCGTGTGCGTGTGCGTGTGGGTATGCCTGCGTGCGTAGGCCAGCGTCTCTGGGCGCTGCGTTGCATTGAATTTCATGACGTCATTAGTGTTAATGACATCAGGTCTGTGCATAATGCAAAACTTTATATATTAAAGTAACACTTTTACTTTGCTTATACTTTGACTCTTACACACACACATACACACATACACACACAGAGGAAAATCAATCAAAATTGAACAAAATGTGTACCTTTTCCCATTGAGAATATTCATTTATAACGAGATCAAAGGCTAAGTTGATAATGAGACAACATTTTCTACGAAAATTTGACTCTCCTTTTAGCCTTTATTAATTGAAATTTTGTGTTTCTGTGTATATATGGAAATTATTAAATACACATACATTTAGATCAAAGTTTTTACAGCAATTATAAAGACCATAGCTCTTAGCCTCTTCTTTAACCAATTCATGGAATCAAGTAAACTCTTTCAAAAAGCTTTTATCCTTGATATATTTCAAAGTAAAGGAAATGTTGATATGAGATGCAATTTGGAAGGGTTTTAAGTCAAAATGAAACTAATTAACTAACAGCATATAAAGTTGATTCTCATTTGATAACTATATAAGACATGAAATGTATTTTAGTTGCAACAATTTGGTCCAAAGGGTATTAGTTTTTACTCCTTTTATTAATTTATTTGATTAAAAAAAACAAGCGATAATTGAATAGTGCAACTTGCTGTTGCCAAAGTGTAAAAGTTTTATAAAATATAAGTACAAACTTGGCCCAAACTTACTTAACACTTTGTTTGGACCAACAGCGGTAGTTGTAACAGTAAAAACAAATAGAATTGCTTAAAAATAAATGGCAAATTGTAGCAACTTTTGACTGGTTGCTGGTAATTGCAGTTACTGTTCTTGCTGTTCCTTATAGCTGCTGTTGCAATTGCAACTAAAGTTTTGCCAGTCAAGAAAATATATATTAAAAAGAAGCCAAAACCAACAGCTGAAACCAGCAACAATTTTAAATGAACAAAAGCAACATTTAGCCAACTCTTGACGCAAGTCCAACCACTCAACTAACTGACTTGACCTCATATTGTTGCTGTTATTTCTAGTACTATACTATTCCTTCTGTTGTTTCCGCTACTGTTCCCTTAAATGGAAGCACTCACATCCTGAATACCATCTGACCGCCAGCCCAACTTTGTTTTTCAATTTGTGGCATGGGGAAACCGCACAAATTAAATTCAGCAAAGCATTTTACGAGGTGTTCAACCATTTACAGCAGCATTTTGTAACCACAAACTAACATATATATATAATGGATATATACATATAACCAGCTTTGTCTTGACATTTTTTATATACATTTTTTATGATATGCATTTCAAATGGTTCCCTGTGAATTTTTCATAAACACGTAACCATATGGGCTGATGGTGTGTTGACAACATTCCGCAGATTTCCCGCAGGAATAGAAAAACCAATAACAACAACAGCCAAAGCAAAAATATATATGCCAAACACAAGGACAAACAAAAAAATATAAATATTGAATTGAAATCGATAATATATATATATATATATATATTTGCTTCTATCATAAACACAATCAGTTCCAGAATTTGCTCAATGCTTTGAGTAAAACGCAAAATTTCTTTTAAACGAAACCAACAGCTGTAGGTATAAGAGAGGAAGGGAGGTGTGTGTGAATGAGCTAACGTTGATGATGTAATGATTGGCATTATTAGACCATAAACCATGTAGCTCATAAAATTGTTATAATAGTCAGTTAATCGACCAACAAATTCGCATCGTATATTTCAGCGAAAATTACTTTAAGACTGTATTTAATATTCACTTAATCTAAGGATCGATTAAAGTTATAAAATTGTCCAGATTGTACTGGGAATTGTTGCTGTTTTAAAATTTATATACCTTATTGATGTTTGAGACATATTTTTGTTAAACCTTTTACACATTTTTTGTAAACTTCAGTTAATAATTATTCTAAGAAGATTATATTACATTATGCTAAAAGAAAATTCTACGAAATTGGGTTAAACTTTTTTTTTTTAAATTGTAATAATTAAATATTCATTTGAGCAAATTTTCGGATGACTTAAAAGTTGACAAAAATTTCCAATGCATTTTTCTTTTTGAATTAAAATTGAATGCAAAGTCAACGTCACGTGTTGTCCACCAAATCGTGCTACTTTGCTAGACCAAAGGGAAAGCAAAAAGGTCAAAAGAGTACAAGGTACAATAAAAATCAACTGAAATGTATTTGATATGCATATTAATGACTTACAGATACCCTATCTTGAATTAAACAAGATTAAAAGTCTTGTTAAGTTTCCTATTCAGTTCAAACTTCTTTGAAGTTCGTTTATCAATTTTAAAATTTCCAAATTCAATATCTCTTCTTGTCTGCGATTTCTTTTTATATTTCCTTTTGCTGAAGTAAAGTTAGGATATACAGAAAACATGATACAATAATTACTTATGACTCAACAATGGTGCAATCGAAATATGTAAAAAGGAGGCGGTAACACGCCCTTTTTGCTATAGCAATGCATGTAAATTTTTAATTAAACCTCACGACAATTTGACATCAATATCGAAATTAAGATTTTGCAGTGGGAAATGTGAAACAGAAAACGTAGCCAGAAGATAACGTTAACTTCAGCTTCCCCTTTTATTTATCAGATTTGAAGTAGCCACGGAAGGAATACATGCGGATATCCGCAGTGGAAAAAAATGCAAATATTACAATTTTGTTTTGTCGTTTTCAATTTTGCATATTGCATGTGTGGCCAGTGTGGATATAGATGTGCTGACAACTGACGAGGTTATATATACATATACATACATGCATACATATATACATTTATGAGTATGTGTGTATGTATATGTAACAAATGTGTGCAGGCTTGACAATACTGCAACGAAAGATATGAAAGTTCAAATTGACATGGCAATAAAACATTTTGAGCGTAAATGTTGAAGGCAGAAATAATTGCAGCCTCTGCAAGTGATGACGTAAAGTGTGCCATCAAAATGCAAAATGGCTGCAAAAGTCAGCACTGAGTGCTTACAAAATGGCGACGAATGTAATGCACTCGAATATAAAAACAAAGTTTACTAAACAAAAGCAAAGAAAATCAATCAAATATTTTTTTTTTTGTAAATAAATAAAAATTGTCAGGACAACAATGAAAGTGATTTAATTTACAAATATATATATATATATATATATATATATATATATATATATATATATATTGTGTATACCATGTTAACAGTTTTTAAATTGCAATAAAAAGTCGAATATATATTGTATATAATAAAAAGATTTTATTTTCATACATTTTTTTTTAGAGTTAAAAGGGCTATAGTTTTTTAGTCATCAAATCGAGTTTTTAAGCCGTTATTATTATTATGTGATTAAACTTTGATTTTCATATGAATGAAAATATTAATCACTTTAAAATTATATGCATATTTGAAACCTTTGAATAGTGAATAAAGTGAATAAGTCATTAATTGCTATAAGCTTTGAAAATAGAATTTAAAATAGATAATTTATTATGTAACATTATTACTTTATTAACCTTATTTTAAAGTTAAAGATATTTCGGAACAGTATTTAAAATCTTTTAAAAATTGTAATGTTTTATAGAAGTTGAATAAGGACACAATCTAGGCATAATATAAATCACAATACATAAAAAATTGTCGTGTGGCAGGAAGGCTGGGGGAGGGTGAAAGAAAGCACTTAAAATGAGTAAATGAATAAAAATGATTGGGAGGAATGTATCGTAAGTAAGGCAAAGAAAAAAGACAGATGGTTGATGAGAGCATGAGAGCTAATAAAGCAACACATAAGAAATACTATAAAAAAAGAATCACATAAGAGCCACAATGGCAGAGAATGGGTAAGAGAAGATAAAATACATGGCCGCAGGCATAGAAGGTTTTCAATTTTTACGACTTCATTAGAAACACATGATGAGCAATAATGATAACAGCAAAGAACCTAAAGGAGGAATGTGGTAGAAACGAAGTGCAAAATCAAAGTAAAGGGCGATAGACTCTTGCAGCTGCCACAAAGTTTAAGGAATACACACACAAGCGTAGGAGTGGTACAAAGGTAGGTCAAAGGTGTGATGATAGGAGTGTATAAGGTCAGGAAGTGTGTTCACATAGTTAAGGTTATGTCAAGCATTAAACTAGCCCCCCTTAATTTAATTTGGCTACGCCCTGTGACACGCATTTCCCAAGTACAACTATTCGTAGTATAAGAACAACAAAAGATCTCCAAAAAAACGGCAGAAGTCACAGACAGATAATAACAGAGTAATAGAGAAGGAAACGATAGAGGAAGACAAAGACAAAAACTACAAATAGTTGCACGAAACGTAAAGGGGAAAAGCACAAAAAGACAAACACAAGGGGAAACTAAAGGCGTCGACAGACTTACCACAAGCAGCTGGAAAATTACACTTTATGAGTAAGTGTCGTTTAAGTAGCCGCATGTGTGACTGGGGCAGGGGGTCAAAGCTCAATCAGAAAGCAACAGAATGAGAGAGAAATAGAAGGAGATACATATAAGGAAAAGATATAAAAAGCAATGACTGCCTGACTCTAATGAAATTTAAAATTGTTTTCGGTTTGAATAAATGCTTAGGCAAATGCGTAATAACAGTAAGTTTAGGGTTCGGTTTGGGTTTTTGTTTTGGGTATCATATCATATATTGTTGGGACTACTACCAGATGTTTTATATTAAATTCCATTGGAAATATATTTATTGTTAAAGTATAATTTAAGATTTCTTTCCTTAGAAATTCCTATTTTGTTGCTTTCTTTAAGAAAACGACCACACATATTTCCTAAAATTCGATTTGGCAGACAAAATACAATAATAAAACGTAATAAAAACACAACTCAAATGGAAACCAATAAAAAAAAAAGTAACTTTTAGCAAACAGTAAAACCAATTTCTTTACTGCTTTTAGTCCTTACGCCTACAAGTACAAGCAGCCTGCAGCAATATCTGTTCAACTTTCTTTCAACTAATTTAATTTATCCAGGCAACTGAAGCAGAAACTGAGGATCTTATTAACTCGTAATGGATTTCATTATGACCCTCCTAAGTAGAAAGGGGAAATGTGCAAATTATATAGCTTGAAAAGAACAGTAGACTTATAATAAATGGTCTTGTCCTTAAATCAAATGTTCGTTGACAACTTGTTTGACAATTTTACTTTATACACTCAGTAGACATTATTCCAATGAACCATGCCAACTAAAATAAGTAAACTGATTTTCACAGTTATTCTTTTTTTGCCTTTTCTCCTATTTTTGGCTACAATTTCGCTTGACCCGCTTTACCAGTTGGCAACTGTTCAATATACGCATAACATGGAATATAAATTAAACACGATTATCTTTCTATACAGTATCATTTAAGATATAGAAAACTATACTATATATACTAATATATAATATAAAACTTTTACTTTTAACATCTATCAAACTTTATATAGTCAGATATAAACCTTACTGTCAGGAACAATCCTATAACCATGAGAGTAGGGTAGAGTATACAAGTTTCTGTATTGATAAAACTATTTTCTCTTTTCTCCTATTCTGATTTCATTTGTAGCAGTTTGTGTGCCGTTGACATTGTTATCCTTTCGTTTGGTTACTCCTAGTTTAGCCCCTTGGCAAATGGTACATGAACATACATCCTTTCTATCCTTTACTAAAATCTGCGCGCCATGCAAGAAAATAGTTTTCATTTTTTTCCTTTCATTTTACATTTGTTGCTTTTGCCTTTCGTGTCACATGCAAATCTCTGGCTTCACTTATCGGCAGTATTAAATGTATGTGTGTCTGTGTGTGTATATGTATTATTGTGAGTATGTGTGTTGTACCTTAAAACCGGATATCGATTTGACTTTAAGTCCTAAGTGTCCAGATTGTTCTCTTTCCCAGCAGGCAGATCCTTAGACTTCAATTATGTCAAACATTTAATTGACTGCAGGTGTCCTTGTTATTCTTACCTTGTACCAATTATATTCTTCCGGTTACAATTGTCTCCAGCTGTGGGGATTCTCCTTATTTGCATATAATCAGAGAAATGCAATTGCATTTCATCGACTTCATTTGCTCATCAATTGATGTGTTTGCACTCCGTTAAAGCAGTCAACTAATTTGTTGTGTAAATAAGTTCAATCAAGCAGTTCGAATGGAGTTTAACTTTGCTGTTAAATTAAGCGTTAAAAATGCTACTGAATAAAATAAAAAATCTAAAAAAAATCTATCAGTTCCCTAACAGTTCCAGGCATAGGGTATATTTTCACTAAGCGATTTCATTATGAATGGAAATAAATCATAGATTGTTAGAAGTAATTCATAATTAAGTTTTCTAATTTCCGGTACGTGTCTGGAATATTTATAGTTCTGTGATTGTTTGTAAATATTCGAAATTATTTCCTATCTGTTTCACCTCCTCTCTCTCTCTCTCTTTTGGTACAAACTCATAAATCAAATAATGAAAAATGTTTAAACCTCAGCGATTCTTTAAACAAGCAAAACCATAATACACTCATATAGATAGAGTTGGGTATTACTGTAAGTCCCAGGATTTATAAATAGTTAAGTTAGATAATATATTATTTGTGTCTGTTTGCTGTAAACTGAATCAGTACGTGACACAGCTGTCAAGGACGCGACAATTGCAGGACACACTCGAGCGAAGAGTTGCTCAATATTTGCTCAGCTTTTGTTGTTCTTATGCTTTATTATTGTTATTGTATTCAGACGTGCGTTAAGAACAGCACATTTTCTAGAAAACGTATGCTTGCAAGTGTGTGTTTGTGTGTATATGTGTGTATGTGTGTGTATGTGTGTGTCTTCCAATTAAGCCTAAGAGATAAAACAAAACAAGTAACTAAGGTGAAAGCCAAAGTTTGTCTAAGGCCAAAAACAATGGCGCCAACTTGGCGCTTTGCAAGTACCAAAATTAAGGGCTGATAACTTTCCATTGTTTAGCCTCCTACACTTCAATACACATTCAAACACACACACACACACACACATACATATCATTTGTTAAACCTTCAAAATGTGTTGCTTGCTTTTAGGCGTACGCTGAAAATTGCTCACGTCTATTAAGGCGCCTGTAAACAGTGTGACACTTCCTATTTCCTCCTGCCCCTACACAATTCCCTTTTGATTTCTCCTTTATCCAGCAACTCAACGCAGCTAACCAATCAATAAGCATTTACCTAATCTGAATTTTCATTTTGGAAAATTACTCTGCTGTTACTGCTGTTCCCTGTTGCCTTTTGTTATTTTACTTTTCATTTCGTTTCGATTTGTTGTCTGCGCAATTCGAGGCTATTATTCAATTTTCACACAAATTGCTCACATAAGCGGATTAAACTGACAAGCTACACCCATACACATACATGTATACGCATACACCTACACAGCATCCATACCTCTTATAGACACTCGTGAAGTGTCAGTCTGGCATTGACTTTGTACCAAATTCAAAAAAGCGAGTAAAAAACAAGCTATAAATCAGCTTAAATTTACACTTTGACTTACACTTTGACATGGGCTTACTTCAACTAACAAATTGATATGCTCTATACTGCTAATAGGGTATCATAGTTCACATATCAGCACACAGTATAACAGGTTATAGATCTGATATAAATCTTAGGGTTATGGTTAAGGGTATCTGCAAGTCAATGTGTCTCTGTTGCTTTTATATTACTTTCATCAAATTGGTTCAAATATGTCGTACTCAATGCATTTGTAATCGATATTAAAATCCGCTTATTTTTTATTTGTTTTTTTCACTCAACTGTTTTTAAGTATTGTAAGTATTTTTTTCAAGTTGTTGTCAACAATTGACAAACAATTCCAAGGAATTTCTATTACCTTGCAAATGTTTTGTTTTTCTATTTCTATAAAAAGTATTTTCTGTTGAAATATAATTTAAAAGCTACTGATAATAATACTCAAATCGACTCCATAAATAGACCCAATAAAAAGGATATTAAATGGTATTTAAAGTAATTCATAAAATTAACTATAATTAGGCATTGTGGAAGCTTTTGTAATAGACACAAATCATATTTTAATGTGAATAACATTTAAATCAGAATTTTCATGTTCCATTTGTACTTTTAAGGTTTATTTTGGCCATTTATTCATGGTCAACACAGGCACTTAACGTACTTTTAATTATGGCTTTAACGGCAGGCACCTGACAGTAGGCACCTGCACATGAATTAAAAGCCAGACCTAAGAGTCTCATGATTAATGTAAAAGTATTTTAAGGACTTTCAGCATGATATGTGGGACTCTGGATAGACCTATGCTATTTACTGCCTTTGCTCTCTGATATAATAGCTTAAAAGTGGCACAGCAACAACATCAACAACAACAATAACAATATACATACCAATGTGTGTGTGTGTGTGTGTTTGTGTATGTGTTGAGTGTTGGTTATTAACGTGGCACGTAAATGTCAAACGTTGGAAGGTGTAAAGCGTAAAGCAACTACGTAGCAGAGCCCAAAGTGTTGGACCGCGATAAAATTGCGGAAGTATACGAAATGCCGATGGCATCACTTGAGAGGGTAAAAATGATGAAAATATCTCCATTGTAGACAACACTGGCTTCTTGCTCTTTTCTTCTACACTTTTTGTATGCCTGCCACATGCTGTGTGTGCCTACTCAACAGTGAAAATATTGGGGGTAAATGTTGGTAAAGTGCTTCTTACATGTTTGCAAAACATAAACATGGCTGAAAACGGAAACACCTCAACCATTGGATGAACCTTATGGGACAACTGACGCTTCATGATACACACTCATAAACGATTCAGATTCTGTTCCAGTTACCTGTCGACTGCCGTTTCGCTTTTCGCCTGTCGCTCGCTTGCTGCTTGGTGCCTGTCGCTCGTTGTCTATTACCTGTCCTATTCCATCCGTTTCATACATCCGCTGAGTGGCTTCTGTAACTGTCATTTTGCCATATCAGCCATGTTGAAAAAAAAAAAGTGCTGCCTCTGCTACTGACATCTTGACTCCAACCCCTATCCGGTGAGGCTTTCATACGGAAATCGGTTGGTCTTACGCTTGCCTGCACATGCGGCTAGCCCCCAAATGTTGCAGCATTTGTATGTTTTCTCCTTCAGTTACCAGGGGCAAAGAACAGCAACATTCTTATATTTTATATTGTCCCAAAAAGCAAAGTTAATAATGTTCTTGAAACTGAAATCACTTGGAATTTCGCTTAGTCAACATAAAAATAAAGCTTTGTCCTTGAATAGGATGATGCTCTGATTCCATAGTGGAAAAGGATTGCGAATCTCCAGTTCGTAAATTAACTTGCATATATTAGTCCTTATGGGTCCTTTTTGGTCTTCAATCTTATTCTTCTTCTATAGTTCAAACACATAGAAAATTGTTTAAATAGAAAATCCAAGAGTAAGGGATAGCTTGCAGTCGAGTATATCCAAATATTTTGCTAACTGAGTAATATGAGTGCATGACTTTTCTTTTTTAATGCATGTCATACACCCATTACACACACCAAACACACATTGCTTCATTTACTTAATGTACCTGTCTCTGTGATGCTTTATTTTCTTACCTTTTCCAAAATGTTGATAAAATTAGCGCAACAAACTAGGTTGACTTTTTTTTTCCTTTAATATAATATGCATATTGTGTAACATGTCGTATACTCAATGCTAGCAAGTGTCTCTTAAGTTGGGCACACTTTAAGAATGTTAAAGAGTCCTTTACCTGGCATAGCATATATGCATAGCCTTTATAAGT
This sequence comes from Zygothrica quintamaculata, assembly GCA_037044455.1. Taxonomy (NCBI): domain Eukaryota; kingdom Metazoa; phylum Arthropoda; class Insecta; order Diptera; family Drosophilidae; genus Zygothrica; species Zygothrica quintamaculata. The sequence goes on along the minus strand of JBAMBS010001559.1, from coordinate 172,735 downwards.
GTGCTTGACTCTTGACAGATTGGGTCGCTGTAAGCAGTTCCTTCTACTCCAGCTACACTTTTATCCTTGAGCAATTACGTCTGTATAAGTGGCAACAGAACGTAAGAGATAGAGAAAGAGAGTGAGTGAGAGAGAGAGAGAGAGAGGGGGATGAGGTAGATAAAGAGCGATAGCATTTTTATCTAGGACTCCCTGAAAGTTTGTTGAAATTAAACATTTTTAGCAAGAATTCATTTTGTAATTTATTCATTTTATTTTGACGTAAAATTAAAATTTCATTTTATAGTATAACTTTTTTCATACATTAAAAATAAAAACAAAACATAAAAATATTTGGTTGGTATTTTTATTTTCTTTTTTAAATGGTCTATATATATATATATATATATATTTATATACTATATGTTTTTTGTATTCAGTTTTTCATAAAAACTAGCAAAAAGTTGTATTTATACACACAGAAACAACAACAAAACAAACTAACAATTAAAACTATATATGAAAGGACCAAAAACAAAGCGTTCAAAACACGTTAATGAAATGGGTAAATAGTCCTTTCGAAATGAACAATATGAAATTGTAATAAAAAAGTTTTCTTTGTGGGAAATTGGAAATTAAGCAAACATTTAATGAACGCAAATTAAATGGTTTTTTTTATGTATTGGATTGTATGTGTGTGTGTGTGTGTGTGTGTGGTGTGTGTGTGTGTGTGTATGAATATGGAAATGTAATTAAAAACATATGAACATATTAAAATCGATTTCAATTATACTTTTGGCATTCGAAAACATTAAATAATAGAAAATAATATTATTAATATATACAAGAAGAATGTTAATATAAGTTTTATACTTAAAATTATAGTTAAAACTAATGATAACATTTTATCCCTTTCTCTTTTTATAAATCTCTCTTTCCTTTTTTTTTTTTGAGCTTTAAATAAATGAATAGTATATTACTTAATAGTTGTTCCTCTTTCCCTTTGCCTTTCTTATTCTCATCTTTATGCTTATGCTTTTCTTCCAATTATCTTGTACGATTTCCTTTATTTATTTCTTAATTGACTTGAGGAATGTTTCAGTTAAGTTGAATGCAAATTAAAAATTGAGAGTTTTCCTTTCCTTAAGCAGCTTTCCAAAGGGTTTATCGAGTATATATATATATATATATATATCATAATTTTTTTTTTATATATGTATATATATATATGTATATATTTTAAATATTTTTTACATATACAAAAAATTAATCAGTCTAAGTACGTTCTTTTTTTTCGTATTCCTTTCAACAGTTTTTAGGTCGAAATTTCGGCTAGACTTAACTTAAATTTCTTAGTTGAAACTTGTTGTTTTTGTGTTTTATGTATGTATGTATGTGTTTGTGTGTGTTATTGTGTGTATTTATGTGTGTTATTTCAGTACAATAAATCAACATATCGTTTAAACATGCAAATACACATAGAAACCACATACAGACATCCAATATATCATCATTACCATCCTCATCATTATCATCATATCATATCCGATTGGTTATTTATATAAACACTTGAACAAATATCACGAACGTTTTTTTTTTTACTCCTTCAGTTCATAGTTTTATCTCTGTTCGGAGTTAACTAACAGTTTTCACGTTCTCTTCCATAGTTTCTTGTAAGGATTTTTTTATATATATTATCTTTTTTTTTTTGTGAAATTGAAAGTCAATTTAGTTGATCGCCTTTAGTTGTGTCTCTCACGCATATTTGGCAAAGGACCAACGTTGTGTGGATAATGCTGAATTGCAACGTTGTGCACTGATTCCTTGTGAATTGTGATCTCGAGTATCCAGGCATACATTGATCTTTCGATGCCTTACCAGGCCACCTTCTCGCATTATCCAGTGTTGGTTTTCCGTATCATCGCAAGATTTCAATACCACTTGAGATCCGCGGGCGAACTGCACAAGTGTCAGGCAGAGATCATCGTGCTTGATTTCTCCTCGTTTAGAGAAGGCCCATTCCTGATTACCGCCCGTATTGTGGCAGGGGAAGAGACCTGAATTAGGGTCGGAATAAAAAAAAATATTTCCAATATTTAATTAATGTATAATTAAAATTTCTAAATTTAAATTAAAATATGCTACAATTTCTATTTAAGTAATTTCATGTTTTCTATTACTTACCCACAGTGCCATCTATCAAATGACCCATTGTATCTAAGCATTCGGTCACATCCTGTCTGAATTGACCAACTTCCTGGGGTTCAGGTGCCTGCAGATCGGGATAAACATGCTCCAGATACCATTTAAATGGTTTGCAATGCAATTTCTCCTTCAGTGCCAAACGATCATCAATGCTAAATAATAAAATGATATAAAATATATATAAAAATAGTTGGAAAAAAACTTAATTCCTTTCATCTCTGTTACTCACTTGCCAAATGGAATATTCTTGGCTAATGGAACTGCATTATAGTAATGTTGTTTGTAATCATCCATCCAGACTTCAGCGGCACGTCGCGTATTCCTGGCAAAGACATTGCCACTGCCGCCCGGGAAAGTGTACGGATGACGCTTGCGGAACACATGACCCACACGACTGCAGGGTATAATCTCAAGGCTGCCACCACACTGCCAGACTCTGAATGAAATCTCCAGATTCTCACCACCCCAAACATCCATTTTCATATCATATTTGCCCAGCTTATTGAAATATGCCTTATCAATCACAAAAAGTCCACCGGCTATCATTGGTGTTCTTATGGCAGTGGTTGGATCATTGTGTCTAACTGCACGCTCTGAGGGACTAAGATATTCCCACTTAAAGATCAAATTCCAATCGAACCCACCACGCAAATCTGCTGAGGCGCCAATATACTGAAAGTTATCCATACTAATAACATCGATAACGGGACACACCACACGTGTGGGATCCTCCCGCACGCGTTCTAGCAACGGTTCCAGCCACTGCTCATTACACTCCACATGACTATCAAGGAAGGTCAATACACTGCTTACAGCAGCATCCGCACCACGTACTCTCGATCTAACCAAACCCTCTCGTTTCTCATTTCGTATAATGCGCACTTTATCGATCTTTGCCAGCTCTAGACCATCCTCAGCTAAAGGTTAAAAGAATATGTTATATAAAATGATATGGGGGTAAGTGATAAAGTTTTTATATATTTGATATTTATATATAATTGATACAGATTTAATTGAAAAAGTTGCTATATTAAATGATATTATGGGAGGGTTCTATTTTATATAAATATACATTCAAATTATATACAAATACTTACGATGGTCACTGTAATCATCGACGAGTACAATTTCGCGTATTAAATGCTCCGGACTACGATTAAGTACGCTAACAATAGTACGCAGTAACGTAGATCTTGCCTCATTGTGGAAGGTAATGATGACACTCGTTTCCGGCAAATCTTCGCGATACTTTTTCGTGCGACACCTAAAAGTATGCAATAGTATTTTAGTTTGATCATTGGGTTAGGTTAGGATCATTGGGTTGAGGTACTTACATGGGATTCCTTGTGTCGGGTATTTCACGATTGCTGGGCAGGGAATCACTAGCTTCCTGATTAAAACGATTTCTTACATATGGATCCTCACCACTGCGTAATGATCCACCATGAATGTAGCCGGCTTCATCGAAGTATTCAACTTCGCTGCCACCGCGTGCACTGGGTCCCACAGCAAGTCGTCCACCTGTGGTGCCACCAGTGCCACCAGTGCCACCGTTGTTGCCCTGTGAAGTCTGTTCAAGTGCTACCAGGCCATTCAACTTTAGGCCATGCACCGCATTGCGTTCAAAGTCCTTTACAGAACCGATTAGTATAACATTGCCACCGGGATCATCTGCACCGCTGCCACCAGCAGCCGCAGCAGCCACTCGTATGCCCGAGTTGGCAGCTGGTGCCCATTGACGTGCCGTTGATGCTCCAGCGGATACATCGTCCTGGTACTGCTGCATTGCTGTGGCCACCTCACGTAATCTAAGTGCTCGATTTTCCACCTGAAAGCACAACAGAAACGTTTCAACTCGTTTAATTTATGTCTTTAATCTGGCAACACTTTGGTGACGCTAACGCTCCATGTGGCAATAATTCAAGTTAACTGAAGGTTACCAGAGAAGGCAGTCATGTTAGGGATTAGAAAAGTTGAAAATCTCTTTCTGTGTTTTCTTTCATATGTTGTTTTTAGATAAAGAACTCTTAAATTGTATAAATAAGTAAAAACTTGGCCATATGGTTTTGGCCAGCAACGAAAAGTCAGCTAACAGTATTGTAGTCTTTAAGCTGTTTGTTTTTTTAAAGACTAACATAGAAAAAGCTTCTAATTTTGTGTTTTTTAGCCCGTTTGCCTTTTTGTAAAAAAAGAGCAAAGCGGAGCTATTGGAAATGTGCAAAATCCAAAAGTATGTAACACATAGAAATAATCATCGGAGACCCCATAAAGTATATATATTCTGAATCAGGATGACAAGACGAGTTCATCTAGCCCTGTCCGTCTGTCTGTCTGTCCGTCTGTCCGTCTGTCCGTCTGTCCGTCTGTCCGTCTGTCCGTCCGTCCGTCTGTCCGTCTGTCCGTCTGTCCGTCTGTCCGTCTGTCCGTCTGTATGAACGCCTGTTTCTCAGAGACTATAAGAGCTAGAGTAACCAAACTTGAAATCTAGATTCGTTATGTTCGTAGGTTATACGAGTTTGTTTTTGATTTTTGAATTTCCTCCCCTGACCCCCGCAAATCGAAAAAAACGATTATTAAGCACAATTTTCAACCGATCAAATTTATTTTTGGCACACATCATAATTAGACCATTCTTGATCGATGTTGTGAATCTGGGTAAGATTGGTCAAAAATCTCGGAAGTTATACATCAACAAAAGTGGCGTTATGGGCCCCGGGGGGGTATAGTAGCGCGCGCAAAATAAGAGCTACAGCAACAAAATTTGGAACGTAGATTTTTTATGTTCGTACGCTATACGAGTTTGTTTTTGATTTTTAAATTTCCTCCCCTGACCCCCGCAAATCGCATAAAACGATTATAAGGTACAATTTTTAGCCGATAAGATTTCTTTTTCGCACACATATTAAGTAGACCATTCTTCATCTACGTTGTGAGTTTCGTTAAAATTGAACGAAAAACACGGAAGTTATACAACAATAAGTACCGCGCTGTAGAGCGTGGGGGGCTAAAAGGCGCGCGCAATGGCCAAGTACGTGCAGAACTGTGTGTATGTATGAGTATGTGTGTATGGCTGTATATGTAGGCAAAGGGGCTCTCGTAGTCGGGTACACTCGACTACAGACTTCTTACTTGTTTTCTTATGGCCTAATGAAAATTTTAACCGAAAATTTTGCAACAGCTGAAAGTAGCGTCCTTTAAGTGAAACCCAATTGCTCCTTTTTAGGGTTTAACTAATGATGTATTGTTATTGCTGTTGTTGTTTGACCAAAACCATTTCAAAAAGGTCAAAACATTAACCTCTACATTTTTGTAACCCACTTTCTATGCCATTTCTCCAGCCTTTCTATTATTTATGCCAACAATCTCTGCCTTTTAGTGGGTCATTTGATTGTCATTATCAACATTGACCCATGACTGGATTATTAATTGTACTCGCATTTTGCAATCAATTTACTATTTTTATTTATACTCTTTTAGTTTTTTTTTTACTATTAACATAGCTTGAATACATTTTGGACCCTCATTTGTTATACACTGCGTATGCGTGTTTTCAATTTAAAACATATTTCAGCACGTTTTAAATTCAACTTCCGTTTCATTTTAAATTCGTTTTTATTTTTGCTTTCATTCAATTCAAAACGTGCGTCGTCTTTTAACGCCAATTTCAATACAAATCTTTTATGTCTAGTCGAAAGATTAAGTCCGATTTCCATAGACTGTTAGCAAGAGGAATAACCTTTTTTTTTGCCCCTTTTCTGCATTGTTAAATAAATCAAAGCGTTTCATTGCATGGCAAGTTGCACAATATATAAATATATATCGATAGAGAGAGAGAGAGAGAGCAAATGTGTTCTTGACGTGTCTGTAACTAGCTGCTATATTCGATCTAAAAATATATTTTTATATCTCATTTCAATTGTCTTTCTATTAGTTTTATTTTACATAATGTTTTTATATAACATTAAGTTATGAGTAAAGTCTGCCACATTGCCACATTGCCACAGGATAATGAACAGCTCAAAGCAGCAGAAATATACGTCAGTCTGGTTAATATGCGGACAGTGGACAAAAGACAGTCGATAATGGACAGTCGAGAGTAGAGAACAAAAGATAATGAATGAAAATTTGAAACAGAAATGAATTTAAAGATGAGTCTCAATACTCTTGAATGTGTACAAAACCTCATCAAAAAGTAATTAAAATTTTGTCCTAATGAACTGAAATGGTTCTAGACAAATCCGTTTATATAGCAAGAAAATTAAGTATATATGTATAACTAATATCAATACTATATCTATTTTTTTATTACCTAATTGTATCTGCTATAATTATAGTTTCCATTTTCCATTTTCAATTATAACAGTAGCTCATCGCTTATATATTACGTATACGCTGTGTCGATAGCTTTGAAATTGTACCTTCTATCTTATCAGATTCTACTAAATACAGTTCACATATATATATATATATATTGTATATATATATATGTATATTACTATTTACCATATATACCCATGCATATATATGTGTATAGTACATCAAAGTTGCTATGCCAACCCGTTGGCCATGAATATTAAATTGAAAATTGTCGCTTTGGTTCTTCGTTCATGTGTAGTCTAATTGCTTTCAATGTTTGCATAGCGTTAGACTCTACTGACCAATGTGGTCAGTAGAAGGGTTCAAGGGGGGGATATATAAACTTATATCCATTGATTAGCTTTAGGCTCTAAGCTGCTGCTTGGCCATGTCAAATTGAGTTAAGTTAAGCGGCTTATTTCTGTATCATTGTTATTGACAGCTGTTGCAAACAAACTAATATTGCCTTAACTTGTTCTTAGTTTAACATTATTAATAACTAGTAACTGTTGTTAATTAGTAAGAGCTCTAATGCGTGCTTGAACTTGTTATAAATGGCCAAAGCATTGAACCCTAAAAGATTTATGGAACTTTCCAAAACATAAGCATAATTCGAAAAAAAAGAAGAAGAAACATAAGTCATGGTTGTGCGTGTGTGCCTGACACTTGTGTGTGTGTGTGTGTATGTTGAATGGAACTAACTAGTCAAATAGCTAACATAACCTATAAATAGCCGTATGAAGTGCTCAGCATGCAGCACTTAATATGTTTTAAGGATATAACTACAAGTACATATATACATATATATATATGTATGTATATATATATGTATCATATGAAATATGAACCTGAAACGTGCCGCACGTCGCATAAATGCCAAGCTGCCATTATGTGGCAACGTTTTGTCAATCAAACAATCAGCCAATCATTCAATATACACTTATATTCTGACCTAAACTGACAAAACTGTGTCATTAGTCAATCAACAGCAGCAGCAGCAGCAACAGCAATAACAACAACAATAACAACAAGCTCATCAATATGGCAGATGCCAAAAGACAGCAACAAGTTGCCGCAAATGGAAATTTGTTTTTATTTTCGATATTTTTTGGGCTTTTTTTATGTGTGTCCCGTATTCAGTTCAATGTTTGAGTTCAATGCTTAGTACATATATATATATATATATATATATATGTATATGTATATATATATATATTTGTATATGTATATATATATATATGTATATGTATATAGTTTCTATACAGTTTTATAGTTCATTCATGGTATGTTTTCTTTGCATAAACAAGTGGAACTACAAATTTAAATTAGTTTTCGATCTAAGAACTTGTACAAATTGGTTTTATAGATTGTCAACTGCTAATTGCTGCACTGTGAGAAATAAAGTTTACTATCTGTTTATTATATATGTATATTTATATATATATATATATATATATATATATGACTCATTGCAAACCTTAAAACAGCTTTTATTCACAAACATTCCGATAAGCTACAATGCCGAAGTTTAAGTGTTTTTCTTATCAAAATTTCTAATTTATTTTCACTTTGAAAAATAAATAAATAAATTAATAATGCCCTTAAAATATTCATAACTAATGCATAGAAATGTTAATTTTTTAAAAAATTCTAGTAAATTATTTAAAATTAACTCCAACTTAGGCTGCTTAACACAAAAATTGCGTTTGCTTAATGTAACTTTCACATAGATCTAAATTCTGCAATATGCTAATTATTCATGTATATGTATATATATGTATATATATAGTTCTTGTCTTTTATTTTACTTCAACATACCCTTTTTAATATACCTCTTAGGCTTAACTAAAGGGTATTTATAAACTTGTTTTGCATTCTTCCATTGTCAATACTTGCATTAGCCATTGACTTGAGGTTGGAGATTGGATTTCAAATTGTGTGCGTAGTACCCATGTCATGTCTCATTTCCAATTTTATCAATGGTTCATTGCTATGTCTGCATGTATGCATATATATATGTATATATACATGCGTGTGTGTGTGTGTGTGCTTGTTTTGCTTTTTGTTTGCTTTAGTATTTGTGATAAAAAACAAAACAGTCTGCAGACAGAAAAATATTTTTGTATTTTATCGAATATTTCTTGTTGTTTTTTCGTGATTTTTTTGGCTCTGGGCGTGCATAGATTTTTAATTGAACTTTTTGTTGTTCCATTATTATTGTGTTTTTTTTCCGTATTGTTAAGTTCTTTTCAGCTGTTGCTATGTTAACTTCTTTTATTTTGTTTTTATTTTTGGGTCATATTGTTTTGGTGACGCATAGCAACAACCAGTGCCCAGTGCCACATGTTGCATGCTTGGTTAGCTTTGACTTGGTCCAATCTAAACAATTCCGATCATGTGCAATTCTGGTTAAAACAAACCAAAAACTGATTTGCAATTCATTTTTGCGCTTGAATATATTTTAACAGAAATTTCACAGCCAAAACGAAAAGTCAAATATAACTTTGAATAAAACAAAATTTAATTTAATTTGATAAACTTTAAAAATAAAATTAACTTTTTCTCCAACAATATATAACAAATATAAATACATACATATATGCAGATGTTGCCACATATGAAAATACTTAGATGTTAGTTGAAAATCATTCAGCTGGAAGACTGAGCAAAACAGCTTAGAGAATAACACAAGTCAAATAAATAGACAAAAATGGAAACGTAGCAAAGTTTGTGGTTGGCCAAAGCTAAGGCTAAAACAAATAGAAAGGCAACAAAACATAACATTTTCCACTAATTAAAAGAAAAAGAAAAAGAATTAGAATAAAAGAAAACAGCAGATTTAATACTATGACTCGAGTTATACCATTTACTACTAACTGACAAATAATGAACAAATTTGTTTTTCTATATTATTTTTGGGCATGTTATATGTGTAACCTAACTAATAAATAATAACCACATCACTTTCCCTATATTGGGGTGGAAAGGTCATCTAAGAGCAATTATGAGGACTTCTTAGATTTTTTAGATTTTTTTTCTGCTGATTTACGCCCAATTTCAGCAATCATATCTTGTGCCTCCTTGGCCATTTTGACCAAATTATTTAAATCATCCTTAAATGTATTGATACGCTTCTTTTGTAAATCAATAACATTAAGATATCCATCAATTTCTTTAGCACGCGATAAGGCTAAGTGACGCCAATATAATGGATCATCAGTAACATCAATATATTCAGATGTTGATGTTGATGATGTAGTTTGAAGATGGCTTAAACGTTTCTGTAACATCAACACAATATGAGCCAGAGTGCGTAGCTTTAATCCATGCTTTGGATGAGTTTGATTATTATCAATTTCGATTCCATCAGAAAACTTTGAATTATTATCTCTATCAATGAAACCATATAATTTCTGTGCCTGGTTATGTAATTCATGTGGTTCCCCTTGTATATCCAAATCGATTGTATTGCCTTGATAGCAGTCATCCAGTTTTAAGTTAGATATAAACTCGTCAGCATCATTTAATTTATTGCCATTATTGAAATCGTTCATGTTCTTTACTGCTTCTCCCTGCGCATTGCTAAAATCTTCGTTATTGATAATAGTATCCATGTTGTTGTTGGTATTGTGATTGTGGTTTTTGCGTTTCCGATCGACAAGAAACAAATAAAAAAAAAACCCGAAAATCAGCCAACTTAAAATAAAATATAAAATAAATTTTGCTTTTTTCTCTATCTTTCTACCTGTCTGGCTGTTATGCCCTTGTTGTTATGGCTATGAAAAATAGTTTTCGTTTGTTCTAAGTAAACTTTCTTATGCCAAAGCCTACTACGTTTTCTATATAAAATACATAAGACAAATTTTGCTTAGCTATATCGATATAGAAAATGTATATAACTTTAAAAATTTTCTAACATTTTTTTTTTCCTCAATTTCTCCTACTTTGTTTTAAAATTAAACAACTTTAAATTTTATTGTTACATTTGTCAAATTCTACTATAGATTTTCATCTTTAAGTTTCTCTTGTGCTACTTTTATGGCACATTAACAGTAAGACACATTTTCGAGCTGTGAGAAATTGACTAATTTCCTTTCAGAAAAAATAATTTTCTCTACTCGCAATATCATCAATGCGACGACAGTTATGGCTCATAAAATACTCTAATATATATAATATACGACAAAAAGATACTACTTAAAATAGAAACTTTACTACTCTTAGCAAAAGTTTAGTTACATTTTTGGATAGAGTTTGTAGTACAGCTTAGTTCTATATGATACTCCCTCTTTCCAGCTTTATACATAATTTATAGGGTATTTTTATTTAGCATAACATTGCTGACAAAGAGTTAACGAGCATTGGGTACACAAAAATTTTTTATCAGATTTGTCTAACCAATTGAACTGGCTGACAGTTTTGACTCTTGCCCATTTGCATATAACCAAAAAATTTTTTTTGGCAAAAAAAGAAAAAAAAAATGTTCACAAAAATCACCAAATTTATTGAAAAATTTATGTGTTTGGCCAAACACAACAATGGAAACTGTTTAAACTGTTTTGAACTCTTGGCCAACTAATGCGTCCAATGCTCCAAAATAGCAACAAAAACATATATATATGGAGGTAAAATGAATTTACTTGTTATTTATAATCTATTACGAGGCTATTGTATTGTTTATATATATATATATATATATATGTGTGTGTGTGTGAGTGTGTGTAAAGAGATCGCGTACACCGCAGCTAAATTGGCTTGAAAGGTTAATTGAAAATCTCACATAAAGAATTCAACACTCGCTCTGCAGCGTCTTCTTTTTTTTTTTTTTATTATATATATCTTTTATCTACCTGTAGATGTATTTTATCTTTATATACAACTCTGTGTTGGGTGATTGTTGTGGCAAATGTGCAGTGTTGCACAACTTGAAATTCATTTGAAGCACCGCTATATGTGGCATATATGTGGATGGTATGGAGCACTGTGAAGATGTGCACCATGGCAACTAAATTGCAACCGAAAACACAAAAAGAAAATGAAAAAAACAAAACCAAAAACAAAAAAATAAAGATTTTTTTTTTTAAAGCAACAATTGCAAATTGTTGGGTGGCAAATGTTGTGTGTCAGTTGTGTGTGTTGTATTTTGTGGCATCTTGGCTGTTGGTGGATGTTGCAACAAAACTTAATCTCATAGTCAAAGGCTTCCTCTTTTGTCTCTTTAAGGCCAAATAACTAGTTGCAGCTGGCAATTAACTTGCCTTCGAATTTAGCCTTCAGTTTTTTTTTTTTTTTTTCGCTATAAGAAACAACAAATAAAATCTGCGGCTTTGGACTTTTACTTGGACTGCCAATTACAATGCAAAACTCAATTAAAATGGCATCTCCTCAAAGTTTGACTTCCTCTTTTTAGTTGTAAGTTGTTGTTGTTTGACACAAAAGATTGTTGAAGCTTTGACAAAAGCCACAAAAGAAACATTGCAACACGCAATGTTTGTGGCGAGTTGTTGCCCAACTTTTGACACTCAAAAAACCACAGAAAAAGTAACTTAAAATTTATCTAAAAAATAGATAAATTTATTTATATTAATTTTAATTAACACAAATTAAATTCTGCTTTATCTCTCTGAAACACACCTTATGTTTTCAACTAGCAACTAGCTTAAAGTCAATTGAGTTTTACTATCTTAAATTGATATACTTATTAAGTTCAGTCTTAACTCTTGGCTCTACACTTATTTAGTATATTTATAACACAGGGCGTTGGCTGTTGCCTTGCAACAGTTGCATGTACTGGCAACTGGGTGGCAATTTAAAGTAACTGCAACAGTAAGGCAGCAATAAATTGCATGTTGCATAAATAGTAGCTATAGCTGTAGATGCAGATGCAGCAGAAGCAGCAAATGTAGCAAATGTAGCAGCTGTTGCATATATAATTTCAATGTATATATGTGTGTGTGTATGTATAAGGTTGTGTGTATGTGTGTGATAAAGTTACCACAATGACATTGTGTGTGACTGAGTGTAAGTATAACTGAATCTAACACTGATTCTATACAAGTGGCACTCTGCTTGCCAGATATGTGGCCAGACAATGCTGCAACTGCCACAGTGTGATGTTACGATATTTGGTATGGCGCTTACTGCGGTTGCTGTTGCTGTTGCTGTAGCAAAAAGAGATTTTCATAAAATATATTGAAAGCACTTTGCATATATTTTATATCTCTGCTGGAAGAGACTCAAGAGAAATATTTATTATATTGTTGCAGTTAATTTTGGCTGAGTATCAATTAAGGCCAAGCCACATTTTGAGCAGCTTTTCATGAAGTGACGTTTGAAATGAGCTCAAAAACCAAAAACAAAAATAAAAAAACTCTCAATAGCTTAGACACTCATTAGACTTAATACAATTTAATGCACTATAGATCAAATGTTGCCCCATTTTGGGTCATTCATTTGAGACTGAGTGCTTTCGATGTCGTCATATTGAATGCCCCATGACTCATAGCGCACTACACTCATGTCTCTCGCATGCATAAAAGAAATGTTTCCATGATAGAGCACACATTGTGGCAGATGTGGCAACAACTAGTGTTCATATGAAGGGCATGCACAATAGTTTATTACTATGCATTCAATACACATAGCACAATCAAATGATATTCATACGCATTCATCACTCAAAATGCTGAGCTCATACCACACACACAAACACACATATTGCTACATTTTTATGCTGACCAAAATCAGTCAAACATTTGATAGATGCAACACACAACAATACAAACAATAAGAACAAAAGCGCAACAAATTGCCAAATGCGAGCAGCTACACAACATAAATAAAAGGCCTAAATGTAAAGCAGAAATACATATTTATAATATACATTTATAATATACATATATATACATATATATATATATATATATATATATATAGGGATAGATAGATATAGATACAGATACAGGCGTTGCTTAGACAACTGTCATGGAGATACAATTTGTGACTCATTTGATTCAAATGTTTTTTGTTCTAAGCCATAAATTATATTTGCCATGGCCATTGCTGCAGCAAGTAGCATTATCATTTGTAGATTGTGTTATATTTAATTGTTAACTAGATAAATTCAAATATTAAACCTCTACTACATACAAATGTACTGTATAAACCAACAATATCTGTATAATTAGTCGTGCTAATCGATTTGTTGTGTTTTATGGCAATGCGACAAAATCATAGACCACATCTAAACCGCATTTAGGAAATAATTGAATGCGCCAGTTATACATATACAGCACATATATATATACATATATATAATCATAATCATATATATATATATATCATATAATTTGCATATGCATTTTAATTGCTTGACAATTTGTGGTTTATTTTTAGAATTTTTGTGGTTTTCCAAGGATTTTGGTTCGCATTGCTAAAACTATAATAAGATTATGTGACTTGTCAATAAAACTATAAAATGTTTATATAATATTAAGCTAGAGTTTGGCTTAATTATTACCACAATAATGAAACTTAATAATGTGTTAACCATTTCACTTTTTTTGTGGTTTTAATTTCGTGCTGCTCTGCATTAACTTAATTAAAGTGTTCATCTTATATTTAATAATTTTGAAAAATTTTGTGAAAAAGATCTAGCTAATGCACATTTATTTTTGTTACCTTTTTCTGTATTATATAATCATATTACCAAATACTCGGCTTACATAATCTCTAACCAAGACTCAATTTGCAACAGTTACTTTACCTCGAGCTACTTTTCAATCATTTGTCTTCATAAGTTTTGTCTTAATGGACGACACTTCATAGTAATAGTAGAGTGTTACCAGCACTAATGGTGTCTTTAACTCAAATACCAACCAAAAAGATACTAACAAACATTACAACTAATGTTTAAATGTTGTGTTGCTTCTGTTGTTGTTGCTGCTGTTCTTGTTATTATTGGGTGGTCTAATATTAGCCACATAAGAGATAAAAACACATCTTGTCGTTCATTCTATGAGGGTCTTGCAGATTCAACAGTCATTTTTATACATAAAGATTAAGTGTTATTTGGTAGTAAGTACTACTCATAAGACGCCTCCCTCGACCTTTGCTCCGGTCCCTGTACTTAACATTCAACACTCACTTGACGTGTTTTGCGTCATAAAGTTCAAGTTCATTATGCCAACAAACAGTTCACAACAACAACAACAACAACAACAACAACAACAACAACAACAACAACAACAGCAACCACAACAACAATGACAATAGAACGGCCGAAAACAACAAAACAGTTACAACACACACACACATATACAGAGTAAAGAGACCAACTCAGAGAGCTATAGCTACCAACGTATTTAAAGAGGCCAACAAAAAATTGTTAAGTACCACTTGCAGCGATTACACAAAAAGTGAAACCATCGACAATAAAACCAAATATAAAAAATCACAACTACTGACCAAATTGAGCCAAAAGAAAATAAAAAAACAAATGAAAACAAATAACAACAACAATAAATAATAATAAACATTAAAATATTTATAAAAAACAAAAAAAAAATGTATATTAAGTAATAATTATTTAATGGTTATTTAGAGCGCAGTTGTTAACGAAAACATTTAAGCCGGATGCACATCAATTGGTCAAAAAGTTTGCTGCAGGCTCTTCACAACATTCGCACGCTTCTTACACTCTCTTTAGTTTGGTCTTTATCCGGTTTTTTTCTACTCTTCCTGTTGCCCTTTTTGGACCATGTTGACATTTTTAAACTTGGCTTATTATTGCTTTTTTTTTGGTAATGGTTTTCAACTTCTTGCCTCTTCCCTTTGCAACATTGTGGCATTTTTCAAGAGGGCAAATTGCTGTCGTAATTTGGAGGTTGAGTTTCAGTCGATGTGCTCGGCATTTAAATGCCAGCTAAATGCCTTGAGATGATAGTTTTAAAATAAAGGGGTAGAAGAGGGGGATACAAGCGAACAACAGCAACAAAAAAAGAGATTACAATTTGCAAGTGAAAGTACACTAAAATCGAACGGGAAAGTCACAATAGAAGAGACAAAAATACATAAAAACAATTGAAATTCAAATTTAAATTTCGTATTGCATGAAATGTACTCCTTGCAATTCGTTTGGC
Organism: Zygothrica quintamaculata; assembly: GCA_037044455.1. NCBI lineage: Eukaryota > Metazoa > Arthropoda > Insecta > Diptera > Drosophilidae > Zygothrica > Zygothrica quintamaculata. Next base: position 157,055 of record JBAMBS010001559.1, on the reverse strand, counting down.
ATGTACTTTGAGCACATGACATTCAGTACCCTGCTCCTGTTCCCCCCCTCTCACAAACTCTCTCGGTCTAAGCAGCTGCGAAAAAGAGCGACTTTTGGCCATTTCAGCCACTTAAATAGTGGCATTCACCTCCTGGATAGTAATACCAACAGCAGCAGCAGCAGCTTCTCCTATTTTTTCAATACCCTACACTCAACATGTAAGTCTTTAGGCTAGGTCAGACATACATACAAACTCTGATATGCCATAGATATATATATATATATAAGGAATTTATAATAAATGGAGATTGACCAGATTAATTGATCAAGTTTGCTTAACACAAACATAAGTAACTCTTGCTTATTTTGTATATACACTATAACTTTAATTATTATAGGGTATCTGTGAGTCGAATTCCCTTTTTAGCCAGTGCTTTGCAGCTGCGAGCTGACGTTTTTATAGCCTCAAGCGATGCTTTGAGGCTGGCCAATGTGTTTTGGACCGTAAGTGTGTGTTGCTGCCAGTGTGTGCCAGAGATTGTATGTGTCTGTCTTTTTGGTGTGTGTGTGTGTGTGTGTATGTGTTAGGGTCATTTTTTTTTTCACAGGCTTCTGGTTTTACTTTAACATTTTTTTTTTTGTGGTAGCACTTAAAAATTGCAGTATTCAGCGTTTTGAATGAGTTTTATTACGACTAACAGCTGCGCATCACATAAAGAAAGATTGATGAGAGCGCCGAGTGGGGAGGGGGGAGGGATAGTTGCATATAACAAGCATATCAATATCAATATGAAATTCATATTTTGTAATACAAATTAATCATTGTGTCTATCTCTAAAATGCTTATGAATTACAATTAACGTTTTTTTTTTTTTGAATTTACTAAGACTAATCGGCTTGAGTGTGGCCAGAGTTTAATTGAATTTTTGCCAAATCATTGGATGATATAATAGCAAAGATGACTCTTAATAACTGCAATATAATGATGAGAATGAAAGAGAATATGAAAGAAAGTAGAGATTTTTATGCTCTAAAAAATATATATTTTGCTGCTTAAATACGAAATTTCTTTTGTACAATAAACTTTAAACATTTAAAGTTCAAAAAAACTTTGTTCAATTGAGTACAGAGAAATTCAATGTAAAAGAAAATTTTTCTTTAGGTATTTATAAGAAGCAACATGCAAATTCTTAAGTAACTTGTAAAACTAAAAGAACAGTAAAGGAAATTTAATATGCTAAATAATGTTTAACAAATTAAACAAAATTCTAGACACGAATCAAAAAAAAAAGTAAAAATTTAAAGCTTCATTAAATGCAGATTGTGCTTCAAATTTGCTATAAAAAATATATATTTATATTGAGGTTATAAAAAATATTTAAAAATTGAGAAAAATATATGCTTTATTTAGGACATACATTAAGTATTACTCATAGCAAACTAAAGTTATTATTATATCTTTTACTGAGTTTATACGAAACAATGATAAAGTTGGTGTGAATAAAGAAGATACAAAGATATGAAAAATGCCAACAATTGATTTATTTATACATATCTATCTATTTCACCAGCTCTTTCAAATATTTGTTATACCTTTTTAGTATCTTTCATTACTTACAGGGTATACAATATCCATTTATATATATAAAACTCTTTATATAATCATTCTTTGACATATTCAAGTTGATTTCTATGATCATAAAAATAAATTTAGGACAATTTGATATATTTTGTAGTTGAAGTTCCACTTGAAAGTTGTGTCACTGACAGCATTCGCCTTGACCTCCAATAAAATCCATCTAAGTTGTCGATTGTTTACCAAATAGCGTAAATCCACGTAATCATTTCCTGCCTTCGGAACTCACATTTATCATTGTTTAACTAGTTTTCTTTTGAAATATTGTTGCCTTTGGCAAAATATAGATACGACATGTTTGTTTAAAATAAAACAAAAAAAAAAAAAAAAAACAAAAATAAAAAAAAATAATCAACGAAATGAAATTGAAAGTGGCAACTACCGAAAGATGTCGATAGCAGTATTCAACGGAGATTACAATAAAAATAAAAGTCAATGGCGGAGTGCGGGGAGGTTGAAGCAAAATAAAAACAGTAACTGTATCTGTAGCATAGGCGAAGCGTAAACACAGCTCGAGTTCAATAAAAATTATTATAAACGAAGAGCTGACGACCTTGCACAGATGCGTTGGGTTCCATTGCGTAATCGAGAGGTTGGCCAGTCCAAAGCGGGCGGCCAAATCATGATGTCCAGCTGTTGCGCAGAGACGCCAAACGGCAGTTGTGTGACGGAAGACGGACGACGAGGCAGAAGAGTTGTTCAAGTGAAGGTGGTTGAGATCAAGACACAAACCGGCTGCTACTCAAATTATATGGAAAGAGCCGGTTAAACGAGCAACGCTACGTATACTCTTTCCTCTATTGGGTATAGCTTTTTTTCATCACTTTTGATGCAACTTAATGCACTTCTTATAAATTGTGTGTCAAGTATCATATGTAGACCTGATCTGTAGGCATCATCCGTAGATTTAATATGCTTATCGATGGACAAGCTAAGATTGTGCTATCAAATTTCTCTAAAATTCAGCAGAGTGGAAAATTTACTTGATGTATACTCCATATAATTATGCATATCTTATACACTTCCTTTAAGAAATTGAGAAAGAGAATGAACTGAAAGCATAAGCGTATAAAAATTGTTTAAGTATAACTTATTTTCACATAAGAGTATTTAGTCTTCGATAAGTCAAAGCTATTTTTTTTTGCTAATGTCATTACAGGCGTCACAATGTTGTTTTTATTGTTGCTTCTGTTGTTTTTATTGGTGCTGTTGTCTGTTGATGTTGTTGCTGTTGTTGTGTGGTATTCGAGTTGGAAATTAGTAAAACAAAAACATCATGAAAAGGCAAACAACTTAAATCATCTGCCTTTCAGATAAATATCTTTAATTATTCAGTCGAAAATCAAAGCTTAAACAAATGTCAAATGTCTAGAGAACCTAAGCCAAACTTTATTTGTTTTTTACTTCTAACTTCTACTTATAAATATATATACATAAATATATATATATATATATATATATATATATATATATATATAAATAGATATATATATATTTCTAAAGAAAGAGGCGTTCTCACTCTGATATAAATGTTAATTAGCTGTAAAAGCAGATGGAGCCAGTCATAGGGTTAACTTAACCTACACAACACAACCATATATGTAATAGTATAAGTATCTATATATACCATATAGAATTAGAAATGTATTTTCGATTTTATTTGAAATGCATATGAAACCAGTTTTAGGTCAATTTTTTTTTTTTTGTTTTAAGCCTAAGAATACATTCGAATTAATTTTAATTTAAGCGTTTTCTTACGGAACTTTGCCCAGAACTGCAGACTAACTGTAATGTTAGTTAGGTTTAACTTTCCTTAAAAGCCTACAAGTCTTAGCTTATAATTATTTAGTAACTTTTTTAAAACAACATTTTATGTGGTCTTTGAACTGGTTAGAGGTGTGTTTTTATTAAAATTTATTTTTTATAATTAGAAGTTAGCCAGCAACTTGTTTAAGGCAACTTAAGCTGACACATAAATCTAAACCAGTTCTGTGTAAAAATTTAAATATATTTTATAAAATTAATTTTTACTTTTTTTATATATATTTTAAATGATATCTTGAGTTCTTTTTTAAGTGTATATACTGTTACTTTGAATTTAGACTTCCTTAAAACGAATTCTATATCAGATTTCAACACGTTATATTGTCATTTGTTCAACAAACAGAGCGGAACCTTATGACACGCTCAATGTTTCGCCAAGTTTTTGTTTTTTTTGCTCTTTTACAGTAAAATCCCCTACCACGTCTGCTATTTCTTACCTCCATCTGCCCCTTTATATGTCTCTCTTTTGTTCTATATATACCACTTTGACCATAAATTGAATCATCGATGCATAAACTTATTTGAAAGCATTTTATGCAGTTTGAACTTGAAATACGTTTTGTTACGATTTTTATTGGAAATCGTTTTGAGTATCTTCGTTTTTTGTTTTTATTCTTTTTGGTTCTACTTGTAACTATGAAACTTGCATTGAATTTTTGTGCAACTTCTATTGAAATTCCTACTTTTTTACCTACTACTACTAAGCAATCAAATTTCTACTCGAAAACTCTTTTCAAGGTGAGTTTCAAAGAGTGTTTGTTTGTGTATATGTGCAATATGAAACGTTTTGTATTTTCTTCTTTATAATAAAACTATTCATTTTGCTCAAGAAATATACATAAAATGAGCTATGGCAGGAGTAAAGCCGCAGGGTTACAAGATGATTGACAAAAGTAATTAAAATAGTTAGTTTTCTCTTTTTCTTTTTTGATTGTTATAAACAAACTATTCATATAACATAATAAGCCTCCAGCTGTTAATAACTAATTAACTTGTTCTCAGTATGTAATAACATTTTCGTTTAACACTTTACCAACGCTTCAGGGCTTCATGTAACTTTCCCTGCAGCAAACAAGTGAAATGCTATAAACTTTATATGTAAACTATGGTTACAACAAATAAAACAAAATATTATTTACATTAAATTATTAATAATTGATTACAAATATTTGTATTTGATACTGCATTATTTAATAGAAGTCATTAAAAGCCATTTATATAATAATATATATAATTAAGCGTTAGTTTTGATTTATGGGCAAGATTTTGTTAAATTTTTTATGAAGTTAAAAAAATACCGCAAAAATTTACAAAATATTTTTTTTTTTTTACTATTTTTTTTGCAGTTTATTAAAAAGTACTAAAAAAATATACAAATCGTTTTTATGTTTGTTTAATTTTATTATTTCATGTGCAATAAGTTTGCTGTTAAACAAAGTTCATTTGCATTTTATTGCTTATTCATATTTAATATAGATATATATAAATAATATTTTTGTTTGTGTGGGTGGCTACATAATAACTTGGCCAATGGGAAGGTTAAAAGTAAATGGAGACCGGAAAAAAAGGTTGCATTATGATATATGTCACATAAAATGCAAACGTGCGCAAATGAATAAAGACCCTTTAATAAAATATGAAAGAAACAGAGACAGAACAAACAGATATAGATAAAAATAATAATAAAAAAAAAAGTAAATTGAATACTCTCACTATATATAATACTTTACTCTTGACCTTTTTGTTAGCTGTAATCTATATAAATTGAAATGAAAACAGTTGCAAAAAAGTGTCTTTACTCTTTTTGTATGCAAATAATTGTAATTGCTCCATAAGTAGCTCATACTATCCATTTTTAGTTAGAGTATTATAAATTATATGTATCCATATTATTTTTACTTCTCTTTTTTACACATTTAGCTTATTGAATTGAGTTTGTTTCACGAGTTAAATGTATAAAAAAGAAAATAAAACTGTAAATTACATTTAAAAGTGTTGGAAAAAAAGCCAGCGGACGCCATTTTATGCACATCACACATAAAAAAAAGCCAGCACATATGAATATAATGAGAAATAATTCAATAATGCCTACGTTAATTATACTCTTAATATGTTCAGTGATTTTTATAAATTGTGCAAAATAAAATTACTGCAAAACGAGCGTTAAAATGCCAAACGAAAGCTGTGCAAATATATCCGATTATAATTGATATATATATATATATATATATATATATAAGTTGTATATATATATGTGTGCACACTCATTATATTATACAGAGAAAGAGAGATTGTTAACAGTTAACGGTTCAACAAGCCATTGAAATCTGGTCAGTTGTCTGACGGAGCTCAGAACGCAAAACCACAAGAACCAACTACTGATCTGAACAACGTTTACAGATAAGCTCGATATTCGTGGAAAAGCGCATGAAAATGCAGAAATTACAGTAATTGGCTTAATCCGCACAACTTAAAATTAATATATAAAAATGTATATTTCATGTGATAGTTGTATATAGTAGTTAAAGTGAATGCTCTTTTAAGTACACAGCTGTTATGATGGAGCTTAAGTATATATATATATATATATATATAGATAGATAGGTTGACTTTGGACCCAAGAAGGTTTAAGTATTTGCAGTGTTCTTTGCTTTTAGTAGATATTTTTTTGATAAACAAACAAAGGTGTTTCCACTTATGAATAACAAAGAATGAATACCCCAAAAATAACTCTTACTGTTTATTCTCTTTCTAACGTCAACTACTTGCAGCTGCTACCTTACATTTTTTGCTAACTTTTATATAGATTTTATTGCTTGTTTTTATTGTTATTGATATAATTGAAGTATCTTTAACAGTTATGTGATGTGTTGAATCGATAAGGTTATTAATTGATAAACAATGTTTATGAGCTTGTAACAACAATTGTTAATTTGCAATCTTACTATAAAAACAAACAGCTGTCTTTTTCACATTTCACGTTGCTTGCTTTACCTATATGTATATATGTGTGGGTATGTGTGTGTTTGTGTGTTATATGTGAAATGATAAGCACCTGCAGATGACCCAATTCATCATTTCAATTACGCATACGCAACGTGTAGCAGTCAACAATTGAATGCCAACAGCTGTCGGCAGCTATAAAAAAAATACCAGAGATCTTAATTAAAGCTTGAAGAAAAAAAGGAAATGGTGAAGTCCAAAAATACCTTAGCCAAGTTAGCTGGAACAAGTAACAGCAATGTTCACATGGTATACACACAACCAGCAGATACTACTTGTAGTCAGTTATAGGAGCAATGTCTCAGTTTATCTCGAAAATATAGAGATAAGTTTCTATTATGATCTTAAAGAAAACATGCAATAAACTAATTTTAAGCAATTTTAAGTTGCTTAAGAGTAATTTAGCTGATAAACTAGATAATTGTTAAGAGCATGTTAAAGTTATCTACCTATCTTATAGTTACAGGGTATATAGACAATAAAATATACGCAGGTTATTTTTGTGGGCGGATGAATGGGGCGTTTCTGCACTTGGTCTACCTACCGCACAATACGTGAGGCTAATTATCTGAACAGAGGCAAAAAAGAAAGAAAGAAATAAAGGAAATAAAGAGGTAGAAAGAAGAGAAAACAATGGATATACATTTGCTGTTGAAGTTGCTATTAAATAATTGCTATGCAAGTTGCATACGCAATGATTAGAGGAGGGCGGCTAACGGTTGTATAGTTGAACTATGGTTATCGAGAGCGGAAGACTTAAGATAAGAAAATATATAGGAAATTGATATATATATATATATATATATATATATATAATGTTAGATATCAATTGTTATTAACTTACCTTTTCGGTGCTGGACTGAAAGTAATAGACCATTACAAACATCCAAATGATGCTGACGAAAACAATTAATTTGATATTGCGACGCATGTCGAATGGATTTCCTATATATATATATATATATTGATGGATTGATTGATATATTGTTTTCCTTTCTTCTATGGACAGATGATGTTTCTTTTGTTGTTGTGGTTGTTGTTGTTGTTTAACTTATTTGGCAATAAATTTATTTCTATTTTTTATTTTCACTGTATAAAGTAGAAATATATATATATTGTAAAAAAATTAATTATAAACACTTTCTTTTTATTTACAATAATTATTTAATTACAATTGAAAAATCAGTTTTTCATTTGTTTTTTATTTTCTGCTCTCTGTTTCTCCTATTTGCTAATTGATTTATTTTTTATTAATTAGCTCATTAAATGCGTATTTTATTAAACGTTTGTGGTCTTTTTTTTTAGTATGCTTGATACAATTTCAATTTCTCCTCTTACTATGCACTATTCAATGAATATTATATAGATAATTAAGTAGTTTTTATAGTTGAAAAGCAAAAGTGATTGGTAAAGAGAGAGAGAGAGAGGGAGAGAGACCTTGAGGGTGTATTCATTTAATGTCCAAATAATAGTTCTCTTCTAGCCACATAATTAAAACTTTCGTAACGAATTTTTAATAACAAAAAACTTTCTAATATTCTTACTTCATATAGGCCTAAATCTAAATTCTAGTCTCTTTCTATACTAAATGTAATTAATCACTTGCTAAACTCTTTGGTCAATTAACTAATCTTCATTCCAATTAACTTTTATAACCTCATTCGCTTAGCTCTGTCGTTTAGATATACTTTCACCCAAAAAATCAGCTCAAAAATAAGATTTCATTTATTTTATTTCAATTTTCGCATTAACTTCTTCAATATATATACTATTTCAATATTAATTGATTGTTAGACTTCTTTCAATTCAATTTAAACTCTAGACAATATGGAAAATCATTTAGCATTTCACATTTAACGCCTCAACTATTCAGTATTGTCAGATTCATTTAAGATATATATTAATGATGTATACAGTTATTTATATGCCATTGTACCCTGTCTTCGTCTATGTGACTTAGATACTATATATATGTAATTGCATCATTTGCTGTTATTAAACGTTAAACGGCATTTTTTCTTTCTCATATTTTTTTCTTTCTTTATTTTCATTGTTGTTACAATTTCAAATTGATTTATCTATTTTAAGCTTTGGGAACAGTGAAAGTAATTCACATCTGTTAACAATTGCTTCTGCTTCTGCTTCTTTCTTAGACATTTCAATTCTCTTTTAGGTAAGAGAAATGATATCAATAGTTGCGCATACGCAACGTGGTCTTTGATAAGATAAAGCAAAATGTTTAGAATTTGAGCTTTTTATTTAATATTATTTGTTTATTTTCCTTTTATTTATATTTCACATTTTGTTACTGGTTTAAATTTCAACATTTTCTTCTTTTGATATTTATCTTTTATTGCATTCACGTTGAAATTTTACAAGTTTGTGTGAACTCTTTTGATAACACATTGATGATCGCAATCACACACACACTCACGCACACACATGTGTATATAATAAAGCAAAGTAGAGAAGACAAAAGGTTATTAACGTTTATTGCTTTTAGCTTTGTTATTGCGGTTGTTTACTGCATTTCGGTTTTGATTTATTTATTTCAATTGCATTTACCGCTCAGTTGCTTATAATAATTATCATTATCATTATTATTATTATTATTCGTTGTGTTGTCTTACGTTGCCGTCGCCGTTGTAGTCGCGCCACTAAGACGAAGACACTTGACGCGTTGCAAACGAAGTCACGAGACAAAATACCGATACACAGATCTGAGTAGCAGCGAGCAGCTAGCAGCTGGCAACTGGCAGCGTCTGCGTCAGCGTCGCACACACAAATGGCCAATAAGCAGAGCAAACGCGTATATTTTATGCTGCCAACGGTAGCAACACCGACAGCAACAGCGACAGCAACAGCAACAGCAACATCAGCGCTAGCCGTTACGATAGTTTTCGATTGTGCTTATGATGTTCGATATGAACAGTATAAGAGTTATAAATGTTCGCATCGAACATGTTGCACTGTGATGTTGCGTTTGTGCTCGAGTTTGTGTTTGAAGTATGTTCGTTTTATAACTTTTGCTTATCATTCAATAAGTATCATTCCGGCGACGGTATTTTCAATCAAGATAAAGCCCATACGGCGTATACGTAATATCTCTTTGCTGTGTTATCCTAATCCTTAGCCCAAGGTGTTTGGCATGCGTTGGAATAATCTTATGCATTGATATGATACTGTATTAAGAGGCAACGTAATAATCTTATATATTTACTTTGAATTTAACTAAAGTAAAATAATTTATAGAATTTAATGTATATCCCGTTTTATTTATAGCTATGCATTCTGGTTAGAATTTTAGCTAAAACCAAATGCTGTCATATACAATTAGACAACTAATTGAATATTCATTCAAACTCAAAGAATGTACTCTAATTATGCAAATTAAAATAGAAAATAAAAAGTATTTTTGATAACAACAGCCAGATGTATCCAGTAGTTAGTTTCAGTGTTGGTCAATTAGAAATGTGAGCTGTATATGCAGTTGCGAATGGTGTAAATGTTTGCATTATTTATAAGCTAACGCTATGAGTGTGTGCGTATATGTACATCTGTGTGTTGGTGTGTTACATATATACTTATGTATATATGGGTAGTGTAATAGTGAACAGTTGCCATAACTTTTTACCAGAAGCAAATGTAACAAAACTGAGAACTAAATCCAAAGCTAAGCGAATGTACAAATAGAATAAGAAATAAATTCATCTTAAGCAATAGACGACTTTTTAATGCACTTGAAAGCAATTAAAACAAGCTTAAGAGATATGGATTATAGCAGGTTCTTAAAAGAATGAGGTGTTGGTCACACTTTTTAAGGATTCTTTTTACACTTAAGTGCTTGATCTATAAACTATACTCTCCCCTATATACTTGCATCGAATAGTCCTTATAGCCGCATAGTTTGTTGATTGTTGTTACTCTGGCAAAAGGATGTATCCAATTATAGTTGGAAAGTGAGCTACAACCACATGTGCACATATATATATATATATATATATATATATATATACATTGCTGTATAGTTGCCCTTATCATTTAGCCTTGTCCCTTTGTTAGCTCCCTTGCTGAAATTGGCTTAAAAACGCAACGGGACAGGCAACAGAATCATGAATATGCAGACAGTTAGGCAAACAGACAGTTGGACAGTTGGGCAGTTAGACAGACGGAGTAAAACAATTATACAAATACTTATATACATATGTAGTAAACTTCCTTATGCTCTTGATAATACACTAACCCCCTCTTCCCGTCTTCTACCCATAAACAGCTAACAGTTAAGCATCAACTCTTCGCCCGCTATATTTTTTTTTTTTATACAGTTGCAGTGTTGGATGAGTGGCATTCCATTAGGCGTAATTAGAGCATTTAGCAGGGGGAAAAGTTAAGAAAATCCAACAAAAGTGGCTTAACAAAAAATATACAGTGAGGCATAGATCTTTATACTATTGTATTTGGCATCCCTATGTACATGTGTATATTGTGTATGTGTGTGTGTTGTGTGTTGTGTGTTGAAAACAAAAATTTAGATGCAGCTACTGCAAGTAAAGTCTGCAGGCTTTCATAGTGTAGAGACTTGGCTGAAGTACGATAATTAAAACTTTTGTTAAATGTTGCATGAGTTGCAGCATCCTCCAAGCTTGCCGCAGCTCAGTGCACATTTGATTGCACACCATTTACCAGGCATGTGTGTGTGTGTATGTATGTGAAAGTGTGTGTATAACTGTGTATGAGTTCACCTAGCCATGAACACACTCCCTCGCTCTCACACTCTATCTCTGTCTGCCTTCATCTCTTTATCTAGAGTGCAGCACGGCACATTTGGCAGTCGCTTCTTCAATGCTCAACGCCTCACACTTCACCCTTCAATTATATATACCACAATTTTGACTCATTACTTGCTGGCTTTTACTCATTTTCAACTTTTCACCACTTCTCCTCTTACTCCTCCCTCTGGCAGGCACAATTTAGCAGCTTTTGCTGTGTCTGCAACTGGCGGAAATCAAAGTGCAAATGTATTTTGTCAACGCTTCTACCAAAAGTTGTTGCCCCTTGCGGAAATGTTGAAAATATTTTAAGAACAATCCAAATTAATGCATAATTGTATTAGACACTTCATTTGCAACTGCAACGACAACTTTAACTGTAACCAAATCCGAAACAGGATTTACATCCGGCGCTGTGGCAACTAAAGGATTGCCTGCTCTTCCTTGGAGACAAAATTTTAGTATAAGTTCCTTTCATTAAGGATGCACTTGCTAAATTTGTGGCAATTTATTAATGACAAAGATGGACAAATGTACGTCGACACACACACACACTGACACACAATAAGTGTTGTGGTGGGTTGGGTTGGAGTTAGTGCAGAATGTTGAACTGTCTGCTTAATGTCGTGATGACAAACATTGGGTTAAGCTGATAAGTGGCATAAGGTGTTATCACCTTTAGCTGTGAGTATGTGCGGTTAATAGATTTGACAGGTGGCTGCACAAGTTGGTGGTTGATTGTTGGTGGTGCTGTGGTTACTAATTATGTTTCAAATAGGGGGCGAATTTAAACAAAAGCAACAACAGTGAAACTTAAAAATATATATAAAAATTTAAAGAAAGAAATCAAATCAAAAAATATTTCAACATTTTTCGAAGGGTAAATAAAATAAATAGGTAAAGTTTTTATAGCAGTTTCTTAAATCGGATTTATTTTTAGATTAGAATCAGATATATACCTTAAATATAGAAATAAATATAATACCAATTAAAAGGCATTCTAAACTAACAATTTTAATTTGTTTAAAATACTTTTCTCTCAGTGTATTTGCCAATTTTTATTGTGTGAACGCTCTCTCTCTCTCTCTCTATCTCGCTATTACGCTCTCACTCTGTGTAAACATTCTCATTTCAGAATTGCATTTACCGGCCTTGCTTTATTCTCTCATGTTCTCTAAACATTTATTCACATTTCGCTCTCTTTCTCTTCCTCAATTTCACTTTGTCTCTCCAACTCTTCCTCTCAGTTTGTGCACAATTATTTAGGGTGGCTTTTTGGGTGAAGCTCAGCAACTGCAAACTGTCATGTGGTGCGTGTGGTTACTTTTATAGCAAGCAGCTACATTTAGCCAAGCCCAACGTAGTATATCCCCTGTTACTCATCCTCCCTTGTGCCCTTCAACAACAATCCCTATGCTACACCTCGCTGTAAAAGTCATCATAACAAAGCTGTCAGCTGCTGCAGCAATTTTGTTGCTTTTGGCACGCAAACTGCACGCGCGACTTTTGTTTGTCTGTCTTCGATTTTTACAAAATATTTTATACACATGACCATACAAGCATACAAACGGACACACACATTAACACACACACACACATACACACACATGTTCACAGAGTCACTCATAAACACGCACAACAAACATTGATTTTTATTGCTTACGTTTAAAACATAAAAAATAATTTGAACACTTTTTTGTTTTACACTTTTTTCTATTATTTATCATCTATTGCTTCTTTTGGGCGCACTCCTACAAACTTTCTTCATAATTTTATATGTTTTTTGTTTTATTTTATTTATATATTTATTTAAATGCACTTTTGGTGTTTGATTGAATTCTATTTAAAATGTTATTTTATTTATAGCAAAAATATATATTTAAATATAGATTATATTAGCTTATTTTTAAGATTTGTTTATTTATAAATATTATTATTATATTTTTTTTATTAATTATTATTATTATTATTAATTTAAATTTAATTAAATAACGCGACGCGTTTCTGTTTCGTTTGTTTCGTTCGACAGACGCTGGCAGCACTGAGACGGCGGCGCTTGAGTTTTTTGTTGTTGTTCTGGTTTCTATCGTTGTTCTGTTTTTGCTTTTGCTTTTGAGCCGTTTTCTTTATTGCTTTTTTTTTGTAGTTCTGTTGTTGTTCTTGTTCTTGTTGTTGTATTATCTTTTAGTCTTTCTTTCGTTGTGAAGTAAGTTTTCTTTTGTCGCGCATTTCCGTGTTTTGCTACCCTTTTGCTTCCTTGTCGCAATTTTATGCTCTTTTTCATATTCGCTCTCTCTCTCTCTCCTTCTTTATTTTCTGCTCTTTTATAATATGTTGTTTTTGGGTAACTAGCTACGCTCTCTTGTGAGAGCTGAGAGCTTTACGCAAGCGCCAAACTGTTCTAGTAAGTTTTTTTTTATGCTTTTCCATGCACCGTTATTTATGCCTTAAAGAAATTGAAATTTCCTTGCCATGAAATTTATTTTAAGCTTCAAAAATTACTTCACACATATATAACTTACTTGTAGATAGCAATAACCTTACATTTTATTGATAAAAAGTACTTTTTGCTCCACTGTTTCTATGACAACCAAATTTTGTTTGGTAAGAAAAAGGTTTCTATATTCAACAACTTTTTAACAGCTTTAAACTGAATGTTTTGGTAGGTCAGTATTTTGGTTTACGTTATCTTTTATCTTATCTTTCATTACAGCTTAGATAAATACAAATTAATTCGCAGTGGAAACCAAGTCTAACTTTTCTTTTAACAGACTTTTCTTTAAACTCTTGTTTAATTTAATATTTTTAGATGTTTTTTTTTTTTTGTAAATAGTTTTGCTTTGAAAGACAGCTAAACACCCACATCATACACACACTTAAAACACATGCAAATATGTGCAAGTCTGAGTGAACTTTCTCCATGAACTGATAAGACGAGCACATTTCACTTTTATTTCATTAGATTAAATTTATTTCCATTAGCTATATACACTCTGCGATATATATATATAAGCATATGTGTGTATATATATATAGACATATTACATTTCTATTATATATAACTTATATTGATATTAATTACTTTACTTTACCCTCTCAAAATGTAAATGCGTCACTTTTTTGACCCCATATACCCTTAACATTGGCTAAAACAAAAGCACTTTGTGGGTAGCTTTCATATCTAATAGACACAAAAAACTGTACAGATAGCTTCACTATATCTACATACATATATATATATATATATATATACATAAGAAGACAAAGTCCATATTCAGAAATAGATATGCCTATGTTGCCAAGCCCCCCATACACCCCTTCAACCCCTTCGGGTGTTGCTGCCAACTTGCATATCATTTATATGGATTATACATAAGAAATCATTAATTTTTGTTTTCCTTAAGCATTTGGCTTCTTGTCTCTATATAGAAATTTGCATAAAATTGTTTTTTTGTGGGTTTCGGGGGGTTTGGGGTTAGGGCATAAGGTTGCTAAGGTTACAAAGTATTGGAGTATAAGGGAGCTAAGAGAGAATTTTGGCATGAATATTATAAAGACAACACGTCATCCTTGAAGTGTCTGTACATTTTGATAAGAGGACAACTTCAATGAATACTTGTTCCTTTCTATATAGCGCAATACTTAAGATTATTATCATTATAATAATGTTGATGTTGTTGCTTTTGCTTTTGCTGATGTGCTCAACATACAAGAGGAGTCTAATTTAGAAAAGTTAATAGAAAGAACTGTTTCCATTTATCATTTTAAATGAGCTAACATTACTTTTCATTAAGTACATCCAATTAGCATGCAATTAAAGGTTCTGTGGCAACTTTATGAAAACTCTAAGAAAATTTAACATACTTAAATTTAAGCTTGTAATTAAGGAATGTTAAGAGTATTATCTAATATGATAATATTATACTATAAATATATAATACCCCTATTCTATTGTGTAATATAATATGACCTAAATATATATATATATATATATATATATATAGCTCATATTATAATATTTGTATATTTGTTTCCATTTTATGCCCCATTCCGTAGTGCACTTCCTTATCCAGTAATTGCGTTATTATTAAGTTTGAGTTTACATTTGGCCCAAAGGCGCACGCTTACCATAAAACTGAAACTGAAAATGTGAAATGTGAAATGAAACTGAAAACTACTGCGATAACTAGGAAAACGGGTTAATAATGCCATCCATATAGAGTACACAGTAAATACATATATATATATATATAAATATATATATAAAGACGACACTTTCGTGACTGGCCCATGCCGGCAGCTACTTAGCCAAGTTTGTATGTTTGTTTGATTGTTTGTCTTACTGTTTGCCAGCGAGCGGAAAGTGAAAGGCAAACATTACACACACACCCACACACACACATACATAGTTACATTGTGTGTATCGGGTTTAGAGTTTGGGGCAGGCAGAAAACAAAGGCCAAAGCATGTCGTGGCATTAATGTTATCACATGTTTCTTGCAACACAGCAACTGTTGCAGGTTCATTGACACAAAATGCTAATAGGTTGTCATAAATGAACATCAACTGCATATATGCAATAACACTTGCCACTTGCCACTTGCCACTTGCCACTTGCCACTTGCCACTTGCCACTTGCCAGTTGCCAGTTGCCAGTTGCAATCTTCCAAGCAACACCCACCACGCAATCAGTTTGACAGGCTATTCTCATCCGCATTGCAAAACGTATGTGGCATGCCACTATACCTTAAGTTGCAGAAATAAAAATTGTATATATATTGGCAACGCACTTTTTGCTTCTGAAGATTTTTCTTGTGTCGTTCACATGTCGCCCCTTAAAATGAAATATAAATGAAAGAAGAGAAAAAAAAAAACGGAAACACTTTCCACAGCTTTTCCGACATGTCGTTGACATCGTTGAATGAATTGTAATCACTTTGTACAAATAATAACTTAATTGATACGAGAGCGTCAACATATATCGATATATGCATCATATTCGAAGCATGTGAGACTTGCAACAGACGAGCTAACGAGTTTTTATTTGCACAAATATATATAGTTAATCATCAAATGGATCCTTTACTTTAATACCCTGTATGGGAACTGAAAATAACAGCGGAGCATATGTGCTTAAAGGGAAAAGTGTAATAATAAATATAAGTAACATTTTAGAATTTTATTTTGAAATATCCATATTATGTTTAAACTGAACTTTAGCTACTTTAATTTAACCCAAGAATATGCTCAACTTTAGTCTAAAGTAAACCATATTTTAATTGTTACAAATTAGCCCAAATATATAGATATATTTATCTATATATACTTTAAGCCATATCATATACTATATACCGAGACAAATTGTCTTCATTATGAGAGCTTTGGCAGTCTATTGTTAGCTTATTGGCATGTTCAATGGAAATGGTTGGAAAAGTGTAAGCTGGTGTAGACTCGGCTGTGGGTGTATAGAGGGATATACTTAACCTAGAACAGTTCACGTTAGCTACATTGTCATATTATAAATATGCCTCTTAGTACATAATGGTAAAGTCGACATTATTGCACATAGTACATAATAAGTAATGTTAAAGTATAACTGAATGCAGTGGCAGCAACCTATTGATTTATGACAAGTCACGTAGAGTTTATGCTAACGGTTTATTGGCGAGTACAAGAGAATCACAGGAATTTCAAGGAATCAGGCACTTGGTGGTCCTGGAGTAGCTCTTAAACTGCCATGCTGCTGCGTGCCTGACCTGCAATGCACTTTGCAAAACTGAAGGGCAATCATTAAAGCGTTGAATGCCCCTTTATTTAAGTCGCAAGTAGCGTTCGTCCTGCAGCCGTCCCAAGAGAGCAATATAACAGGAACAGCAACAGCAGAGTTGGGGCTGTTTAAGTAGTTTGAGTAGTTTGAGTAGTCTGAGTTGCCATCAAGGACAGCAGGAGTAACTATGTGAACAGAGAAGCATCATAAATGGAAGCAGCAGAAGATGTTGCCGCAGGGGTGAAAGCAACAGCAGCTGCCTACTATGAATATGCAGTTGCCTGTTGGTGCATGGGTCCAGTTCTCCAGTTCTCATTCATTAGCATAATCGATGCTGACAACAACAACAATAACAACAACAACTGCTCCCTGTTTTCCATCATGCCTCTGTTTATACTATATTCCATGCAGCTTCTTTGTAGGCAACTGATAAACAATTTAATTAGGTATAAGTCTTAACAAAAGATTGTTTATTCACCACATAAAAGAGCAAAATAACAGCAATTAGTGTTGTTTATCGAGTACATACTGTACATAGATACCATACGTATTCAGCAGATGCCAACTGGAAATTTAATTAAACTGCAATTCCGTACAACTTTCTAACAAAAGGAAATAACCTGCGGGCAGTAAAGGTAAAAAGAAAAAAACAATACCTTTGGCTGGACTTGCACTTATTGTTCTGAGAGTTAACATTGCAATTAAATTGAACTAAAAGTTTATTGCTCTCTCTCTCTCTGTCTCTCTCTCCCTTTATCTCTTTTATAAAGTTATTTTCCATTAAAAAATATTTTAAAGTTATTTAAACTAACCATAAAATTTATACTACAAAACAATATAGAGCATAGCTTTGGGTATGTTTATAATGAAATTTAAGAATAACTAAAAATAGTGCTAAGAGCATTGAACAAACGATGTGTAAACTTTAATGGAAGCTCATTAAATCATAATATATGCTAACTATACTTTTTATAGAATATTCTAAATATATAATTCTACACTTCAAACACTTTTTTATGTGTTAATAACAGTGTATTTTAAATGTGTAATATACACACATATTTTATTTTAATTGTCTCATTGAACCCTTGAAAATCTGTAAAATTTCTACGAAAATTTCATAAAATTTTACATCGTTTATTAAATTTAATTATGAATTAAAAATTAAATGCAACATCATCATGAAGAGCATTTTCTTTTAACATATCGTTTTGTTATTTGTCAGCTTTGTCAGCATTTCTTATATACGGATGTTGACCCTCTCGCCTAGGCCAACTTCTGCTGCTGTTGCTATCTGTTGCTGTCTGTTGCCAATTTCGTTGTTTGGCATTTTCTATGAAAATTTAATTTGTCTTGTTGCCCGTATAATATTCACCAATCCCCCCATTCCCCCACACCAACAGCTTTACCCTGAAACTCTGGCAGCTGTCATACCTATCAGAGCCTTATAATCGTATGGTAACAGCAAAAATTTTAACTAAATTAATTAAACATAATTCAAATTTTGTTTTCTATTTTTTTTTTTATTTTTTTTTAGTTTATCTTTAGCCCACAGCATTTGAAAGAAACTTTCACACTAAGCTACATAGCTCAACTTGTCAGTTAAATTAACACAGTTAACCAGTCAGGCGTTTAGTTATCTTGATATAAAACCCCGATACTTGTAGCATATAGTATAATAAAAACTAATACTAAACAGAGATAGCTGTGTCTCACTATTTTTCTCTTCTTAGTGTGACAAGGCAATTTTGTGTAAAGTTTTTCACTAAAAAAGAAACTATATTAGACTAAAAGATATTCTCTAACTATTGCTTTATATAGTGTATATATTTATATCTCAGATCTGTACAATCTGTTATATACTTTTACTCATTTCCTCGCAAGTTATGAAATTGAATAATCTTTACTGTTGTTTCCCTATTTATTTTCATATTGCTCTTTTTTTTTATTAATATATTATTGCAATTAATTATGATGTTGCATAATATTAATCTTCAAATGTCAAAGTGTACGCATGTTTCATTAATTAATGTTGCATAAAGCTTTTGTAGTGCCTCTTCTTGTGGTAATAAAGCGTGCAACAAACACGTGACTAACAGTTGCTTAGGTAACTCAACTCAATTTAATTATAATCCCAACTAAAAAATACTACATAATATTTATATAACACAATATCCTTTGTCTAGTTAAGGATATCAGTGCAACAAGAAATACTTTTATTATCTTTATGTGCAGCTATTGCACATAATAAATTAAGCTCAATTTCAATTGAATTTTGACCTGATGTGATTTGCATAGGTTTAATTGATTGAAGTCAATGATTAAATCACATTTGAAATTGATTTATATTATTTTGCCATGAAAAGGAAGTGCCTGAAATCAATTGAGATAATTTCCCTAGTCCTTTAGGTGCCTTTATGAATTGATTTAAATTGATTGAGTTAAGCTGTTGACAATTATATTTTGACTTTTCATTTAAGGTATTTAATATATATGTAACAATATATACTTATACTTGGCAAACATATATATCATATGGAGAGTTAAGCTGAGACGTGTGAATTCGATAGCTTTTGTCCATTAAGATGACAATACTTATAGGAACTGAACACTTGGTCAATAGACTAAGCATTGATTTGTCCTGCAAAGGCATAGAAATTGACAATTGGTCAACTGAAATACGAGCCAAGTTAAATATATGTCTATGTGTATACTGCTTAGACGCAGACAGTAACGTATAACAGAAATATCTATGACAGAGAGAGGGAGAGCAGCAGGAGTATTAGGGTTTTTGGTAGTTGGCAGCTGGCATCAGTAAGCTGGCAAGGACATCAGCGCATAAATTTTATTGTGCTTTTTGTGGCAAGCGAACAGACAATGCAAACAAAATGAAGCAAACAAATAAAATGAAAGGACTTACAGATTTACACCAAGTAAAGGTTCAAGGACATTAGCGGTACAACCACAGCTACAGTCACAGTTAGAGCAGTTCTGCAATTGCCATGCCACAGACACAAATTGTGGTCAAACATACACAATTCCTAAGGAAATGTTGATGTGTGGCTGTAACTATGTGTTTAAGTATGTGTATATGTGTGTGTGTGTGTGTGTGTGCGTATGTGCTCTTTTACAAAATTCATTAAGATGAAGTGTTGCCACAGCTACAGCGGCCAGTAACCAGGCCAAATGTTAGCCTATCACTCAACCCTTAAATCTGCCAAGAACAGCTCATGTTACGTATACGACATGTTTAACATTTGTTAAGCACTTTTTAAGACTCTTCTTAAACATAATATGAACTTAAAGCAAACGGTTTTTTGTTAAGCTTTAAAAGGAAATTGTTATATGAAAATCTTTAATTTAATAAAACTTTTGAAATTTGTTATTAATGAGACAGGGAAACCTAAGCTTAAACTTCAATTATTGAAAATTGTGTGAAAGTTTTGTTCTGGCATAACTCCCATTAGATATTTGAGTAATATTTAATGTGTAATCAAATCTTGAATATTTTGGTAACTGTCGCAAATTTCACCCAAGAAATGCTAACACACAATACACACACACACAGACACACACATACGTGTGTCATAAATAAAGCAATAAATCAGTGAAATATAATACATTCCATATACCTGGTATAAGCTTTTAGACCTCTAGACCCTTTGGAGCATTGGCCCTGGTTACTGGTTGCTAAGCCAAAGTAGCAGAAAAAAAAAAATAATATGTATCCTTGTCAGGCACAAAGAGGACGCACTCAGATTTCATGCTGGTTGCCTTTCCATGTGCTACATTTTCCTGCTTTGCCACATAAATTATGCGTGGTTTTTCCCTTTTTTGTCATAAAATAGAAAAATGACATATTTTCTTTTCTTTCTTTGCCTGGTGGAGTGGTAAATGAAGGGGAGAGTTATGGTCATTTGGGCAATATGCCATATTGCAAAATTGACATATATTCAGTGACATTTTTGTACTTAGATCTATTGGCCATTTATATATTGCCTTTGGTTGAACAATAGAGAAAGAAGATTGTTAATTAAACTTATGTTGGACTTTGTCTAAGCTGATTAAATGTAACTCATAAAAAGAAGGAGAGAAAGAGAGAGAGACTATAGAATAATAGTAAATGAGAAATTGAATGGAAATATTATTAAGAGTAATGAAGTGAAACCATAATAAAAGCATCAAAGAACTAAGAAAGTTTTAGAAATTAATGCATATTAAAATTGAAATGCATTTGTTCAATGAAACAACCATAAGTAGATTATAAGTATTGTTATGCGAAATATTTAAGTCCTTTATAGTATTAGTTAAAGTAAAGGTCAAAGGTAATGCACATTCCTTGGAATATGCTATGAATTGCCAGAGAGTCAAAGATGTTTTGCTGTAAGTGCAAGTAAACAATTGGCAATTTAATTTCAACGTTCATTTAAGTTGATTTTAGATTGAAACAAATGTATTTCCTTTAATGTAACACAGTTTTATATATATATATATATATATACATATATTTTATCGCCTGAAATGATTTCAGTTGTTGCCCAATTTATTTCTGCTTCGCTGATTTGCATATATTTATTACAAGTTGTACTGCATATTTTACTGCAGCGAAATGCAACAGTTTTTTTAATGCAGCAAAAGCAACAAATTGGCAAAAAGTAACAATACATTACACACTCATTCGAGCAAACACACAATTCACACACACACACAACTATTGTACTTTTTATAGAAACAAAAAGAAAATAAAATGTAAAAAGTAAAAAATGTTTACATATTTCACCAAAGTTTGTTGGTTGTTAGTATATATACTAAATATATATACTATAAACTATATACTAAAATTTAAAAAAAAGGGTATTTCAATTTGATATAGATGAAAGTTATTATACTATAAAGAATAGCTATCTATATAAATTAATATATATTTAATTATCTATAACAATCTCCTATCAGTTGAAAATCAATAGAAAATATATTGTATTATCACTAGATATAGGGTATTAAATATTCTTTAATGCTCTATCTATCTATCTATTATTTTTCTGTTTACTGTGCAATTTTACTATTTCAACATAAAGATTTGAAGTTATCAAATGTTTGAATATATACATATATACTATATGCGATAAAGGAGATGTATAGCCGAGGATTTACTGTACTCTATATGCATTTTAGTCAGAATTTTGCAAGCACCGATTTTATTTTTTGAAGGTTACCATTTAAGTGGAACAAAGAAGAATCCTCGCCAGCAACCTGCCACTTAAACACACACAACTACTCATATCGGGGACAAAAGCACACACGCTACACACATAAGCACACACACAAACATATGTTATCATACACCTACACACTTCCCTCTCTCTATTTCTGTTTCACTTTATCTCATGCTCTTGGCTATTTATGCTTATTTCGTTTGAAAAGCACTAGAATAGTGAAAAAAGGCAAAGAGATTGTTTTTAAGTGCGAAACTAGTCGATTTCTAAATACCCTAAAATATGTATTATATTTAGGATTTACTTAGAAAAGACAATATCGTTAAAACATACCAAAACTCTAGATATATTATATAAAAATAGATCAAAGTCAGACTGTACAGAGTTCCCAAAGAATTACTGTTGCCACTGATTACTTTTTTATACATATGGTTAACTTCATTAACCCTTTTTCATCATCTATTTTAATACAGAGTATTAACAATCAATCTTATTTTACGCCAAAGAGTATCTCAATTGAAAATAGGTAGCATTGATTTTTATTTATTTTCCTTATTGCTTTATTTTTAGTACATTTTCTTTTTTTTTTTTCTAATATTTGCCCTCTTGAGACACATTGCAAAACTATTCAAAAATTGTTAGAACTTTGCTTAAAACTGTGAACTAACTTTTTGTCCATTGGACAGTATAAAGTCCTTTATCTCGCGCTTTGGGCAATTCCATCCTTTCACCTCTTCTTCCCCTGCACCATTAATTAAACACTTTGGGCAACGTTCTGCATGGTTGCAACATTCAGTATTCAGCGAGGTATTTCTATTGTTTTAGCCGCTACGCTGACCCAATGTTACCTAATGTACTCGTTTGTGTGTGTGTACATACATGTGTGTGTGTGTGTGTGGTTTTGTGTGTGTTTTAACTGATGTCCTGTGCTATATTTAATGACTTTCAAAGGTTCGAAATAGTACAAAATTTACGATGTCCCTATCCAATTTTAAGCACTACCAAAACCAGTGGCCCATTTGGTGGCTTCTCTCCTTCAAAGCGAGTCTATTGGCATTTGTTTTGCGTTATTCGCATGTTTCGCTTTCTGCAGCTGCCACACGGCACGCAGCACGTTAATTGAGGCGCAGAGCACCGTGAAACGTACAACATACAACATACAATATACAACGTGCAAAATAAACATTGAGTGCAATTGTCGGCTGGCATGCTTTTAATTCAATTGGACACAAAAGCACGAAACGCAACAACAAATAAACAACCATAATAAACAACGACAATGGCAACAATAACAACAACGATATCAAACAATAAACTAGTATCATAATTAATTTACAAATATCGTGCAACAATTACTTTTCATTTGCTAAAAGTAGTCTTTAATTATTTACTTATCATTGCACAGACATAACATTTAGGCCAGGTGAAAATTTGAGGTTGTTAAATACAATTTGAGGTTGTTTAAATAAAAATTTACTGACAGGTTGTTAAATAAGTTCAAAGTTCAAATTTAAAATAAATCAAAGCAAATATAGACATATATATATTAATAGAATAAGTTAATTGCTTAAAAGGGAGAAAGCAACTTTCTTCAGCAGAAAAGTAATTGAAAGCAATAAATTTAACGCTTTATAATAAGAGTTTTTTTTAGCAAATCAGTTAAACTTTATACTTAACCTAATCTACTTTTGTGGTTAATCATTAAATAAGTAAAATTTCAAAATTATTTTTTAAAAATTTTTAAAAGTTTTGTGTATTTTGTGATAAAAAATCAACTTTGTTTGAGCTCTCAAAAAATAAGTGAATTATTTTAAAATCAATCGAAGCTACTTATGATTATATCTTGTGCAATTTGTATGACTCGTCATAATATTTAATATTAAATCCGATTAAAGCAGCTTTCAATGTCATAAGACAAATTTAATAAGACTATTGTCATCATTTTGCATTGTGTTACATAAGAGTTAATGCATTTGTAGCTAGCTTTAAGCCAATTTATGATAAGACAAAAACAAACATATGTATATTTATAATATATATATATATATACATAAATACCAGTCATAAACAATGCATAAGTATTTTCCCCCATTTGAGGAAAAGGCTGCTTCAAGTTCAATGCTGCAATTTGTTGATGTTTAATGGGCGGCCAAAAGACATGCCCAAAGTCCGCACCTTTTGTTGAAGTTTTTCTTTGGATTGTTTGTCTTTCTTTTTCTTTTTTTTTATATTTATATTTTGAGTTGTTTGTTTGCTTTTTTTGCGTTATTCCTTGGCATACTTAGGCGGTGTCTTGCACAATTGTTGCTCAAGGTCGAATCATGATGAAAACGATATTTAACCAAATGCCATTATCCGTTAATCAAATAAATGTCACCAAATAGGAAAAAAAAAATACTTCAAATAAAAACAAATATCAAGAAGCATCTATAGATAAAAACTGGAAATGCTACTACTACCCAATTTTTTTTTTTAAATTGAATGCAACAATTGCAACGACGAATTGCAATGGATGCAAACATGTGGCAGTTGCATAATTCGCGCGTGCAAACACGATTTAATGCCAAACAACATCAGCCAACTGATGTCAAAAAAAATATTAAAAAACACCAACACCAACACCATCCGAATGCATCATCACGGACACTGATACCACTGGAACAAGCACCCCCTTAGCCCCCTCGCATTGCTGCGTCTCTTTGTGGTGACTCGTCAAATATTCGTGCGCGCATAAATCTTTTCGAATGTTGCCGCATAATAATTTAACTTTTGCCGGTTCGAGCTTAAATATTAAATGCAAATAAAAGCAACACCAATACTAGCACCAGCAGCAACACCAACAATAGTAGCAGCAGCAGCAGCAGCAGCAGCAGCAACATCATCAACATGCAGCAACAACACGTAACAACAACTGTTGTCATCCGAATTGCTGTTTTGCTTCAATCTAAAATGACATCAACAACCCCAACAACAAATACAACAACTACAATAAATATAGCAATAACTAACTTTAGCTACAATTTCCGTTAACAATTTTAAACCTTTTTTTCTACTTTTCACTTAACATATACCCTATACCAATAAATTGTAGCATGCAAAGGTAGCACAGCATGTAACAGCTAGAGACGAATCTATATTGTATATTCTATTAGTTTTAACTTGTTTACAGGGTATCTATAAGTCGCATATTGTCAACATATTATGGCTGACTTGTTTGTGGTTGCTTGATTCAACAATTAATTTGTTTCTGTCTGTCTTCCTCAACTCTCTTCATTATAATTTACGCAGAGCCACAAAGGAATTCGTCAAGGATAATATTGGAAAACAAAAAAAGGATATTTGTTGTTGTAATAACGAAATGTATACAACAAAATATTTCGATTATTATAATTTGAATTTTGCTTTGTCGAAATTTTCATTAAATTTTGTTGTGTTTCCAAGAAAAAAACTGTTAACTTGTTTCTTTTTCACATTATTTTCTGCTTTGGCCTTGGCCATAACGAGACGAACTTTTGGTAAATCCAATAATCCATTGGAAAACCTAGAAAAACAATAAGAAAACCAAAATTATTTGGCTTTTATTTCACCTTATCGTTAAGTTTAAAGCCGCATAAAATCTCTAAAGCCCACAGGGCAATGCCAAAATATAATAAAAATAATAATAATAATAATACAGAGTATAAAACAAAAGTAAAATTTATATACCAAGCACAGGCCAAAGTCCACCACACCTAGAGGGCGCCATCAGTGAAATTAAATTAAGTAAATTTTCTTTATTTTGTTTTCTTTCTTTTGTTGCTTCACAGTAAAAACTTTGACGAGAAAAGCATGAAGTTGATTAAAGAGGGAATAAGCCAACTTAAAGAGAATGAAATACTGATGATTTCGATGGAAAACCAATCGAATTTTATTTGATTCTTTTCAACTAAATCTTATATTGCAATTCCTTAAGTTTTAAATCGTTTGAAATAATTAACATTTTTCTAAATTATTTGTATTATTTGCATTTTTTGAATCATTTGGTTTTGGTTCATATAAAAGTAATATTTGAACCATTTGAATTTAATTTGAAATCATTTGAACTCTTGCATAAATTAAATTTTGAATCGTTTCTTCACTTCATTTCAATTACAGTAACAATATTTTCCAAGCGGTCAAGAAAATAATGTAAAACAATTAAAATGCAATTTTTCGCAATTTTCAATAATTATTAAAGTTCATTTCGATGTCTATGGCGGGCAATGTACAGCCATTCCCCGCCCCCTACAGTCTATCATATTTTTTATGATTGATGACCAAAGCATTGCCAAAGCATCAGACAGTTGAGATGATAATGCTGTCATTATGATTTTAATGAGCTGCAAATTGAAAGTGTTTCACCAATTCTCCATTTGTATTTGTGTGTGTGCGTATATATGTTTGCGTGTGTGAATATTTTTATGAATAGATTTATACACATTTCGATTGTGTCTCTAGACAGCTCTTATGGCAATTCCTGACCTATGTCTAAAGCATAACAAATGTTCAAATCTCGCAAACTCTGTGAAATTTTAAGTTATGAATGAATAACGCATCAATTTTACTTCGGAGTTGTTGAAGACTCTATAAATAAAACGTTGAATGAAATATCATAATGAAGTTATATATGTTTGCTATGTTTTGGTTAAATTAGTGTATATTATTAATTATTTGTTTTAAACCCGAAAATGTGATTATTTTGGGAGCATGCTACGAAATTAGTAAATATATTTCACAATGTTCATTATATTCGCATGAATATTTATGTCATTATTCATTTAAATTGGCAAATTTAAAATAAAATATATATATATATATTTAGGTAAACGTTTGATGGTTATAAATTAATAGCTAAATAATTTTTAAATGCTTTTAAAATAGCTAGAAAGACAGAGCAGGTGTTTAATTGATAATTTCAATAGTAAATTTATTTTTACTAAATAATTTATATAACTATTCAACTATATTAAGCCATATAGTAATTCAATTCAATCTCTTTGCATATTTATATGTATATGCACTTAACTTATATCAACATATCATGTTTCTATCGTTGAAAGCCCTTAGATTACCATAAAGTTCTTTTTATTTTTATTTTTGATTAGTTCCCTCAACATTTTCATTTTGAAAATTTTCTCTTTAAGTTCATTTGTTCATTTCCTACTATCAAAATCAATATGATACAACTTTATATATATAGAAAAAAAATATTGGTTTTGGAAATGCTAAAAAAAATGAATAGAAGAACTGGTCTGGCGCTTTCTTCTTTCGTTCATATTCTATTATTTGATACACGTTCTCTCTCTCTCTGTGTTTGTGTGTGAATACTTCCATTTCCAATTGGAATTCTTGTTTTGTAATCATTAAATATTCTAGAGACTGCATACAAATTGTGCTCCAATGAGGCTTTTTTTCACTCTCTTTTTCTTGTTTCTTTTTAGCTTTTTTTTGTGTTTTGTTTTAGCCATTTAGTTGTCGGTTTTATTGTATTTTCCTAGTCGATGAGCAGCAGACATTATGATCGACCCGCTAAGAGCATCCAGTCGAAAATTTAGTTTTCTACCAAAAAAAATGGAACATTGAGCGCTGTTATTCTACACGCATATTGAATTAGAATTTGATTAAAACCACTTATTGTTGTTGTTTATAAATAAATTAGTTGCGGCAGGCATGTAGCATTCAGAAATTGATTGGCTGCAGCTTAACCCAAAGCTAGTAGATGTACCTCACCTGGCCACTGGGTAACAAGAGCAAAGCTCAGTACCAAAGCTAATGGAGTAATTACAAGCGCATTCAGATGTGGTTAAGCTACACGTGAAATGGGTGAATGGGTGAATGGGTGTCTCAGCGGTTGATTACCATACCCCAGGCCTCCCGCTCATTACTCAGCCAGTGAGTGGGTTGGGCTTAGGCTATTGTTGTTGTTGTTATTGTTGAGTGTGTAACTTAATGAGCATGTTTCCAATACCCTTGACTGAGCATAAGTACTTTGAGTTGCTGTTTTCTTTTGTAAGATACAAATATAACTTATATACTTATATATATGTATACATAATATTGAACAAAAACCGGTTACTGGTTATTATCTTTATATACATTTTGTGTAGGGTATCTGAGCTTCGACTTTTCAGCTTTAAATACATTGACTTTTGTTTGCTTGTTTGTGGACGAGGCTATTGGCATGAGCCAAAACGACGAAATGCCACAAATAGCCGCTTGGTTGCTGCTGCTGCTGCTATTGCTGTTCCTGTTACTGTTGTTGTGGTTGTTAATGCTACTGCCAACTGTCAATCCCCCACGTCTCTTGCCAATAAACTGTGTAACGGTCGAGTAAAGCGTCGAATTATAATGCGAAACTCTTTTCGGCCAGCCGGGCATATCAACAGTTGGCTGCTGGTGCTTTAACTTTATTATTCACTGTGTGTGTATGTGTGTGTGTGTGTGTGTGTGATTGTCTGTGTTTGTTTGGGGTGATTTGAGTGGAATGCCTGTTATGTATATGTGTGTGTGTGTGTGTGTGTGTGTGTGTATTTTATAACACCCACAACAGTGGGACAAGGGGAACATTTGCATAAGATGCCTTTCCCCAAGTTGCATTGTCTAAGACTGCCATATAATACCACCCTAAGATTCCGCTTACATTTAAGATTAAAGTATTAATAACTGGATTGCCACATGGCGCCAACTCACTTTTGGACATATTAAATTACTTAATTGAAATCAAATTAAATAAAATATAATAATAAAAATATTTTTACTAACAACGTCAACTTTGCTTGTTAATATAATTATAAGGGAAATGGGTGACAAAAAATAAAAATGTATAGATGGAAAGAAATTTTATATGAATTTTTTATACTGTTATCCTATTACTATCTTATTTTAATCATATAAATATATACAATACAAATATTTGCCTTTATTTATTTTTATTTAATTTTTTGTTTTTGCTGCAATTATTTTAATGAACTTAACTTGTGATTATTTGCTCTGCTTTGAAGCAATTATTGATGATTATTGAATAGCTTTGGCATTCAGTCAAGTGTTAATTATGTGTGTGCTTGTATCTCATTGAGAGTATCACTGTCAATATATATGTGTATGAGTGTATCTGTATATATTTACAGCACTTGTGTTTTATACTTTTAAATGACCTTTTCATTGTCAGTTTGATGTGCAGCAATCCTTGAAGATTTAATGAACTCTTTCTCAGTTTACTGCCAATCTTTTAGTAGTAGCCATTGCCCTGACCCATACAGATACCTATAAATACCAAAAAAATGCATTAAATGAACTTAAATATGACTAAAAAAGTATCCTATAATATACTAGAATATTTTATAAAAAAATATAATCAAAATTTATTTATTTAAGGTTCAATTTTAATTGTGTTTAATTGGGTTAAAGGGCTGCCAAATATATATAAATTTAATATTAATGAAATTAACTTCCCACTGAGTTGGGAATGCAATTTTTTGCACTGTATTAAAAATTACTTACACTTTTTTTTTGAAGTGTATACATTGTAGTTTGATCTATTTTATACTTTGTGTTTTTTATATGTAGTTAAATGTAGTTGCCCTTTTATTGTTGCTAACCTTTGTGTGGGTGCACGTTTAACCACTCTTATACGCGCATATATATTGGTTTGATGCTTGGGCTATGTTCTGTATAAGAGTTATGTTGGAAGGCAACGCAACTTGTTTGATGTTGTCTGTGGTTTGTTGCGTTTTGATTTGCTTACGTTAATGCAGTTTGATATTAAAAAGGGATTGAAATGAATCTAATTATCTATAAAGGAGAGCACTATAAACTTATAAATAGTATAAAAACTGAATGAAGCATTCTATAACTTTTCTCAATACAAAGTATATTAATTAACTTTACATTATTTTACCGTTTGTCTAGTCTAATCATAGTTAATCGAAAAATATAACTACATTTACCTGCAAACATTTGCACTCAATATTTCATATTTAATTAACGATTTTTAATTGCGTTTCAATTGACGCTTAGCTGATAATCAACTGACTTAATTAGTCAAGCAGAAAAAGCTGAGGTTGCCCCTTACTGCATGCAACATGTTAAGGTGCTAAGAAGGTTGCAAAAGTTAACGAAGCTAAATGCTTGCAGCTTAAGCAATGAAGTTTGCCTCCAAATGAGGCAGCTCAAATTCAATGCAACACCAGTTAAGTCGCCCGTAAATAAGCACCAGTAGCAGCAGCAGCAGCAGCAACTTTTTGGAAGGCAAGAGCAAACATGTGGCAATGAAAGATGTTCCATAGCTTGAGTATGTTGCAGCCTCCCTCCATTAAAAACAATACGGAAATGCAATTTTATATGCACTTCACGTAAAGTGAACTAAAGTGCAGCAAACGTTTGTGGAACAAACGCTCGAATAATTAAAATCTGAATGCCAGCAATGGCTTGTGAAAAGAAGCGAGACCAACTAATTGGTTTTGCATGAGTTAGTGAGTAGTTAAGGGGTGGTGGGGGAGAGCGCAAGAATGTTGTTAATGAAAAGAAATTGAAAGGGGGACAAAAAGTGTAGCAAATGAGTGAAACTTTTAAAAAACTATATAAAATGTGCCACAAGTGGCTAGTAAAAAATTTGTTGCTGCCAATTTATATGCACAAAATGTGTTAAAAGCAACTAAAAAAGCAAAAGTTATAGCAAAACAATAAAATAATTAACAAAAATGAAATGAACACTACCTTCATATAAGTTAAGGAATGACTCCTGATGAAATCGAGTTAATATATCAAATATCACTAAAAAGATTATTGAAAGTGTCGATGAAAGGACTTTTAGATAAATATAACCCTTGTCTTGGATTGATTTATTCTGAAAATGCATAACGATTTGAAGTACTATATGGATATATAATTTATAAACTTTTTATATAATTAAAGATTGTTATTTAAAGATTGTTATTTAGTTGACAAATCATATGGCAACTGTCAGTTTTCCTTTCCCCCTTATGAATAATGAAATTTCAACAAAATTCAACAAATTTTCACAAATTTCAACAAATTTCAGCAAATTTCTCAACAATAAAATCTTACAAGTTTCTGGCAAATGATGCCAAATATTGTAAGGTTTTCCGTTGCGGAAATTTGGGTGTTTCAAAACACAAACTAAACCTACAGCTGTAGCTTGCAACACACCTAAAAAATTCTACTCCCTTCTACGTTGTTTTTACTCATGTTGCTTGCAACAAAAATGCAACAGAAACTGTTAGTTGCAACTGTTGCCTGACTGTCTATTATTATCATTATATTTAGTTTCTTTTTTCATTTTTATTTATTTTTTTTTTTGCATGTATTTGACAGATACATATAGAAATGTAAACTGTATACATAGAAGCAAGTCATAAATAACTTTTGGCCATATTTTAAAATTTATTATGCATGTCAATTGCCAGCAAGCAAAAAAAAAGTATATAGAATATTAGAGCACTATGAATATTCTCATATATATATATATATTTTCATATCTAAAAAGCATATTTATTCACTTGGAAAAACTGCAATTTTATTTATTCTTAGTCACAAGCACATCAATTTTCACAGACTTGTAAATTTCATATGGAATTTTCATAGAATTTTTCACAAAATTTATTTCAAAAAAAAAAATAACAAAGATTTATTCTGCCTGTCAGCAAGTTGCAGTTAAAATTTAAGATATATTTTAGTAAACAATATATAAAATGAAATTGCATCTTTAACTTTTATTGGCCTTAAATTGATTTCATATTTCATTTCGTTAAGACTATTGCTTTTTACATTTCGATTGGTTTTCAATATGCTTCAGAAGTTATTGCTATAACTATATCATGCATTAGGTAAGTTTTTGTATGGCTTTTAATTCAAATAACTGTTATTATATAATAATTAATTTACAATTCACAGCAGGCCGAAATCACAATTATAATTGTTTCTTTTTTTTTTTGAATTTTGGTTTTGTGGTTTAACCTGAACATAAAACAAGCCCACGCCTATTTGAAAGCCCACACCCAAGCCAAGAGTGAGTACAAGTACACTCCTTAGTCGTATTCGTATTATGGCCAACTCATATGCAGTCTTTCTGCAAGTGGCTTTTTGACTTTGTACCATTAACATAAACTTGACACGTTGCCATTATCATAATTATCATCATCATCATTATTATAATCATCATCATTGTCATCGTGAACGCCTCCCGGTTTTGTCGTCGTTGTTTTAATTTTTTCATTTTTTTTTTTTTTGTCAGTCAGTTAACACTTTTGCTACTTGGCCACTTGACTACTTGGTTACTTGGCTATAGATATAGCCGTTTATATTGCTGAAACCAAGAGCCAACATTACATTTAAGATTTATGATTAGTCACGATTTTTAGAGCTAAACGTTAACAACATCGACGCACTCTGCCAAAGGGTTTTCAATTTATTTTATTTTATTTTTTTTGGATTCTTTAACTTGTTTTACCAATTTGAAGCTTTAGTTAACGTTGATCATTGGCAGTCAATTAAGTTGCGAGTTTGATTAAATTAAGTGGCATACAATTTTATATTGATTATCGACAGCAGCTTGCAGCCTTGCAGCAAGTAACTATATTTTACTGCTAACATAGCATTAAGCTTTTGACAGTCAAAGCTTGCAAGCAGCCCTCATAAATTAGTCATACTTTAGCCTATATTATTATAAAGCCAAATTACTATCAGTAGTACATCGCTTTTGATTAGTTAATATTTACATTTATTATCATATTCTCTTTCAATTTCTTGTGGTTTACCCCTTAATGATAATAATCTGTCATGAAATATCAAACCAAATATAAAACGCACGCACGTCGTAAATCTGACTTGGATAATCTGTATTGAATCTTATCGCAGTCATTGGTCGCTCACTTGAGAACTCTAATCGATATCAGATTACGGAATAATTCGCAAGAGCTAACTATGGATTTGATTACAAATTTTAAGTTTAGTCATTAAGAAAGTGTCAAACTGAATTAAACATGTTTAAAGAGACGCTGTTGACATTGGCATTGGCCATTACAGTGCTAGCAAGGATACTTCCAGATGGAGTCGAAACTGATCCTTTTATAGATATACCTTTTAAGCCGATTAAAACTTCGGTGAGTGCTAAACGAAAGTTACTAAAAAAGAGGATCTATCTATTAAACTGTTGGTGCTTCGCTTTAGGCTGAACGCATCAAAGGACACGGGTATCCAGCCGAAACACATGTGGTAGAAACCGAGGATGGTTATCTTCTGAATATGTTTCGTATACCATATTCAAAAAAATTGAATAATGAAAAGGCCCACCGCCCAGCCGTGTTCATCCAACATGGACTATTCAGCTGCTCCGATTGTTTCCTGCTCAATGGTCCGGACAATGCATTGGCCTACAACTATGCAGATATGGGCTATGATGTTTGGCTAGGCAATTCCCGTGGCAATATCTATTCGCGAAACCATACCAAACTGTCCACAAGCCATCCATATTTCTGGGCATTCAGCTGGCATGAGATTGGTGCCTACGATCTACCCGCCATGGTTGATCACATCCTTAAAACGACAGGGGAGAAGGCTGTACATTATGTGGGTCATTCGCAGGGCTGCACCACATTCTTTGTTATGGCTGCATTCCGTCCAGAATATAATGCAAAGATTAAGACAGCTCATATGCTTGCTCCAACCATCTTCATGGGTAACGCTACGACGCACATACTTACAGGTCTTGTATCCTATTTTGGTACACCAGGATTGCGTACAGAACTAATCCAGAATCAGGTCTTCCTACCAATGAATCCATTAATCCAACGCATACTGGACATAGCCTGTAGCAATAAACCAATTATGTTAGATTACTGCAAGACTCTGGCCCTGATGTGGGGAGGTGAATTGGGCAATCTTAATGCGGTTAGTAGTTGAACACGTTTTCATTGATTTCTAAGGAAACTCTCTAAAACGCTGCTCTTCGCTTACAGACTTTATTACCACAGGTTGCTGAAACCCATCCCGCTGGTATTTCCACGAACCAGGGCATACACTTTGTACAGCTCCATAAATCTTCACAGTTCCGACAATACGATTGGGGTGTAAAGAAGAATAAGGTCAAATATGGATCCGAGGAGCCTCCATCCTATGATATCACAAAGATTACATCGAAAGTTTATCTGTATTCCGGAGTAGCCGATACATCGGCTAATGTCAAGGATATTGCACGTCTGCCAGAACTGTTACCAAATCTGGGAGAGCTTTATGAGATACCAGATAAAACCTGGGCACATTATGATTTTATTTTTGCTGAAAAAGTCAAGGAAGTTATTAACGATAAGGTTATCGAGTTAACCATGGCCTATGATAAGCTGTAAAACAATTTGCAACTGTTAATCTTATCAAAAATATGAATCGACCTAAATATATCTATATATATATATAAGTATTCAAGAAAAACAGGTCACATTTTGTGTACTCTATTCAAAGTATTTAAACTGCTTTGCCAATTGTTTTAGACTTCTTCGTTCGTTGCAATTTGCAATCGAATAAATTAATTTTTTTTATTTCCTCTGCGCCTCTACACATAATTTCCATTAACCACATATAGATGATGCTTATCTACCGTTAATTCCCTTCCTTAACGCCGTCTCTCAAAATGTCATCTTAAAAAACAAGTAAGAAGTCTGTAGTCGAGTGTACCCGACTACGAGAGCCCCTTTGCCTACATATACAGCCATACACACACATACTCATACATA
Source organism: Zygothrica quintamaculata (assembly GCA_037044455.1). Lineage (NCBI taxonomy): Eukaryota > Metazoa > Arthropoda > Insecta > Diptera > Drosophilidae > Zygothrica > Zygothrica quintamaculata. The sequence goes on along the minus strand of JBAMBS010001559.1, from coordinate 122,095 downwards.
CACACAGTTCTGCACGTACTTGGCCATTGCGCGCGCCTTTTAGCCCCCCACGCTCTATAGCGCGGTACTTATTGTTGTATAACTTCCGTGTTTTTCGTTCAATTTTAACGAAACTCACAACGTAGATGAAGAATGGTCTACTTAATATGTGTGCGAAAAAGAAATCTTATCGGTTGAAAATTGTACCTTATAATCGTTTTTTTTCGATTTGCGGGGGTCAGGGGAGGAAATTTAAAAATCAAAAACAAACTTGTATAGCGTACGAACATAACAAATCTACGTTCCAAATTTCGTTGCTCTAGCTCTTATTTTGCGCGCACTACTATACCCCCCCGGGGCCCATAACGCCACTTTTGATGATCTATAACTTCCGAGATTTTTTTTTGATCAATCTTACCCAGACTTACAACATCGATCAAGAATAGTCTAATTATGATGTGTACCAAAAATAAATTTGATCGGTTGAAAATTATGCTTAATAATCGTTTTTTTCGATTTGCGGGGGTCAGGGGAGGAAATTCAAAAATCAAAAACAAACTCGTATAACCTACGAACATACCGAATCTAGATTTCAACTTTGGTTGCTCTAGCTCTTATAGTCTCTGAGAAACAGGCGTTCATACAGACGGACAGACGGACAGGGCTAGATGAACTCGTCTTGTCGTCCTGATTCAGAATATATATACTTTATGGGGTCTCCGATGATTATTTCTATGTGTTACATACTTTTGGATTTTGCACATTTCCAATAGCTCCGCTTTGCTCTTTTTTTACAAAAAGGCAAAGGGGCTAAAAATACATGTATCTCCATCTCATGCAGTATTTCTTTCGAAATTTCATTGATTTTGGCATGACAACACCACAAACTCTGCTTACTGCTTGTTGCTTGTTGTTCTTATTACGCGTTGAGTTCTCATTGTTACTGTTCGTTGCTTGCGGTTTTTTGCCATACTTAATGCCAACTTCAGTTTGCGACATACACGCGAGCTATACTATACCACAGCACACCAAATCAAACCAAACCAAACCACACACACCACACGTACACACGCCACATAATACAAAAATTGCAGCAAGTCAGGCGCAATTTGTTGATATGCGTGTTCCACGCTTATCATCCAACCAGACACGACAAGTATTCTCCCACAACTTTCCTGTAACAGTACCAACCTGCCAAAAGAAGCCTATGGATAGGCAAAGCATCCATGGCCATGTTTCCAATTGTGTTCTAGATGAATTAAGCTCTACGCTCGGCACTCTGCTCTCGGGTATCGTTTGAAGATTAAAGCTGCAAATTGAATCAATGACAGTAGCAAAAAAAGTGCAATTGAAAAATATCCTTGAAATTCAATTGCAATATGAACTATACTCTACTGTAGCTATCCATTAGCTGAGCTAAAGGGTATATATTCTTTCTATGTTTACTTTATAAATCTTAAATTTAAAGTATTCTATTAAACACTTTTGCTTATTACCAAATACTTTGCTGTAAAACTGGTATTTATAGAGCTTACAGACTATCAGAAGTACATACCATTTCGATTGTGATTAATCGATAATTAGCTTTAAATTTTTTTTTCAATTTATTATGGGTTAACCTAGGAATTATACTGATCGTTTATTACCTTACCCCCTATTGGCAATAACCATAACAAAAAATTCCGTTTAGGTGCCATAAATAACAGAAGCACTTACTAAATCTGACAAGGATAATCTATATTGAGTCTTATCGCACTTAATGGTTGGTCCAAAAAAAGACTTTTAACACTTAAGAATTCTAATCGTTTAAAGATTATAGAAGAGCTCTGAAGAGTTAACTATGGATTTTGTTAGAATTATTATGTTTAGTCTTTATGAAACCTTCAAACTGATTAAAACATGTTTAAAGAGACACTATTGATACTGGCATTGGCCATCACAGTGCTGGCAAGGACAGTACCAGATGATTTCAATACTGATCCTTTTATAGACATACCCTTTAAGCCAATCAAGAATTCGGTGAGTGCTGCACAAGACGAAATAACCAAAGGGAAGTTTTATAAAAAAAGCGAAACTATTACTGCTTTGTTTTTACTTTAGGCTGAACGCATCAAAGGACATGGTTATCCATCCGAGTCACACATGGTGGAGACAGAGGATGGTTATGTCCTGAATATGTTCCGTATACCATATTCCAAAAAACTAAACAATGAAAAAGCCAAACGTCCGGCTGTGCTCATCCAGCATGGTCTGTTCAGTTGTTCCGATTGTTTCCTGCTCAATGGTCCGGACAATGCTTTGGCATATAACTATGCGGATATGGGCTATGATGTTTGGCTGGGCAATGCCCGTGGCAATATCTATTCTCGTCAGAATAGTAGAATGTCCACAAACCATCCATATTTCTGGGCATTTAGCTGGCATGAGATTGGTGCCTATGATCTACCCGCCATGATTGATTATATCCTAAAAACAACTGGAGAAAAAGCTGTACATTATGTGGGTCATTCGCAGGGTTGCACCACATTCTTTGTGATGGGTTCATTCCGTCCGGAATATAATGCAAAGATTAAGACAGCTCATATGCTTGCTCCGCCCATTTTTATGGGTAACTCTACGACTGGCATGCTTACAGGACTTAAACCCTACTTTGGTACACCTGGCTTAGCCACTGATCTGCTACAGAATCAGGTCTTTCTACCAATGAATCCATTGATTCAACGTATTTTGGATACAACTTGTAGCAATGATCCACATTTATTTGGATACTGCAAAACTCTGGCCCTGATGTATGGAGGTGATTTAGGCAATTTAAATGCAGTTAGTAGTCATATCCCCAAAAAGGAAAGTTAGGAAAACCCTTTAATTACTTCAATTCTTCCCTTCGTTTTTAGACTTTATTGCCACAGGTTGTTGAAACCCATCCCGCTGGTATTTCCGCTAATCAGGGCATACACTTTATACAGCTCCATAATTCTGCACAGTTCCGACAATACGATTGGGGTGTAAAGAAGAATAAGGCCAAATACGGATCCGAAGAGCCTCCATCCTATGATATTACAAAGATTACATCGAAAGTTTATCTGTATGTCGGCATAGCTGATACATCGGCTAATGTCCAGGATATTGCACGTCTGCTAGAACTGCTGCCAAACTTGGGTGAACATTATGAAATACCAGATGAAACCTGGGGACATTTGGACTTCATTTTTGCTCAACAAGTTAAGAAAGTTATCAATGATAAGGTTATTGCGATAAGCATGGAGTACGATAAGCTCTAAAAAAAAAAACCAAAAAATCCACCAAACTCATTCAAAAAAAAAGGCAAAGGGGCTAACTAGTCGCAGTTTATAATCTTATCTAAAATATAACATGAGCTAAATATAATTATTTATTCAAGTAGAACATAGTTAATTTTCTCTGCCAAATGCATAAATTCAGTAGGGAAAAGTTGGAAGCTGCGTCTTACCCCTAATAAGGACAATCTAATGCATACACTGATAACAGCAAGTAGAGTAATGAACTAGTGGGTTGACCTTTCAGCTTTCAACTTGTGCAACTTCATATAACATCAAGTATATGCATTTGTCTTTTGATACCCTAACGCATTTTACTCATAAGTTAGTTAAGTAGCTGCAACTTTCAACGCTTGCAATCTATATATTATTGTTCAGCTTTCAAGGGTATTAAACAAGCCGAGCATAGCCCTAGAATTTTGGGTTCTATTATTTGTTTTGGTGTTGACAAAGTTTATCGGCTCAAAGTACGTGGTTAAACACCAAATGCAACTTTTTTCGCAGTTCAGTTTTGGGTAAGTGTTCGCCGAAGAGAGGAGTTGTTATAATTATAGTAATTAGCATCTGGTTGGACACGCCCCTTGCTGACTGCTTAACATCTGCAAACTACTTAATATTGTGTACAGCTATCATTTACTACAAGATTAGTAAATCATTTGCCTTATCAACAGCAGCTGCTGGCATTTGTATAATAATAAAAAAAAGAGATTCATTTAAATTGCAAACATAATTAAAAGTTTTTTTTTATTTAAATTTAATGTAATATTACAAACTCAATAAAGGGCTAATGCTACTTTTAAGTTCGTCTAGAGTTCTTGCAATAAAATAACCTTGAGATTCTTTTAAGTATTTGTATTTTTCAACTATAATGTCAATTAATCCTTTCTCGAATGTGGAACCTTCATTAATTTGGCTAAATAAACTATGAAATTGAGATTGAAACTTTTTATTATAGTAAATCCTTCGACTACATTACGCTGCATTTCATTACTCACATTTTCATTACAACTTCCGCGATCTAAATTTAATATACTAATTACAGGCATTATCACTCTATAAAGTTCGTTTTTAGTTAAATTTTGTGTATATTTTATATTAACAATGGGACCAAGGAAATCAATATCTGCTTCTGTTGTACCATTACACTTAATAATTGCTTCAACTGCTATTAGAGATTTATTAAAGTGATAAATATCCATTTCATTAGAAGTACTTTCAATCAGTTCAAAGAGTTCAAGGGCCCGAGTTCTATCCTGATATATTGTAATTGCTCTCCAGAACATATTAAAATCTTGTTCCCTTCTATATTTTGTATTATTCAAAACGTCAATAAAGTTAGCAAATGAACGTTTCCAATAAGAAGATACCTGAACCTTTTCTAACTTGGGTCCTGCCTCATCACAAAATTTATCAATAATAATTCTTAGTGTCTGTATAAAAGTGTTCCTTGCATCTAAAGTCCTATTGATACAAGCATCTGTGTGTGTAAGAAGTACATTATCTTCTATTGTGTTCCTTAAATCATTGGGCATATATTCCCCAATTTGTTCAGATATATAATTAACTTCATCCTTTGTAAGATGTTGTGTCCTTTCCTTACGCCAATTGATCAGATTTTGTAAGGCTTCAGTCTGATTGTTATTACCCATCTTACAGTTTACAACTAGTTGGGCAATAGCCATATGAAAATTGTCTGTGTTTTCCAGTAAAAGTTCTGATGTATTCTCTGCCAGTTTTAAGACCTCTCTAATATGTATCAAACTATCCTTCGCTGTGGCATTTGCCAGGCCCTAAACTGCAGGCATTAATTTCATAATCTCAGAAGTCTTTGAAAACGTTTTTTGCTTACCAGAAATGCCAAGCAAAGTAGAAGTCGTAAAGAAAGCATCTTCAAAGCAGATTTATATTATAACTGTAGCTTTGAAAGGCAATACACCACTTTATATACGTACTATCTATCAATTTACTATATACTATATATATATATATATATATATATTTATACATTATCAGTAAATAATGTTTTGTTTTCATTCAAATTTAAAATTATATGCTAAATAAGAAAACTGTAGTCGAGCATAACCGACTAGAAAAACACCTTTACCCATATACATTGACATATCCACAAATATACACACTTCTATACGCATATAGGGTCTAAGATAACACACAGAGTACGTGTATCTTTAAAGCTGCATATTGGCTATATAAAATATATAATTTAAATACAAAGTAAAGCCATTGCCATTTGATACTGTGCATATATATATTAATATGTGTAATATATCAAAATGTGTAGCTAAGATTTGGTTTGCCTGTTTTTTAAGTGACAGTTGACCCTTGCGACTTGGTTAATTGATAAGATTGCTGTCAGACAAGACCCACCCATTTCCTCCTCAAGCGAAATTTTAGAAATAAGATAATCTTATCAATAATAAAAAAAAGAAATCTATAATAAATTATTAAAAGTAAATACATTCAGTTTTAAAGAGAGAAAGGCAAAAAAGTAGGAATTGTTTTTAAAGAAATGTTTAAGTTACTCTCAATGAGAAGAGACAGAATTAATTAGTAACAATTAGAAACAAGTGCGGAATGTCACTTGAATACACAGATTTAAAATGTTTAACCAAACCCAAAAGCAAGCCGACAATTGCAAAGGGATTCTGTGTCACCACAAAACATTCTCACAGAGAGAATAAAAAAGAGGTTAAAGAGAGGCAGAGAGAAGTGTGGAAAAGATGAAGTGACATTTCTGCCTGTACGCTTAACCACAGGCAGCGAAGCATTTTGGAAATTTCATTAATGACAATTTGCTGATGTGGAAAACAGAAGAGAAAATGCTGAGGTTCGCCTTAAGGGCGAGACAGCAGACACAATGCTCGTTAAGAAGAAGAAACATAGTAATTATAATAATAAAATTAATAAAGTGTAAAAAGGGTTTTTTTTTCTTAAGACGCGACAAGATATGCCCTTACCCTTGTTTATAATCCTTTATTCTTTATCCGTTGGCAAGTTAAAAGTGTTAAAAGTATTTATTAAGCGGAAAATAAGTAAGCAATAGAAAACAGCGGAAAAATTTGATTTCATCCAAGTGGAAAAGCAACAGAGGCAAAAAAATTACCAACAGCAAAAATCCTACTCGCATCTTACTGGCATTTTGGCTTTCTTTCAATGTGCATAATTTAAAACAAGTCGCCAACAAAATTTTCTTTTGATTTGAAAAATATGCGCATAGAAACTAAATAAGATATGAAAAATGGATAAGTGCAAGACAAAACAAGTAAGAAGTCTGTAGTCGAGTGTACCCGACTACGAGAGCCCCTTTGCCTACAAATACAGCCATACACACACATACTCATACATACACACAGTTCTGCACGTACTTAGCCATTGCGCGCACCTTTTAACCCCCCACGCTCTATATCGCGGTACTTAATGTTGTATAACTTCCGTGTTTATTGTTCGATTTTAACGAAACTCACAAAGTAGATGAAGAATGGTCTACTTAATATGTGTGTGAAAAATAAATCTTATCGCTTAAAAATTGTACCTTATAATCGTTTTTTTCGATTTGCGGGGGTCAGGGGAGGAAATTTAAAAATCAAAAACAAACTTGTATAGCGTACGAACATAACAAATCTACGTTCCAAATTCGTTGCTCTAGCTCTTATTTTGCGCGCACTACATTACCCCCCCGGACAATCGGATAAACTTACAAGTGGCAATTTCAATGGCTCTGTGTCGCAGCATGTAGCTTGCCAACTATTTGTTGTTAAAGATTTGCAGGCTAAAACTTTTTCTTGGCCCTGTTAACTATGCAGAATGTTGTCTCGCCTTTTGTTGACTTAAAACAAATTTTATTCCTTTGCAACAAATTTTAATTAAATTTATAAATTATTTATTCTTGGTTAAGTTATTTGAATTGAAATGACAATGGCCGTATATTGTTTACACTGCTTACCAGCGTACAGCAAGTGGTACAATAACTGCGCTGTTCACTGGTACATCAAGCAGTCCATGTATAAGATGTTTGTGCTTAGGGTTGTGAACTTAACTAAGCCAATTGAAATTAACAGAACATTAGAACTTGTTTAAATAAAATATAAACAGATAAAACAATTATTCAAAATTTTCAAGAAAGTATTTAAAATTTCTAAAAAAAAATATTTGATTTAAAAATATATTTTAGTGTTATATATTTCTGCCTACAAATTTGATAATAAAAAGCGAGGATTATATATTCATTGTTTTTTGAGAAGAGTTTCGTTTGAGTATTTAATGATTTTGATGATGAAAAAACAAAATTTTTTTATCAACACTTTCCGTAGGCGTCTGACCTGTCACCGTTTAATTTATATATAAAATAAATTAAATTACTTGAAATGGCCGTGCACTGTGCGCACTGCTTGCCAACGAACAACAGCAAGCGGTGCAACAGCTTCGTCATAAAGCAGTGATTGTATAAGAGGCTTGTGCTTAAGGTTGTGAGCTTAGCTAAGTCAATTAAATTTTTAAACATTTGAAATTTTTTATATTAAATAATATAAACATATAAATATAATAAAATAAATTTCAGATATATTTTGATAAATCTCAAATTTATTTTAATTTCTATTAATATATATATATATATATATATATGACTGAATTATTCATAGATCTTATTTCATATGATATTTCTAGACGTATTTGAAGTACTTGAAATAAAACCCGACAGGCTCCTCAACCACAACAGCTTACCTCTAAATCTGAAGCTCCCACAGTATCTTTAAGAACTCAATGACTATTGATTTTATTTGTTATCTAACTGTGTGTGTGTATGTGTATGTGTGTATGTGTGTGCTGTGAAGTGTGTACTTGTACACACTTTCATTGGAATATCCTCAAGATGACAAGTTTAAAGAGTTGCCCTTTTGAAGAATCATCGTTTATCATCACTTAAAATAACTAATTGGCCCGTGGAAGGGAATAGAATAGTTTATTGACACTTTTTGGGAAGGGAAAAGAGTCGAAAAGCAACTGAAGTAATTGAATGAACATATCAATTTTCAATCATTGTAAAATCTTATTAGGTGCACAATAACTACATTGGAAAAGAAATCAGCAAAAAAATAATAAAGTTGGGTAGGAAAAGAACAAGCTTTAGAACAAGCGAAAGAACAGCAAAAACATAAAGAAAAATAAAAAAAAAAGGTAAAAAAAACGACGACGACAATAACACGCCCCGCAGCTAATCAGGCTCTAATGGCGATAAATATTTCATTCTATATATTTTGGCAGAAAGCACGAGCAGCACAGCACAGCACAGCGCAGACACGCCTCAGTGTCAGTCTCAGTCTTAACTCTCTTATCTGCATCCTCATCCACTATCCAATGTCCAGAGTGGGAGCAACAGGCAATAGGCACCAGGTATATATAAATTCAGCTTATGTTTTGCGACTAGCAAGAACAACGCCAGACAAAATCTTCAATGCGATCGACAATCGTGCTGTTCGATGAAGACGATGACGATGATCAAACAGTGAGGTACAAGCAGTGAAGTACAAGAGAGAGAGAGAGAGAGAGAGCGGCTGAGAGATGAGGTAAAGTGTGTTGAAGAGTAGTCAGATGTGTAGTCAGTTGGTCAACAGAAACTTTGAGGCAAGGTCTCAAGGCCTATTCCTTTTTGCCGTTTACCTTTTTACCTTTTTGCCACTTTTGTGTTATGAATCGTTTTGGGTTCTTGAAGATTTTAAACAGCTTTGAAGTACGACATGGGCGGGTACACCTTTGGTAAAGGCGCATAAGTATGGAATGAGAATGTGCAACATGTTTAAGGATTGAGAATGAGGATGCAACTGGCTGCCATTATGAGTAATGCCTGGAATTTGTTTACTTGCGGCGCTTCAATGCCGACATACACCACATCACAGTCCAAGACTCATGTCTGCACTGGATGTGCTCTATGGAACCCTATACCCTGAACTAGTACTATAAAAACATGTAGAACAATGAATTGCCATGAGCTAAACAATGAATAAGCATTAAAAGATTCTAAGTTGAGCAATGTCCAATCTCTTTAATATGATTCTAGAACGGAGAAACCTGTCAACAAACTTTGAAAGACTTCACATAACATTAATAACAACACATATCTATGTGTACAACTATATCTAGAGTGTTCCATCTGTCAACTCCCACGCAAATGATATCACTCTAATACATTGTATCATTTAAGAGCGTATGTTTGTTAAGAGTAAAAGTAGCAATAAGAATCTGCGTAGTATATCTCTCTGTGTACGCTCTTTGTTGCAAGAATCTTTTGTTGTAGCAAAAGCCCGTTGAAGAATCGTTGTTATATGCAGGCAACTTTCTTTGGGGAGGCTTTTCTTAAAAGCAACTTGCCAACGCGCTGCTAGACTCAGTTTGCAGCCAACACGCGACGCGTTCAGAACAAGCAGCAAAAGCAACAAAAGAGAGAACAACGACAACAAAACGAAAGAAAGAAATATTTTTTAAAAAACTTTAAGATATTATGCTTAAGGATGATAGAGAACATTGAAGTGAAGTGAAGTGCAGTAGAGTTGAAAACAAAACAAAAAAAAAACAAACTACGAATTTTATGATTATACTCATTCGTTTTTTTTTTGGATAAAGCAACAATTGAAGCGCGTGTGAGGCAACAATATAAAAAAAAAGAAATATAAAAAGTAGCCAAACGTAAAGTAAAGTAAAGTAAATATATATAAAAGTTAATGACCAAGCAGACAAGTGGATAAACAATAGGAACAACTGGAAGGCAAAGAACTTCTTATAGGTATGTTAATAGTTGGGTTCATACATTGACCATTGGGCTTCTAGGAGTGCTGCTAGGATAGCTTCTTTCTTAGAGAGCTCATTAGCATGGAATTTCTGGCAAAAAAAAAAAAAATAAAACAAAAAAAAATATGAAATTCTTCACTCTGCGGTTTTCTTTCTACTTCTTTTTTCTATGCTTTTGTTTTGTATTTTTCTTTGCTTTTCTTTTGTTGTTTTTTTTTTGGCATGCAAAATGCTGAAATTTAATAAGTGCTTTTTCCACCAGTAAATTTTCCCCTCAAGTTCCTTGCGACGTGGTCGCATTACAGCTAACAGTTTTTCCAGTCGTCTTTTCTTTTTAGTGTTTTATTTTTTTTTTGTTGTTGTTAACTTTGTTGCGGTTGCGTTGCACAAACAACACTCACACAAGAATCTTTGATATATTGCAACGGGAGTGAGTTCTATGGCTGGGATCAAGGGGTAGACAGTTGTGTGCAGGGAGCGAAGGGGCACAACTGAAATTCACTAGGTAAAATATGCAGTCAGTCGCTTTGTTGCATTAACTTTAGTTTCGACTTTGACTTTGACTTTGTGTTTGGTGTCTGTGGCTCAGTTTTGTTGCAGTTGGCGGCATTTGCCGCCTCACAAGAACTTGGCAAATTCCTTTTGCAGTTGCGTTAGCATTGTGGCAACAGCAACAACAGTAACAACAACAAAAATAAAGTGTTGTGGCATGCCATGGCATGTTAACGGTATTGTTTACAATTCTAATAGAACCCAATGCTGGGTGGCAAGTAAAATAAATAATTGAGACGCTGAACGACAGAACCAAAACGATACGCTTTGCTGCACAATACACACATACACACACACACACACACACACACACACACACACACACACAAATGTATACAGACAAAATAAACACAGACTTAAACAGATAAACACACAATTAAAGAAAGAAAAACAGAAGAAAATATAAATGACTTAAGCAACGAACTTGACGCCGCATGTTGCATGACCTGAGAAGGCCATAGCAATAACAAAGACAGGAGCAAATTGAATGGGACAAAGAACAATTTGTAAACCAAAGAAAAATAAATTGACTTCAAATCAAGTAAAGAGTTTCCCACCAACTTTTCAAACAATTCCAAAGAAAACAAAACAATTTAAAGGAACTCAAAATGAAGCAGAAACAAATGAAAAAACTTCCTTAATTTATAACTATTAAATAAGATAACTTTTATTATAGAGATTTATCATATTATATATTGTATAGTTAAAAGGCATGACTGTACCTACTATGATTCTTAGGCTATATGTCAAGTTGTTGCATAAAATTAGTTGTCATCTTCAGCATAATTGAAGAAAGCAAAGTAACAATTCTTTGAGTCTACTCAATCTTTTTTCCATTCAATTGATTATTTATACCATTAAAATTCCAGATATTATCATATATTTAATAACTATGATCTCTCTTGTATATTCAATTTACCTAGTTAACCATTTAGTTTCAACTTTTTATATCATATTCTTTTCGCACATGTCACAAATTGTTCTGCATAACAAAAAGAGAAGGAAAAAAAGAAAAGAACAGTATCTTCTATGGAGAAGAAGATACTGTCATCCATTCTACAATTTAAGCACAATTCCAAGCAAATTAAATAATATGCCAAGCAATTAAATAACAACCAAACGAAAGACAAAAGACAAAGCTATAAAAAAAAATTTAAAGAAAAAAAGGTAGAAGAAAAAGGGTCATAAGAAAAATTGTCTATTTATTAAGACGAGGAAAGAAAGAAAGAAAAAAAAAGATGAAAGAAAAGAAACTGACGAGCTGAAAACAGTTCTGGACAATCTTTCGCTATGCTGCTGTTTCTCTTTCTTGCTGTCTGCATATTTTGCTCTATCTCTTTCATACTTATGGCATGTTAATGATGTAAACTTAACCATTTAACTGTTAAAAGTGCCGACAGCGCCACAAGTCGACAAAAAAAGCGATAGAAAAAAAAAAACGCAAAGAAATAAGGTGGCATCAGTGGGCCACAACAGTTGAGACAAACTGCGATGACAAAAGCATGTTGAAGAAGTGACAGCAACAACTCTGCTGCCAACTTCAACTTCAACTCCAAGTCGTAGCTTGTGTCTTAGACTCAGTTCAACTGCGAGAGCGTCTCGAGTCTTCAGTTAGCCAAGTCAAATCAAAGCCGTTACAATGGTCACAGAATGCGGCTAAGAAACGCACTTCGTCTGGCTGAAAGTCGCCCGGGGTTTGTTAGAGAAGTCACCAACAAAAGGGTTTTCAAACAAAACAAACGTTGTGCGTATGTATGTATGTGTGTGTGTGTGTGTGTGTGTATGAGTGATGTTGTCTGTGGAGGAGCCTGTGAATGTAGGTTGCATTGGCAATGAGTGAAAATGTTCACGGTAATCTTTTTAAAAATTACCGTTTCATTGCTGTTGTTGTTGCTGTTGACAAAGCGTCAACGAGTTGCTGCTGCTGTTACCTAAGTTCTTGCTGCCACAGCTGCTGTACCGCTGCTGTGGCTGTTGCTGCTGGTGTGATTAGAACGCGTTCTTAATGATCATCATTAGATCGGTTGGCGCGCACTTAAAGGGTTTACGAGTATTTTTTACTATAACACACAAGTTAAAGAACCAGAGCACAAACCTAACGTGACGACATGCAATCAACGACATCAACAACATCAACAACACTAACAACAACAACAACAACAACAACAACAGCAAACAGCAATTACAACAATTTAAACTAATAGAAGTAGGTAGGAAAAAAAAACTAACAACAGTAATTCTGATAATATTTGATAATGTAAAGCGGAAGTTATAAAATGCAATGTGAACGACATTTAGGTTAGTTACTTAGTTACTAAGTTGCTTAGTTAGTAGCTTTGATTAGTTAGTTAGTTGCTTTAGTTACGTTGAACGTCTTTAATTAACGCTTACAATTTGCTAATTGCTTCGTAATTATTGTTCGGTACAGGATAAAGAAAATGTCATTAAAATAATGGTAGATAATTTCTACAGAGTTTGCCACAATTTTGTGGCAAATCTTAGATGCCTCAGTGCATTTCCTTTTTTAAAAAAATTGGCGTGTCATATTACCTCAAGGTCAACTGCTGCATCATAGTAATAGACTAGCAAAAATATGAAAAAAAAAAAGCCAAAAAAAAAAAAAACAAAAAATGATTTCTTCCTTTTTTGGTAACAATCCCGTCTCCAGTTACGTTCACATCTGATATGCCCCGAAAGAGTCAAGCCCAAAAGCGGACCGAACCCCAACAAAGATATGACTAGAAGAGCCGCAAGTAATCTGAGATATCGAAAAAAAGAAAAACATAATATAAAACAGAGTCCATTTGGTTCGGTTTGCCATATGAGAAGAGGTTTTGTTTTGGGGTTCTGACTGTGTGTGTGTGCTTGTGTGTGTGTTTCTGTGTGTGTTGCTGATGCTGTTTTGATAGCAAACACACAGCTGGACTCTGCAGTTATCCAAAGGAACCGACTGAATATACCATTGCAAGCAATAGAGGGGGTTGTACAGAGGGGTGCTGTACACACTGAGAGTGCACTCCAAACAGTTCCAGGCGAATGCACCAAAAGACGCTGTGCGCGCTGTGCTGTAACAAGGTGAACGGAAGAGAGATGACAACCAGGTGCATGTTGCTTCCACAAGTAGATGTAGAACTCATAGTAGTAGTAGTAGTAGTAGATATAAATCAAGATTTTCTCAACTCACGAGAAGTGGATATATATATACATATATAGTTTATGGTGTAAATGGTGTATATGATGCATCGTTGGATTATGCCTATATACTCATAGTGGAGCATATTAAATAACTCTGAATAGTTGTAGTATATAGACGATTCTCAAAGCAAGAAATTAAAACTCAAATCTTCTGTTTCAGAATAAACTCAAAGTGCTATTAAAATCAACAGCTTAAATTGCCATTTTAGATTTCAAGGATAATACTCTATTATGCCTTAGTATAAAGAAGTTATTTTACATATAGAAAAAGAGTATTTTACTCTAGCTAAATGAATCTGAAAGGGATCTACTATAGTAAGTTATGAATCATATGTGTTAGAATCGATTTTAGCCTGTATTAAATATGGATTTTTCATTTCCAATTTGAAATTTTCTTGCCTCTTACATGTTGTAACATATATTTGATTAAACAAAGTAACAATTGAAGTGCACTCAGCATTATTAGTTAACAAATTTACTATTAGCTATTCAAGCACTTCTTTCTCTCTTACCTGAACTACTTACGAAGTTGAACTACTCCAAAGTAGCTCTAGTCATACTAATAGTAACTTAAGCCATGGTCTAAAAGAAAGATATTTATGGTTTAAGTTGAGGCTCGAGGAGACTGTGGTCAACTGGTAAGAGGCTGTCAGTTATTTATCAGAACTGTCTATGTATACCATTTATGGCTTAAAGGAGCTTTCAATGCAACAGCAGATAATAAAATTAGTTTTTTACGCAGCATTTTATTGGCCAAATGCAGTTGTCTAACGGTTAATATTGATCAAGTCTACAATTTAAATAGACAAATGTGTGCAGACACATTGTAAGTAGAGAAAATGGAAGTTATATATATATATATATATAATCTCCTTTTCCTCTCTGAAATGAAAATTGTAGAAATGCAGAAAATATTTTGCATGTTAATTTTTTTTTGTTGCATTTTGATAGTGCATTGTCTCTGAGGGTTAAAACCCAACAGCGAAACAGTTTAAGTATTCAGCTAAAAATTCTAACAAAAGTCAAAACAAGTTTGCCGCCAGAAGAACTGAAGACTTCTACAGCTGTAGAGCTGTAGAGCTATAGATAGACTTTGGTAGAGATGAAAGAACTAGTAGACCTGGCAGACCTGAAGCTAGACGAGGCAGTGGCTGGCGGCGGCACGGTCGTTGCCTTTAAGACTGTGGTACTTGCAACTTGGCCGCAAGTCACATCATTAAATTTAAATACAAAATAAAAGAAAAAGACAAAGAGTGAAAGAGAGAAGCAGAGGAAGAATAACCAAAAACCTTCTCAAGTTTGTAACTGAAGTCTTTTGTTTGGTTTGGGGCACGGTGACATGATTTATGCTTGATAAATTGATGTCTATATCAATCTGGGGGGCTTGTCATGTTGACAATTTTATTATAATCACGATTTGCTCTTGTCGATAGAACGAAAATAACAAAAACAAAAACAAAAGGCAATAACTACACTATGGCTTAATGACCCAGTACAGTGCTACAGATAAATTTATGGCTACTCTTAAAAAAGATAAACAAAAAAAAAAAAAGTGGCCAATGAACCTAATGATGCTTAGAACATGGCTCTTTGTTTGCGGACACACTGTGAAAGGTTTAGGAAAAAGAAAAAAATAGAAAAATAAAGTATATGCGGGCTCCTTTCCTTCTTTGCAATCGTTTTGTCGTGCAGTTGTTCTAATTTTAGCTAATTTTTACCATGGGACCATACTTTCACCTGCCCAGTGCAGATCGAAGCGATATGCAGGTTGGTTCCATCCCAGTGCCTCCAACCCCAGCCCCAACCCCAAGCCCATGCTCAAGCTTAAACTTGCTGCAGAACTTATTAAATATATAAAAATCACACGTGCCACAGAAGACAATCACCTATTGCATGTTGTTAGCAAGTGTTCATATACACATAACTATATATATCTATATATCTATATATATATATATATACTATATACTTTATAAGCTATATTTAACTCAGCTGTACAGATGGTGTTACAAGTCTTCTCATGGAACTGAAAAGGAACTCAATTAAATTGTTTTTTTATGACTGTCTAAATTACCCAGAGTACCAGGTGAAAGATAGAAAGCGTCCTGGAAAAGCAAAAAAAAAAATAAGCATAATGAAAGAAACTATGACTTAGTTTGAATAAAGTATACACTCTAGTTAGATCATTAGTTCAGTTAAGGGTATAACAACTATGGCATTAACTATGCACTAATGAAATCAAATGCAGATTTTGAACTCAACAAAATGCATAAAGGTTGCCTAATAGGGACTCATTTTAGCCTATAAAAGTGTAAAATTGCTAACAATATTCTTATATTGATGCATTGTAATATTGATAATTATAAACTGCTCTCAATATGACATTGTAAATTGAAATTGTTTCAGGTTTCTACAACTGTCGTAGAGCATCAGATGTTCAGCCACTGAAGAGTTCCATTCGCATGTCTCTTTCGCACTCCCTATCTATTGGTACATTAGCTTTGCATTTATAACTTCCGCTTGAAGAATAGAGTAGAAGAAATAAAAATATATAAAAAAAAAGAGGAAAAAATTGTACTGCAAAATATTCGATGCGATCACTGCAATCGCTGATGATGAGGTGCATAAACGACGCCCATTTATTGAGCCCTCGCGGCTTTAATAACTTTGGACGAGAAGAGGAGTTGCTGCTGCATGTGCCTGTTGCCTGTGGATTGATTCTTAAAGCACCATCAACAGTTGCTGGTTGCTGGTTGTTGGTTGTTGGTTGTTCGTAGACGTAGAGGTGGCAGTTAAGGAAACATGTTTGCCTGCCACTAAATGACAGACATTTGTCTGCCACAGAGAACACACACCACAACACACAAAGAGGCAACAACAACAGTAGACACAAGACACAAAGGCTACAGAGTCACATCAATTGGCTTCGACATGAAAATTGCTCAGTTTATAAATTCTTAGGAGTACAACAATTTGTTGTTTGTTTACGAGAATATATAATACAAGAGATATATATATATATATATATAATATATACTATATATATATCTATATATAAGAAGAAGCCACACATGACGTACGATATATACAAACACTTCTTTTATGGTGGCAAGGGCGTAGGAGGTGCGTTTTTTTGGAATGCCCCTTAATGGTTATGACCAGTCTAAGAGTATAGACAAATATGTGGCTTTTTGACGCGTGGGCCATAAATTTATGTTATTTTTTTTCCAATATTTTGTATGTAGAATCAATAGAGCAACTGGCACAAGTTTCACTTATTAAGAGGCATTAGATACACATATGAATTGGCCAACTTAAATGGAAAATGTTCAATTATGCAGAATGAAATCGAAGTAGAAGAGGCCAGTAGAAAACAAGTAAGAGTTCTTATACTCAACTCTCTAAAGTAGATACTCTACGTGTGTAGTTGAGTAAAGGAAATGCCAGATAGATAAAAAAGATAAATAAAGAAACATAAATATGAAGAGAAATGGATAAAAGTAATAATATATGTAGATATAAAGATACTTGTATGCCAATTTATAGTCGGATGTATCAGTTTTATAGGGTATTCATAAGTTCTCTACTAACCCAGTTGTCTACTATTCATTTATATATATATATATATATTCAGTTCATTCATATGCCACTCATTGATTAACTCTCAAGCGATTAACTGTTTGTCTGCGTATCTGTTTTCGTTTTCCGTTTCGTGTTCTTTGTTGTTGTTGAACTTGTTGTTGCAAAAAAGAAAAAAAAAGAAAAAGTGAAAATATTCTTACAATCTGCGTTCTATTATCTACAAAATATTATTTATTTTTTTGCTCCAGTCTACAGATTTACATAATCTCAATTGTTAACTGATTTTGGGTGGGTCGCTTTGTTGGTTTGGTGAAAGTTTTTTCTACAGTTTTCTTCAAATTTACTACAAATTATAAGTTAGAACACGCGCCCAAAATATGCCCAGTAGTCACTGAGCTGAGTTGAGCTGGTTACAGCCCAGTTAGTAAAGTTTTTTTTATTTTTTCCTTTCACAAATCAACGTCCAAGTTCAAGTCCAAATATAGAGCATTGCCTCCAAAGCAAAACACAAAATAGAAAAAAAATATATATAGTACAAATATACAGTTGATACTATAGCTATCTGTCAGTTGGGCGTTGCTACTGTGTCAAATACTCAAAACCAAATGCAATAGCAAGAACAACAACAACAACAACAACAACAACAACAGCAGCAGCAACAGCGAAAAGTATCTGTCAGATAGTTTTCCAGATACAAGTGCTTAAAAGCCAATTTATTGTCTTGAATTGATGTCGCGTCTAAGAATTTATTGCTCTGCAAAATTTGATATTGAAACCGAAGAGTGAACGAAGGAGAGAGAAAGACATTGTGCATTGTCTTTCTTCTGTAGAATTGTCAAAAAATATAAACTTATAAATAGAAGCTGCTAAGTGGGTTGATTTCTACAGTGAAACCTATAAAAATAAATTGTATAATAGAAATTCTTTATTATTGAATCAATCTTTTAGGATACAAAAAAAAAAGGGTAACCCTATAAAGACTTTAGTTAGATTTCTTTTGGCTTTATTACTTCCCGTTTTTCCTAATCAATCTTAAAGTTAATCAGCCCCCATTTGTGTTTAAGCATAACCGTAACTAAACTCTCTGTCTGTTAAATTTCTATTTCTATTCTTAACTAGACAATTGCTAATCTTCATTTGCAAAAAAATCTTCATTTCATTTGAGAAGAATTTGGGTTGCTGAAATTGAAATTTAACTTTTAATTTCCTAAACTAATAAGCTTTAACTTTAACTTAAGGCACTTTCCCCGCTGCGTAACAAATTCAATGCCATAAAACATTAATTACTTTATTAGTCATTTGTCTAGCATTTCTCTCAGTGTATTTTTACCAAAAAAAAAAAAAATATAAAATAATTATGTTGTTGGGGCGTAATTGTTAATTGTTGACCCCATTATAAAATTGTGTTGAGTTCTTGGACAATTTCAATGACTTGAGAGACAATCGACTCCCACAGCACCAAAAGGCAACAACAGCAGCAGCTTTCTTTGACTTTTCCATTGGTTTTGGTATCTTTGTTCTCTTTATAATTACAGTAATTTATTTATGAGCCCAACAACTCTACACGTTCTACAAAGTATAGTTATGATTGTTTCTTTGACTATGTTCTACATTTAACCATAACTATCGTCTGGTTTTGTTTGCTTACAATTCAAATTATGAATTCACGCGCCAAGCATGATAATTATGAAAAAGAAAAAAAAAACAAAAAAAAATGCCAAAAGATTTTCACCAGTTGGCAATTTCCTTTGGCTGCTCTACAAAGAAAGTGTCAAATAATTAAGTGTATTACCAGCTTTAGAGCTAGGCCTTAAACAAGTTAAGATACTTTAACGCATAACACTGATAAGTATCTTTATGCAGCAGACACACAGAGAGAGTGAAAGAGAGAGAAAGAAAGAGAGATTTAAAATTTAGTATTTAAGAGATGTAAACTATAGATAACAATGCTTTAACCATTTAACTTAAATTGTTACTGCTTCTTTTTTTTGATTTGTTTTTTTTTTTTTGTTTTTTTGTTTTTGGCTCATCTTCTTTGCAAGTTTTTCATGGCCAATTTGCAGACATGTAAATGAATGAAGCGAATGAATTCAATTCAATTAAAATATTCACCGACCACCGACATGAAACTACTGTGATTTACTGTGTGAAACTGAAACTTCTTTTGTTTTTTATCTTTAACCACTTTATACCCATTACTACTCTAACAACTACTACTATGTTTTAACGTGAAAGTTGCCTAGATCAACTTGGTTCAAAGCACAACTCTACTCAGTTCAGAGAGACTTGACATTACCAGTACAAGATAATGGCTTGATTAAAACTTGTCATGAGAACGAACCGTATAAACATAGGAAGCAAACCAACGAACAAACAGACAAAGAAACAAACAACAAAATCTGCTACTCGCATGTCAGGCCAAGCTCCAATTAAGCGTAGTTTTTTTTTCAATACTTCTAAGACAAGTCAACACTTTCTTTGCTCTTGATCATAGGGTATACACAATCAATCGAAGAGTTTGTAACTATCTTTAAACTAGTTATATATTATAATTTTTATAGGGTATTTATCTAACGTTAACTTAGAAATATTGTTCATTCTACTTGCTGCTAGGCATGTTCTGTACATTTGCATGCAACTTTGTGGACTTGCAACTAATCACGTTCTTAATGAAAGTGGCTGCAGTTCAGTTTGCTTGCAATGTTGCACAGTCTGTGGCGTTGTGATCGTGTTTGGTTCTCTACAAGTCGGGCGTTGTTTTTTTTTCTTTTCTGTTTTTTTTCTTGTTCTTTTTCTTGTTGTTTTTTATTTTTTTTTATTTTTTTTTTTTGGTATCTTTGGTAACTGGCAATGACCGCCATTTGGTTCTTATGTTGTTTGATTTTCACATTTCTCCATTTGTTTGTTTATCTTTTGGTTTTCAGTTTTCAGTTTTTTTGTTTTTGTCTTCTTTCACATGAAACTTGGCTAAGACAACCAGTCTGTGTGCTGTTTCTAGTTACCAGTTTTTTATTTATTTTATTTCTATTACTTTTCCTTTATATTTTCAATTAATTAATATTATTTATAGTAAAGATTCGTGTCAAGTATAGAGTTTAGTTGATAGTTTAAAGCCTTAATTGTATATTCGACTTTCCGTCTAAATTCTTATTCAAATGAAAAGTTAATGTTCTGTATTAAGTATTTAGTAGTATTGCATTATATTTAATATTTAGTTATGTCTACGTATAATATCATTTATGTATAATATTAGTCGCAGTAAATTTTCCCATAATTTTTCGCATATGCCGCAAAATTTATAACTTAAATGAGTTTCACATTAAATGCTATTTGCTGTAGAGAAAATAACAACAATACGAGTTCAAGTGTATAAATGACCATTGAAGGTACTTAAATTAGGGTTTTCTTTGAAATTTCCATATGAAGCTTTACTTTATACTACTACTCCATACAGAGAGATGCTACACAACATGTGGATGAATCGTGCTTGAAGAACTTGAAAGAGTTTGTTTTGCTTAAACTTTTTTTGTTGTTTTAACTAAATAAAGTGATTAAGCTGTTAAGAGTCAAAAGAGTAATAAGTAACAATAAAAATTTGTATTTGTATATAAACAAAACAGCTAATGACAGTCACTAACCGGGCCTTAACCTGGCTGTATACTTAGTGTTTCTTTCGTCTTCACTTGCTCTGGCGCTGTCTCTGTTTATGTTGCTGTCTCTATCTATGTCTCTCATCGTTTACAATTAACAGCAAGTACAAATTTTTATACATTAAAAGTGTGGCAGAACTTTTTTGGCAACAACAAAAACAACAACAACAACAACAACAATAATAATAAAGAAGAAAACAACATTGTGGCAGACCTGTATCATTTTGGCTCTTACCTCTGCCGCTACCTTTGCCTCTGTGGCTGCCACTACTGCTGCTACTATTTCATGGGTCGACAACAATTGTGCGGGTAATTCCATCTGGTTTAATTTGTTGTATGCCGCCTGAGCATGTGCTGGCTGCCAGTTGAAGGCAGACGCTTCGATTCGCTAGTCATTGGAAAGTTGCCGCTGCGTGACACACATTTAACGCATTAGACACGACCCCAACTGGAGCTAGAGCTTGTAGCTGAAGCTATTGGCAAGAAGACCTGGATCTTACCTGTATCTTCGTCTTGGACCTGAACCTGGAAGCAAGTTAAAGCCGTTGCAGATATTATAAACCCAGTCAAACTTCAACTTTGAGTAGTAGACTTTGTTTGTGTTGTTTGTTTTTTGTGCAACTAGTTGACGTTGCCCCATTCACGTTGCATTATTCATGCATGCAACAGGCAATCGATAAGGCGAGAAAAAGCAAAGATGACGCTACGCTTAGTCAGCATATTATCGGTGGCATTAATTTCTGTATTGCCCGCACAATTGGATGCATTCATCACGCAGAATACAGGTGAGCTAAGCTATTATAATATATATATGAGGGTGGGAGAGATCGAAACAGTTACAAATATCTATATAGGTCTTGCTATTAGTATTTAAATACGAGATCATAGATACCAAATCTTGAGCATATTAACATAAAGAGTGAAGTTATTTAAAGTTAGGCTTAAATAAACTTGTGGTTAGACTTAAACATGGGAAATTTAGGGGATTAACTGCTCTTCGAAGTATATCACGGACTATATAATATAATAATATATATTATAACATAATTTCTTTAGTTCCTATTGAAGTATTGTGGTTTAATTGAAGGGAACATAAACAAATCAATTGACCAGCCAATATTCTATTGGTTAAATTGTAGTTATCCCTATGATAAGCAGCAGATAGTTAAATGAATTGATGTTCATGATGTACAGATGTCATATATAATACTTTACATAATATATTCGTCATATGTATAGTAAAAATTATTGGAGAAGGCAATCGATAATCATTGCTCAAGTGGACTATCCATAGATGTACATCAATAGAGACTGCAGTCAGCTAGTAATAAGGCTTAGGGAAAACTAAAAATAGTAAGAAAACTTGTTGGTAAAAGAAAAGGAATCCTTTAATAAAGTATAAGCTATGCTGTATAGTTATCTTGTGGAATCCATAGAATTGGATAACGCCTTTACTAAATAGTATACTGATATAAAGAAGCTAAAGACTTAAAGGAAAATACATTTTAGTTTAGTCAGTTAACAAAGTGGAAAGTGTTTTCGTTCTATAAAGAATCAATTTTATTTATATTAAATTAATGTCCCTTCGCATCACTTTAATCCATTGAACAAGGTTGTCATCATAATGGCACTTGGTATGCGGATAAATCGATTGTGCCCAGCATGGAGAAATGCCTGAATTGTCAATGTAATCGTAAGACTTTAGTCTGTCGATTGAAAGTATGTCCAGAGATGCCGATGCCACCACCACGTGGTTGTGTTGTGGTGCAAAAGAAGAATACATGTTGTCCCTATCTATCGTGTGCTCGACTGGATGCCTTCTATAAGATACCCACCAAGCGACGCATCATTGCCTACTTGGATCATTATGAACGTGAATCCATTGATCGTGTGGTTAATGATAATATGCTACAAAGACGTTCAGATGATTCTGACGTCGATCTATTTGGTAAGTAAAGGAAATTTAAGATTGGACTTTCATTTACTATACTCTTGCTTCAGTTTGTGTAAAGAATGGAACGGTGTACAAGTCGGGTTCAGCTATGTCCTCATCGAATCTATGTAGCTATTGCTACTGTATTGGTAAGCTAAAGAACAAAAGGAAATTTAGGAAAATCATATTGAATCTCTGAATTATTTAGGTGGCACGGAGAAGTGTGTTAAACCAAAGTGTATGCTACCAGTGGAGGGCTGTAAACCTATATTTGTGGACTCCACCTGTTGCCCAGTGCGCTACGATTGCAGCAGCAAGACCTCTGGTAAATCCTCACAGGAGGTGCGCTATCGTAAGACCTCGAATAAGCACTTCCAGCGTATGTCCCAGCGGCTACAGCGGAATCGTGGCTGTACCGTTGGATCCCAGTTCTATGCGGAGGGGCAAAAGATGCGCTCGGATGTGGATAAGCCATGCGATATATGCTTTTGCATACGTGGCACACGACGTTGTGCACCCAAAAAGTGTTCACCAGCCTTGAAGAATTGCATTCCGGTGGTGCCCAAGGGTCAATGCTGTCCCTCCAGTTATGATTGTGGCAGTCAACGAGATTATCGACGCTCACAAAGCTCTCGTCAATTTAATCTATACAATCTACTATTTGGCAAGGAGGAACAAGATGCAGAGGCAAGTGGAACAGCAGCCGCTAACACTGCTGGCATGGCTGAACGCTATCCGCACGATCGTCATCCCACTGAGCCAACTGCCGGTGATCCACTGCAGGCAAGCAGCGAGAAGAGCATATTTGACACACTACGTGAAGGTTTAGAGTTCATTGATGGTAACAATAACAAAATGCTGGCCAATAACATGGATCTTGTGGCATTGGCCAGCACAACAGGAGCACCAACAGCAAGTACGGCAGCAATTGCTGGCGCTACAGAAGCTGAACAAGAGACCAGTACCACGACGGAGTTAAGTTTTCTGGACTTACTATTGGGTCCCAGTACTGAGAATGAGGTACACACAACATCAGAGTCAACAACAACAAAGAAACCATTATCCTGGGTGGATTTACTACTTGGTCCCGATGATGAGGAACCAGGTAGTTCATTAGATATTTCCTCAACTGAAGCCGCATCTGAAGTGCCCCTGGCAAATACCACAACGAACAGCATAAAACGCATTGCGGATGATTTCGATGATCAGTTGAGCAGCGGTGAGATTGCCGTGGGTGAATTGCCTGCTGAAGCGCAACAGATTATAGCCGCCAATTCAGCGAATTGGCCACGCCCAACGGAACCAATCATTGGCACCACTACGAAGCCAACAGATCTATTTAATGCACTATTGGATGGTCTCTCCGTTATGCTTGATGATAATGTCACAAGTACAACGATTACACCAATAACAACTACAACAACAGCAGCAACTACAACAACAACAACAACAGCGGCAACAGCTGCAACAGCTGCAACAACTAAGCAACCAACCGTTATACATGCACCACCCATGTTCCGTCCATTGTCCAACAACAAGCCGCTCCATACACGCATCAACTCCAAGATAGCTAATCTAACAATAACTCCACCAATGGTTGTGGTCACCAGCAAATACGGTCAACCAGTTACCTACAGACCAGCACCTAGCAAGAGTGCTAGCAGCAGCAGCACCAGCACAACCACCACCACCACCACAACAACTACAACCCCGAAGCCAGCGGCAACCACTAAAAAGACCACCACAAAAACCACAACAACTACCGAAAGACCCACAACTACAACCTCCATTAGGCCTAAGCCAAAAACCACGCGACGCACAACAACGACAACAACAACAACAACAACTACTACTACAGCAAGACCCATAACAAAGAGCACCACAACAACAACGACAACAACAACACCTAAGCCTACAACAACAGCAACAACCGCTAGAACCTATTATAGAACCACTTTGAGACACAAACAACATCATTATCTAACAAGCACCGCTAAACCTTTGATCATTAAAACGAATCCCAGCATATTGGAATCGGAACCCTTGGACACAGACAGTGACAGCACTTCACCCACATTGCCGCCCAGCTTGCCTAACCTCAAGATCATACCCTTCCTGCCTACAGATGCCGTTAATGCCGCACCCAAATTGCTGCCACAGGAGACATACAATAACAATATAAAAATTCCAAGTTACTATGAAGAACCACTGGAACTTCCCTCGCAAATTGCATCCGATAAAATGGACATTGCATATGATAGCAACTACGATGAAACCGTAGCATTATATCCAGCATTAAGCTCATCCCATGCACAGCACCTACAACAACCACAACACTCCAACAACATCAACAGCGATCAGGCTGCCTACAAATACAAGTTCAATGTGGAAGTGCCCGCAGCTGATGCAGTACCCGAACCGGTGGTGCATCTGGGTCAGGGTCAATACGAGGGTAGCGCTGATTATGTTAAATATGATTTTGAGCAAATACAACAACCACAACAAATACAACAACCACAGCAAATACAACAGCCACAACAACAGCAGCAGCAACAAGTATTGCCACCAGCACACAACGGTTTCTCACCACCCACCGAAACAGAAGGTGGTTTTATGCCCAAGGAACCACTTGTAATTGATGGAGAAGTTCTACAGGATCATGTTACATCCAATGCATTAAATGCACTCAACGATAACTATCATGTAACACAACATATTATCGATATAACAACATCGCATACTCCCAACGATACATCATCGATAGGTAAGAGAATTGAAATTGACTTGGGAACAATGTTGCTGGTATGGAGATTGCAATGAAAAGACGTATGCCAACGTCTTTCTATAAGAAAAAGAAAATGATATTGAAAATTAAATATCAATTAATTTAAACGTTATCATCGAGTGTCCTTAATGGATACTTAAAACCATTATTATCGAAGACAATCGATAGATTTTCCTGTCTCTCTTCTGCTGCAATTTCCAAGTCTAAAACGTTCAATCTTCTGTCATTTGCAGACATCTTTCTATTGTTAACTTTCTCTCTTTCTTTTATTTTCTTTTACTTTAGAAATCACAACACCAGATCCTTTCAAGGATGTCATACACACTGAAAGGCCGCCAAATCTTGATGCGCTCATTGTGGACAAGGAACATAAAATGCCAATGCCACAACAACAACAACATCAGCAACAATCGGAACACAGTGAAAGCGTCACTTACAGCATTAGCAGCTCTGTTGCTGCCAAAGGAACAGCTGCAACAACAACAACAACAGCAGCAACAATACCATCAACAACAACAACAACAACAAAAATGACTCTACCAGTTATAGACAAAAACGAAATCAGTCAACTGGATCAACTACTGGATGAACTATTGGGTAGTGTTGGGCAGAGTCACAGCAATACCACAGTGCCACCCTTTAAAGCACTGCCTGAGCATTCAACTCAAGTGCCTAACAAAATAGCAACAACAGCAACAACAACAAGAACAACTATAACAACAACAATGCGTCCAGTGCCCATTGGCAATCGTAGTAGCAATAAAAAGGGCAACAAAACGAAGAACAAAACGGCAGGCAACAGACGTAATAATCCAACGACAATAACAACTAAACCCAGCAGATCTAAAGTTCAAACAGCTACACGACGAACACCCGCCAGCAACAACAGTAACAACGGCAACAGGAATAACCCAATGGCCACCACAACGGTGACAAGTGTAAAAACCAAAGGCACGCCAGCAACTACATTGACAACAACAACATCAGCAATACCAACAGCAGCAGCAACAGCCACACCTAAACCCCAACCACCACAAACAACAGCAGTAACAACAACTACGACGACACCAGCAACAAGCACAACAACAACAACAAGAACAACAACTAGAAGCACAACAACAACTTCTTCCAGTACAGTGCATCCATTTTTAATGTCACCGTTCGACAAATTGCCCTTCATGGACACTAGCTATGAGGTGAGACCGCACATGTTGCAACCGCAACAACAGCTGGAGGAGCAGGAACAGCGACCGCAACAATTCCATCATTATCAGCACGCGCCCACCGCCAGCAACAGCATTAGCACACCAACAACAATAACAACAACTACAGCAGCAACACCAATAGCAGGAGCAGCAGCAGCAATATTGCGTGAAACAGATGCTGCAAATGGATTAGAAGGTCAGGAAACAGGCACAAGTGCTGCAAATCTAGGGGGCGGTGTAAGCTTAATGAATCCCACGGGTATGCTAAAATTAGCTGGTTGCAACATATACGGACGTATGTATCGTGTGGGTCGCATTATAGTTGAACTATCCAATCAATGCCTAGAATGCAAATGCACTGAAGTGGGCGTCAAATGTGGCCCATTAGACTGTTAATTTAAGCAACATTTGCCTTTCCCTCATCTCCCCAAAAACCCCAACAAGCAACCCAAACCATTGGAACTCTAAATGCTTATAAGCTCAATTTACTTACTTTCCTTTTTGCTGGTGATTCCATGTGATGTATGTGTGTGTGTGTGTGTGCGTGTGAGTGCGTGGGTGTATGTTTGCTGTTTGTTCTTCGCCTAGCATCTGCTTAGTTGGTAACGCTTTGAAATATATAAACCTTAGTTATATAGTTTATAAACTTAGTTAGATATAGTTTTAGACAAAGAGAGAATAAGAGAGAATTTTCATCTCTCTCAACAATAAGTTGTATCATAGATATTAATTTAAATAATAACCAAACTTTTTATACTAACAATGCATTTAAAGTATAATTATAATTAAGTATATGTTAAAGTATAATTTAATATTTATATCTTACAGAGAATAATATAAAAATAATAATAAATAATTTGTCTCGTTTATATTTTAATATGAATTGAATCAAAGTTTTGTATATTTGCTAAACAGTTTCCCCTCTCTCTCTCTCTCTCTCTCTTACACTCTATTTCTCCCATTTTTGGTTGCTTTGCTCATCAAATATAAACATTTTAGTGGAACGTAAAGTAGTTTATAAATTATTCCTCTTTATTTATTTCTCTTTTTTTTTGGGGGTATAAAAATCCTCTATATACAAAAATTCGATATTATGATAATGTTTTCTGGTTGCCAGATAAATTCAACTTTATATCAATATATATTTATATATATTATATATATATACAATATTTTATTTATGTTTGCATTAATTTTATATAACATATATTTTATTTTATTTGTTTTTCTCTCTTAAATAATTCACTGAATTATTTTATAATATTTGAAACATTTCTCACTCTAATTGAACTTTATTTGCCATTGCGCCAAATTTGTTGAAAACAAATGGTAATTAAATGCAATTTTAAAACTTTATCAAACTACAGTATATACAGTATATAAAGTTCAATTAGTAACATAAATATTTAATGAGAAGTTAACACTGAGAATGCATTAAATTTGCTTTTAAAGATTGGGAGCATTCAATGGGCAATTAACTGAAGTAATTAAAATGACGAACTCTTTTTTTTAGAGTTGTCAACAAATAGAAAACCTTACGAACTGTTATTAACATGAATTTAAAAGGTGTAAATAAATATTTATTACTTGAAGCATTATGCTTGGAGGTCTTGGAAGTGTCGTTATATTAAATTGTTTGGCCATAAATTTCATTTGTAGTTGCCAAAAAAGAATTATAAACAAATTGTATAATTGGCTTTATCCGGTACTTGCCTGGAATTTACAATTACCAATTGCCCAATTGGCAATTGTTTATTGTTAAGACTAATTTAAAGCTAATAATAAATTTATTTATATAGATTTATAAACTATGTTATAAACTTATATGTATATTATACTTTTGAGAGTTGTTTCCAATTCCAATTAGCTGTTGGACGTTGTCGTTTGAGACGTCGATAGACAATGAAACCACAAACTAAACCAGCCACGCCTCCGCCTAGATGAGCCTCTAGACTAATGCGTGGATTGCGATTATGATTGATGCTATAATGATAGATTGTGAATGCCACATCGCTGACTAGTAAAATCAAGAGCGCAGTAATGCGCAGAAAGCGATGCGACAGTTGTAAAAAATTCTAAAAGAAAGAAAACAAAAAGTTTAAAATGAAAATTGGAAAATATAAAATACAAAAAAAAAGAAAAAAGATAAAAACACAAAATGTAATCGCTTCGGATACAGTTGACTGACCAAAACCAGGTGTGGCACATGGCTACAGAGCATAGCATAGATGCCCGCTGAGGCTCCCACTAATAATAGCTTCGGCTGTAGGCAAGCATTGGCCAATGCACCGGATATGCCACCCACTATGTAAACGAAAACCACACGACAATGACCTTGCTCCACTTCCAGAAAGATGCCAATGAAACACTGACAAACAACATAAAAAAAATAACAAAAACAAATGAAGAAATATATGTTTTTTTTTTGTGTAAAGTATTTAAAAGTGCTGAGCGAATAGCTCAATGGATCATTGGGTTAACTCACCTGTAGGCACATATTGATCCAAAGATGCGTTGCATCTGCATGCAGCAGCATATAGGTAAAAAAACGCCAATATTCATGCCATGTCTCTGGCTTATAGATGAGCTGCCGTTGCATGCAAGCATTGGCAATCAGATGCAGCGATATCTGTGGGTATATGCAAGTGGCAACAAACAGCTATCAATTACACTATGAGGGGAGCCAACAAAAGCAATGCTTAAACATGCTCAATATCTACTTCTTTCCCAAGACATCTTCTATATGCAACATGTTGCACAGTGCCATTCAATCAACAAACACACACACAATGAATGGCAAAAAATATTGAGTGCTAAGCAATCTGTCACTTTCGCTCAGCAGCCAAGTGTGAGATATCCAAGTGCGAATGCCAAGAAGGCTCACAACAACGACGACGCGTCGCAACGCTTGACATAGCAATAGCAACAACTGCAACAGCAACAACAACAACAACACCAAATCGGTATAGCATACATCAGACCAAATATGACAAATGCCAGTTGCAACATTTAATCGAACAACCAACGATGACTAAAATGGCAATAAACTCAAGCCACAAAGCGATTGTAATTGTAATGTTTGAAAGATGAATGGGGGGAGGAGTGGCATGTAGAGGGTGCTACGTGATTGGGATTCCAATTGATATTGTGATTATGTAATAATGAAGTGGAATGGAGTAGGAATCATATCACATTGTGGGTTAGGTACAGCAATTAACAACGATCGCAACTTCTATGATTATTGTGCGTTGTTAGCAAAAGTCAATGTGATATTAAATAAAACTGTGCCACAAATGGGTCAAACTTGTATTAAGGGCATATGCAGCAATGCATTGTTGCAACAGGGAAGCACTTGTAGCACTTCAGTGCATGTTGGTGAAAGGTGCAACCACAACACTTGCCCTAAAACAGCATCTAATGTGCAATCATATAGAAACACCTGCACCTGAACACATTGATAACAAAGAGAAAAGAAACAAATCATTCGTCTGAGACTCACAAGAATCAAAATGAATCAATCTAAAATAGTATTTCAAATAAGTGAATGACTCTTAGTAAATGAAAGTCATACAAAGTCAGTCACTGCAATGTCTAACAAAGGCAATTTTAAATCAATCTGTAATTAGTTACTGGTTAACATTTTATAAACTAAAATTAGTCACTAATTACACACAGTAAGTGATATAAAATTAGTCTTTGCAATAATCATACTCAGAACAGCTGAAAGCATCGCGTATAAACCACACAAATAATACATATAGCACATATAATATATATATTAAATAAATATATATTATTATAAATATATATTATTATAATATATATGTATATATATATATATATATATATATATAAAATACTTCTGATAACAAATAAGTATTTAAAAAATTGCCAGAATTTTAATATGTTAACTTTTCATTTCATATAACATTAGAAATTCCCGAATGATATGTATTAAGAATTAAAATTATAATATTTTACTTTGGTATTATTGCTATAATCTGGCACGTGGCTAGTCGAAAATTCAAAATTTTTAAAGATAAACGTGATGTGCATATAAGATGAGAAAGCCCTAGACATAATTTTTGACTCTTTTGCTCTTTTGAATTCTCTCTTTTAGAATGACAGACGGAAAGACTGATAGAAACAAAGCCCTCAACAATTTATTTATAATACGCTCTGTTGCTCATCAACAATATATTCCCTCTTTAAGTATTTTTTTTATTTAATTTATATATATATATATATATATATATATTTATATATATATTTGGGTGTATGGTTTAAAATATTAAGAAAAACGCACAGATCGGATGAGAGATAAACAAAACATAAAAGTATTTTTAGTTCGTATACAAAACCGCAAAGTGAAACAGGAACAATTCAATTTATTGGAAATTTTCCAAATGAAAACAAAAAACGGAAACAAATATTCTAAAAAATTAAATTGAAAAATATTGAAAAACTCTAAGTACAAACACACTTGAATATAAACAATATAAATTTGGCACACATTATGCGTACGTCAGTTCGTCTGTCCAGTTGATTGAGGGACAGTTAGGTAAGGATAAAATGTCGAGCAACTGCATCCAGTTGATGTCATCTACCTGTATAAAACACATCAAGAATATAAACCAGGGTACACGCCATACGCGTCGCTCATTTTCCATGGAATGTGGAGCTGTTAAATCATCAATGAAAATCTTCTGCAATGGTGCACGTGGTAGCAATGTTGCTGGTAATGCTGGTAGCAACAGCCTTGCATCCTTTGTATCCTTTTCGTTATCATGACATTCCATTGACATAATGTACACAGATGCACATCAATATACAAATCACTAACACAAACACCCACACGTGCACACACACAGAAACAGTAACGTTTTGATTGAACACTAAACAATAATTTAACAACGACGCAGCTAGCAGCGACGTCTGCTGCGTTAAGCGTTTAACCCACGACTACACTACACACCCAATTCGGCGCCCACCTAACAAGCAACGGTGTTTTTGTTGTCGTAGTTGTTCTTGTTTCGCTATGTTTAAATCCCATACGCACCCAATCAAATCCATCGATTGTTTGATCTTTTATTAAGCAGAAATACCAAAAAACTGTTGCATGCTTTTCTGCGCCAACTAAAAAATGTCTCTGCATTTAATTGGTTTGCAACTTGGATAATAACAACAAATTCTTCTCATTTCTTTCATTTGAAATCTTTAATATAATGGTGTATTTACATAAAATAACGCAAAATCTTTGTATTATATATAATGTGCAATTATTTATATTTTTTTTATCTTTAAAATACATAGTTTAATTTAATTATTTTTTTATTAAATTTTGTTACCTTTTATTTAGCTAAATCATTAAGTGGGGCAATGTTTTGTTATTTTATCCTTGGCATTTGACATTTTACAGTTAACTATCTACAACAGTTTAACATCAAGTTGCATTCAAATATTTGTGGTAATAAGCATAGTAGTCGCCGTATCTTCGATACACTCGTGTGGTGAAAAGCTCTTGAAGTATGATAAAAGCGACGCTCAAATTTTCAGTTGGTTTGGCTCTCTCGTAGAGGACACGTGTCTAGGAAATGTGCATGGAATGTGGCATAGCCAGCGCCTGTCAACAACAAGCGTTGAGGACGCTTATGAATGGCTTTCAATGAAATATTTATATAAGAGCCATTAAAACCGCCAAACCACCAAACCACAAATAATTATTTCCGGCAAATCAAGTTAGAAAAGGTTGCAAAACACCAAAAATACTTGGTAACCCAGAACTTTGACTCATCGGATTCCCAGGCTTGCCTACGAAAGTTATTTCAAGCACGCATAAAATCATTAAGGTACTTCAAGCATGCCTGTAAAATATCAAAAGGCTTATAAACAGCCCTTTAAAATGCTGCAATCTAAGCGTTGCTTAAGGCTAAAAGCCAACTAGCTGATTCTTAACCTGGTTAATAAGCTAGTGTCAACCTTTAAACTTATAAACTTGTCAAATGCTAGCACCTGGTATTAAAATAAGGCTTAGTGAGCTTAAAGTATATATGATAACTCTGGTTTTAGTTGAAAATGTAACTTTCATCTAACAAGGACCAAAAGATTAACAGTTTATAAAAACTTCTTTCATACATTCTAAGGTAGTTTCATATAGCTTCAAGCAATTGTTGACAACATTTAGTTCCTTAAATAAAACTTAAAGGTGTAGAAAAACTTTTTAGTAAAATCATCTATGTTTTATTATGTCATAAGACATTAAACAAGATATATTTTGTTGCCTAGATGCTTGTAATACACAAGGGATAAAACTCTACTTGATTATGCATACAGAAGAAACAACAAAAAAAATATATATATAAAATAATATCATAAAAAGTTAAGTTAAGGACAACCAATGACAATGTAAGCAACAATTATTTCCAACTGGCTTTAGTTCCAACTATAACAACAACAACAATGATGAGTTAAGTGATGACACATCAACATGAACGACCTTTGGATTCACGTGCGTCTCCTAATGTTCCACCTACTCAACTAAAAATCCCTCAGCCCCCAACCCAACTGTGTGTGTGTGTTCTTTCAATGAAAACAATGTCCCTCACAGCACGTTTTATCCGAATGAAATGATGTTTTATGTTTGTTAAGTGCATCGATTAACATTTTAGTTTTAGACAGGACATCTAAAATACTCTTAGATCTTTTTTCATTCCATCAATATTCGAGGACTAAAAAAACTTTAGATATCTTTTATCTTTAAAAAAAAAAGAAACATCAGCACCCCACAGCCTTATGGCAAAGAAAGTAACTGTTTAATGCTTTAAGCGACTAAATCTCAAATCCAAGTGCAAAGCAATCAGCAGAGTTTTGGCCAAAACTTGTATATAGTCGTAATATCAGGCTAACCAAGGAAACATTTAAGCAAATCTTTGGCCAAAATCTTGAACAAACATGGCCATTACGAATAGCAGCGAGTACCATGACTATGAGCAAAATTTGTGCCACTTGATTGAGTGACTGAAGCGCAGTCTATGTGCCACAGTTGCCACAGGGTATAGTGGGGGTATAGTGATAAGGGTATGCTTGTTATGGGGCGTGGCAATAAGTAGCGGCTTTGAGTTTATGACCGCAATTTTATTGATACAGCCACTGGGAGCAAATAATATAAAAAAGAAGAGAAAACAGAGAAAAAAACAACAAATAAAAATAGAGGGAAACCCAAAATGGTTGAGCTATAAAATGCAGCAACTAAATTTTAGCTAGTTAAAGAAAGATGGGAATACCCCTATAACGCCCAACTGGGCGTGTTTATTACAGCAGCACGGGTAATAACAATAACTAGAAAGCATACTAAACTAATGTGAATGTGTAAAATTACAATGCGGCAAGCTATACGAATATCAAAATTTAAAGGAAGCAAATGATAAAGCCGCAGAGAGAATAAGCCCACATAGAGCCACAGAGCGGATAAATCTATTCACGTAATTTCTTTTTTGGTTTTTCTTTTTTTTGGAAAGGATACGTTGCGTTAGACTCTCTAGTCGAATATGTATGTATATATATATTACCCAAGTGCCATTACAGTTAGTTCTGCCAAAGTGTTACACCACATGTATATGTATGCGCATGTGTGTCTCTGTATGTGTGTGTGTGTGTGTGTGTGTGAAAGTGTAAGTAAGTTTATTTGTGCGGTCTTAGTGCGTGCAAAGACATAAGCTTTCGATGCTGCCTGCAAAAACTATGTGTGTGTTTGTGGGAGTGTATGGGTGTGTATGGGTGTGTATGGGTGTGTTTGTGTGTGTTTACTGTACTGTGCGTGCTTTAGTTGCAAACTCAATTATTAACTATGTAAAGCAACGGCAACACCTTCAACTTGGCCGTCTTGTTAGGATCATAAGTAAATTCCGCCCATACCCTTACTTCTACTCATCATATCATATATGCCCGACCCGCCCCCCCCCCCCCGCACCCGTGCGTCATAGCACGTTCCCATAATCCAAGCAACAGCTAGAAGCATCCGTCAACTCAAGGGAAATTTGCATTTTATCATCCATGTGTCGGTCCTAATGCTGCAAGGGGCTTTGCCTTTAATTGGTTTTCCTAGAACCGACAGTTGAGGCTTTTCCTGTCGACGTTGTTATTACTATTATTGTTACTGTAATTGTAGTGGTAGTTGTAGTTGTCAGTGTAGTTGTTAATTTGACTAAGATAACGACAAAAGCGGCTCTAACTTATAATTGTTTAATTAGCAAGTTAAATACATTGAAAATATATGAAAATTATTAAATAAAAGCCCAAAGAAAATGTTCAAGAAAATGTAAAAACTAAATTACAAAATTGTTTTCAAATAGTTAACAGAACAATGAAAATTACATGTATTATGTCAGTAAATGATTTTAGGAAAATACTAAAGGAAAATTGAATAATGTATTTCAGGCTGGGGACATTACAATGAAAACTCTGGGAAAACTAAGTTAAAGGTAATTACGAAATGTTTCCATTTTGTGCAATTATTCAACATTTGCCTTTTATTACCAAAAGGGCTAGACTAGAAATGTTAAATAAAAATAGCAAAATAAAACCTTTTTTTCCACGAATTGTGACTTAAGCTACTTGTCAAGAGTGTCCTGGCATAAAGTCCTGTGCCTATCAATGTACGCTATGTCCTGCAGATGTGGGAGTCAGACAGATCCAGCATTTATTTTGGTATCTTTATAAATTTCGAAATGAAAATAAAACTACAACTGAGAGTTGGGCAAGGAGCAGTTAAACACAGCAAGTCCTACGACCCGAAGAGGTCCTGCCTAAGCGAAGGTCAATAACATTTTTTTGCATGTCGTTTTTATATAGCTACAAAATAGAAATATTATATATATATATACAGTTGATTTGAGTAAAAGTATTTTATATATAATCCATTATAAGTGGGTAGTGTATTTCGCTCAGTGTACTGTTTAGTAGCTCACATTTAATAAACTAAAAGCATTTACTAGCCCACAAAAAGATATTTATCTTAAGCATATGCATATTATCCATTCAATGAGAGCGTTTTAGTTTTGTTTTCATTCCTTGAATGTTATGACAGCTATCCATAGACAGTTATATAGGATAAACATATATGTACTATATGTTGAGTTGAACAGTTTAGTTTTAGACCAACAACGCAAAGGAGTTAGTTATTGTACGGAAGTTTAAGCCAACAATTAATCAATAAAATGATACAAATAATGAACTGGCTTTCAATGGTAACATTTAAGCCATATATTTTAAATAGACTTTCCAAATATATATATATATAAATATATATTCTATCAATCATTAGGCCATTGGTTTGATACCATTGAATCGCCAGCAAAAGGATTCAAATCTACTTATAGATTATGCCATGATGGTAATAATGCCCTGTCTATATTTGGGCTCATATTTTGGCATTAATCTCTTACAACGACTTGGTCTACCATTTCTGGATGCCTGCAATAGTGTGTGTCGTCTGAGTAACAATCTGTTTATGCATTTGGGTGCTATACTCTATGTGAGCATTGTTTCATTGAGTCTATATCGACGCAAACAGTTCTTTGTGGACTTTGAGCAACATCTTGCAGAGATTGATGAACTTATACAGAAATGTCGTCGTGTGGCGGAACTGGACAAAATGCGTGTCCAGGCAGTTAAACATAGTGTTTCATATCATTTCACATGGGTCTTTGTCTTTGCTCTATTTGTGTCTGTATTGTATTATGATTCAAGGGAATTGTATCTGTGAGTATGACTAAGTAACAAGTGTATTTGTCATTCCGCACATATATATATATATATACATATATATATAATATAATATTTTGCATTCTATAGTAGTAAGAGCAAGTTAAGTTAATCCATAAATCATACTATTTTAGTAAATGTATAAATAAATTTTTGGTTTTTTTTTTTTTTTGCAGCACTTTT
Organism: Zygothrica quintamaculata; assembly: GCA_037044455.1. Classification (NCBI taxonomy): domain Eukaryota; kingdom Metazoa; phylum Arthropoda; class Insecta; order Diptera; family Drosophilidae; genus Zygothrica; species Zygothrica quintamaculata. Next base: position 85,172 of record JBAMBS010001559.1, on the reverse strand, counting down.
GGTGAATATGCCATAATACCATTTATGGTATCAAGCTTTCCATATCTGGCTGGTAGCATTATACAAGGAGAATTCATCTATCATGTGTCTGTCATTTCGAATCGCTTTGAGCAAATTAACACGCTGTTCGAGAAGATTAACCAGGAGGCACGTCTACGACATGGCCCAATTGCCGTTTTTGATATTGAGAGCGAGGGTAAGAAGCAGGAGAGGAAGTCAACAATAACTGTTGGCGGAATCAAGGCAACACAAGCAAAGGCAACATTTGGCATTGGGGAAAAACAAACAGATAATATGAAACGTCAAAAGCCACAGTTACCAAAATGTGAGCTTGAGGATGAGGATGATGATATATATAGCAGTGAGAATGATGAGGATAATTTTGATTACAATAATGGCGTCATGAGCGACGTTGGCACTGGGTAAGCAATCAACCAACAACAACAACAACTAAACAGACAACATTAACTACCAAAAATTATGCTTGTACTTCTGATTTTGCTTCCCTTTGTCTTTTCTCTTTCGCCTAAACTTATAGCAATACCTCAGAGTCCAATTTACCAGATCTCTTCAAATTACATGACAAAATTCTTGCACTAAGTGTCTTAACCAATTGTGAATTTGGGCCACAATGTGTACCCTATATGGCTGCCTGTTTTGTGGTCAGCATTTTTGGCATCTTCCTCGAAACCAAAGTCAATTTCATAGTTAGTGGCAAGAGTCGTCTGTTGGATTATGTCACATACCTTTATGTCATCTGGAGTATTACCACAATGATTGTGGCCTACATTGTTTTACGTCTATGTTGCAATGCCAATAATCACTCAAAACAATCAGCCATGATCGTGCATGAGATCATGCAGAAGAAACCAGCCTTTATGCTCAGCAATGATCTCTTCTATAACAAAATGAAATCATTCACCTTACAATTTCTACACTGGGAAGGTTATTTTCAGTTTAATGGCATTGGACTCTTTGCACTGGATTATACTTTCATATTCTCTGTAAGTTATTAAACTTAATTTTCAATTAATTTCAACTGATTGTCCTTCTTGCAGACTGTAAGTGCAGCTACATCATATTTGATTGTTTTACTACAGTTTGACATGACGTCAATATTGCGCAATGAAGGCCTATTGACCTAAAAGTACACTCAGAAATTGAATTATGCTACACGTTTTGTAATTTTTCACAGCTTTAACTATATTTGCTAACACTAAAAGCACTGCAACACCTTAAATCAAATGCACTTTAAATACTCTACAAACAAAATCTTTACTATTGGGTATGTAACATATTCAAGTATATCCTTACATAAATTATATACAATATAAAATTATTCCTTTGAAACTAATATTTGTTTAACCTTTAACTTTAACCTCTAACATTGTGTTAAAATATTAAGAAATCATCATAGTTAGCGGCTAGCGTAGTAAAGCATGTTCGGGTAGCAGAAGATTCGCGGATTCACTGATTTTGCGCTCTTTAATCGGATCAGTGCACGTTGTCCAAACACCTCAGCAAATTCATGTCAAAGGTGTGCAGGGAGAAGGGGTATGTGGGTTGATGGATTGGTAGGCTGCTGGGTTGGTTTATAATACAATTTTATTGAATGTCAATTGAAGTAGACGATTTACCAGTCACTCACCAAACGTAGCAAAAGCAGAAACAGCAGCAGCAGCAGCAGCAACAGCAGCGAAAGGACCAAAGTATGCCACAACTTCACTGTAAAGGATGTTACGAAGCTCATTTTATGGCTGTCAAACGGAAGCGGCAAAACGTAAGGCACAAAAAAAGAGAATAAGAAAAAAAATATTAAAGAAAAAAAAAAAGAATACACAGTAGAGAACATGGCGCAATTTCCGCTTTCAATCACGTTTACCACTACGGAAATGTGTGCAAAATTCACTTGCCTCGCTGAAAATCTAAAGTAGAGAATGTAAAAGTGTGAGAGAGAGAGGTAATGTGAAAGAGAGATAGATATTGCGTATGTAAAAACTATTTGAATATTACAGTTTTGTATGTATATTGCCCACTCAATTCAAATAGGAATGGAATGGATTGGACAAGTGGATTACGGGCACTCAATTAATTTTTCATTATAATGAAAGCGTGTGAAATGAAATTGATTTTTACTGTTCAATTTACTATATGTATATGTACCTATATATGAGACTGTTATGTGTACGTATGTTGTGTGTGTGCGTGTGTGTGTGTATACATGTGTTGGGTTATTATTCAAGACAGACAAAATGTATATTATATTACAGTAGTACAGGTGCAGGTCAAATGAAGGGGCACAATAGACACGTTAGATTGGAGTGAACCCGAGCGACTTCATCAATGCCATAAATCAATATGACGCGTTGTGCTCTCGCTTCTACATGCTTATATATATATATGACTGCACACAACAAGGATAAAAAAAAATAGAAATAGGAGGTGGAAAAGTATGGTTAAATGTTACTATCAACATATCCAATGCAACAGACCAAGGACAAATGGAAACGGCAGCAACAGGCCGCACATTACCTGCAAATTACGTCAACTGTTGTCTACTTATCTAAACCCCTTTCTCTCTCTCTCTCTCTTTGTCTTTATCTATCTATCTCTGTTTAACTTTAATACGTTTAGTATGAAGAGCAACGTGACCAAGCAACCATGTTAAATGTCAGCTCACATCTAAGAGTTCATTTTCAATGTTGCAAATTGTATAAACCATCAAGAGGTATACGATACCAGACAGTTTCACACCTTAGTTGACCAATGAATTGATGTTGGCTGAGAGGGGATGTGGGTAAAGGAAATTCGCACAAAATGTCAACAAGTTGCTGTTTAAATAATTGAGGCTGAATGCAATTGGCCAATCAAGCACAGCACGTGGCCTTCTCTATAACTTTCACTATGCATTGGGAGTGGTTTTTTGTATTGAATGCTTTATATGCAACATTTCTGTGGCATTGACAGCACTTTGTTGCATATAAACAATCCAAAATGCACTTGGGCCTGTCATACACATATATCCAAACAATTTATACAACAAATTTACATAACCAAAGCTGTTATGCCATTGAGTTATATATTCTACATGAATTTTAATTGCACAGCAAGGATAATTTTAACAATTATCAAGGAGATTATCAAAAGCATTGCAGTTTAATGAGCAGCATGCATCTGTTCAGAACAGTTTCGCATTAAGAATTTACATAAGCAACAATTATAATGATCAAAACATTATTAGACAACTACCTTCCTCTTAAGCTTATGGCTTTAATAGCCGTAAAGGGAGTATATTCTCTTCTAAGAGACTCTATAATATCGTTAGCCTTTTCTTTAATATCCCTTTCCCATAAGCTGTATGGGTTCTACTACCAAATAGGTCTTCTTCAGCTTCATAAAGGAAATTTCATTTGCATCTTATAAAAACAGTTCAGTATCGAAAGAGTTTGTTTTATTTGCTTAAATATCTGGCAACACTGGCCGCGACAGAGGTGCTAGAGCTTTCGACAACATACACTACAGGTGGCTGTCTCTTTATGGTACACAAGGCAATAGGAAAACAGAGAGCCGAAGTAGAGCAGCAGCAGCAACAGGAAACGGTGTGGTGAATTCTTTAAAGCGTGCGCTCTCGCACACACCAGCAATATATCCTTGAAAGCACACACACACACGCAAACTCAAACACACAGCAGATATGTAGAGTGTACACCCTTGGCCAAGTGAAGGCAAATTGTGCGAGGATGTGGTTTGCTGCTGCTGTTGCTGTTACTTCTTGCAACCAAATCAAATCAAACTGATAACAAACAGCGACAACAACAGCAACAACAGCGGGAGCAATAACAACAGTAGCAACATAAGCTATAGAATTCGTGAGAGCGGCAAAAGCTAAATTTTCCATTTGCTCAGCACACGAAGTCCACCACACGAAGTAAAAGCGGATACAGGACTCTGTTAGAGGCTACTTGCAAAAGGATAATGGAACAGTTCGTGGCGGAGTTGCGATTGCGTTGGATGTGCGATTAAAATATAAGCGGAGCTGAATTCTAACTGTTAAAATTACCGTGCGAAAAATTTCCAAAAGTGAGTGAGTGTGTTTGTGTGTATGAGTGTGTGGGTGGTTACATATCTGTGTGTATATGTATGTGTAAGTGATTGCTATTGTGTATGTGTGCGTCCTGCTGCTGCTGCTACTGCTGCTGTTGCTGTTGCTGTTGCTACTGACATTTTATTGTAATGAAAAGCGAAAGTTCTGCGGGTGCCTTCAATTTCAAGGAAATTAAATTAGCTCCAGGCTAAATTCAAATGAAAATTGACAAAAAAAAAACGAAGTATACAAATATATACATATATATAGATATTTAAATTTAGCCAATTCTTAAAATGTACACTCAAATATTTGATAAGAAAAAAAAAAATTTTTATAAACCATTTCGAATTTCACTCAATGCTAGAAAATGAGCAAATTGAGTAAAGGAGCAAAGGAGCAAAGCCTTTTAGGCTGCTGTTGAATAACATGCGAGGAGATGCGCAAATGGCGCCGCGTGGGCGTCTGCCTCTAAAAACGTATAAGCAAAAAAAAAACATATATAAATATATATACATATATATTATATATGTATATATATATCGCCTTCTTTTGCCATTACCCCGAGCACCTATACCCAAACCCACTGTCTACTTTCTGTATCAATGTAAGACGCAGGCAATGGCATGATATCTCTCTGAGATTTTACTTACAGGTTGCTCTTGTTTTTATTGTTGTTGGTGCTGTTGTTGTTGTTGTCTTTATGACCTTGCTAAAAAACCTAATAAAACTTGATAGAACCTTCTTTGCATAGAAAGTAGCCAAGTATCGAGACTAAACAGCAAAACATCTTAGTAATTACAGCATATCCGTAAAGGAATGATTACTATAGAAGTTAAAACATTTTTTTTTTGCACTTCAAATCAAAATAAAAAAAATCTGAAAGAATTCTTTTAGAGCTAACATACAGCACTTTCTTTTTGCATTTGAAATGCAATAAACTAAAGATTTAATAGAGTTTTTCTCAAACGATTTTCTTTAATTTAATTTTCTTTCACTTTTCCTTTGCTACACTTTTTGTGCACACTTCAAAAGTATTTCGCAAAAGGAAAAAGAAAAGTGTAGCTTAAGTGAAGTTAAACGTTTTGCAATTGCTTGGAATGTGCTTAATGAAACATTGTAAAGGATTCAGCAGGATATTCTTTTTTTCCTTTGCTGCTGCAATGTATATGTAAATATAAATACTATGCTCTCCTGAGTATCCTTTAACTAAAGCGTACCTAAGCTTCTTATGCTAACGTTTCTTAGCACTACTTTGCCTTTAGCTTGGCTTCATGTTTCACTTTCTCTCCCCCTTTCTCTCTCTCTCTTTTTCACTGTTTTTCTTGCTTTATTGGCAATTTGTCACTTTAGCAATTTCAATTAGATATAAGCGTTATATATCGTATATTGAATAACTTATTGTCGATATATTTCACGATGAACTATAATATGTATCAAATTTTCCTGTTTTTTTTTTGGAAGCACTAAATATTCAGCTCCGTTATAAATGAAGCATTTGATCCTTCAACTTCACATATTTCACAACATTTTATATGTTATTCATTTAATATTTTCTTTCTCTCCCCTGCCCTCTTCACTTGTCACAACATTACGCGCCGTCGGCGAATTTTGCTGAATGGAATAAAATTCTGTTTGGAATGTGAAAGGCCATAAAATATTGTAATTAACTTGGAGCCAGAGGGCAAAATACGTTTATGGCGCGACGCATTGCGTTAATGAGGCAACAGGTTTTAAGGATTTACTTATAAAACTTTTTACCAAGTTCACAGCTTATAAATATTCATAAAAATATTCAATAAATCTCTCTTTCTATATATATATACATATATACATATATACAAATATATATATTTATATGTATACAAGAGACAGTAGAGTCTTTGCAATTTTAAAAAAGTTTTCATTGAGTTGCAGTAAAGTTTTTAGTTTTATAAATTATTAATACATAATTTAGACTTGTGGTAGTTGTATTTATGACTGCCACTGTGCTCTAGATAATACCAACTTTTGCAGCAAGTTGATCATTAATTGCTAGATTCTACAAAAAAAGCTAAACAAACTTTTCCCAAGGAGCTAAGAAGCGCCAAGTCAAAGCCATTCTAAAGATTCCATTCAAGTAAGATAAAGCGAAGGTAGCAAAAGTAAAAGCAAAAGCAAAAGGCAAAAGCAAATAGTAAAAAGAATTTTTGATATTAATTTGTTGTTGTTGCTGTTGTTGTTGTTGCAGTTGACACTGTGAGTTTATAAGATGTAACATAGTATCATAAATATTGCAACATTTTCTTGTGCTTTATGCGGCTTAATATATCTACTGCAAATAAATTTTATACTGTATTTTTGCCTAATAATTATTATGTGAAATTTCTTCTGAAATAACTTTGCACAGAATGTATTTAATTTTTACTGAATTTAGTAAGAAATTTAAAAGGAATTTAAAGAAAAGTCTTAAACTTAAATTTCTATTTACTCTCAATAGTCAAACAAACAATTAAATACTTAACATTAAAGTATTACTTACTCTTAATTACTTAATGAATTAATTACTTATGAGTTTATAAGGACTCTTAAAAATCTATTTTTACTATGAACACAAAATATGCAAACGCACACAGAACAAATACAGGCAAGTTAAAAGGGATAATAATAAACTATAGATACGTATTCAATGAACAAAGAATATAAAAATTAACTATACAATGAATAGCATATGCATACGCATACATATACATGTAGTGAATGAGACTTACACACACACATACATACATACACGGGAGGGCAATCATTATGCGTGCACATGTTTGAAAATTTAAATATTTGTTCGTAAAATGAATTTAAAAGATAAAATTTATGAATTTATAAAGCAAAAAGTAACAGAACAGAAAACGAAAAAGAAAATTAAAACGAAATTCTTTGAATATAACAATATATAAATTACTTTTTAAAGTATATACTACACACACATAGGCTTATACATACACACAAGGCAAGACATACAAAGGAAAAGTAAAAAGCAGCTGCAAGTGATTAACTCTGAAGACGACAACGCGTTAACATGATTTGATTCTTTGAAAGAGAGGTAAGTCCTGTATAAAATTACAGTCAAATGGATATTCTCTAATATAAACTATACTCTAAATATCTCATATTAAATATATAAAATAATAGAAAAAGTCTTTTGGTGAAATGTTATTTATAATAATTCCTATTTTGGGCAGCTATAGAAACTGTCATAATGTTTGCATTATATATGATAATATTTATTTAGATTTGTTAAATAATATATATCGCTTTAGTAGAGCAAGCGGCAGCTTTCGCGTTGTAACAAAACTTTTAATTCGCAATAGAATTTAATATGTTTATTTTTATAATGTGTTGACAAACTGTACAACCCTCCATTAGTATGCTCATTATGTTCATCATCATTAGCAGCAACATTATTATTATCATTATTATTCATTTCATTTATTTTTGTAAAATTTGAAAGTCTATTGAAATTGATATGCAGAATATGCCATAGCATATTAGTATATAAGAAGAGGGCGTTCAGTTGAAAATACTTATATACTTCATATTATAATACATAATTGGATACGCTAAATTATTTACTCAGTGAATTGTGTATTAAGCATTCTGTCTTCTACTCACTCACTCACTCACTTATTCACTTACTCATTCAGTCACTCACTCATTCATTCACTCACCCACTTAGTTATACAGTTCTTTTGTCCATTGTCCGTTGGTCCTTTTAAAGGTCGCCCATAGCAACAACCACGAGCTCTGTGAATAGGAATTTAAAGTCTCACACAGTAACATCTATTGCTCAACCATTTTGCTTACAGTTAATAAAATTAAATGGCTTTAAGAACCCGAAAAGCCAATTTTAGAGCATACCAAATTTGATGCGCACAAATGTATGCTATGCTTTTTGCGCCTCTTTCAATACACTCATGTACAGCTGTACTTTATGGGCTTTGAACATTTTAGATTTGTATATGAATATTTACATATTTACACATTTACATAAATATCAATGTGTTTGTCTGAGCGGCTGGCTGGCTGACTGACTGCTTGTGTTGCTGTTCAATGTTCATTCACCTTTTTGCAACAGAAATACATTTTACACTTGAGACTTGAGATCACAGTAAAAACAACAAAAACTACAACTACAACAACAACTACAACAAAAACAACAATGAAAAATACCTTTAGAACAAATATAATACAATGCCAGTTGTTACATTTTCTTCGGAATTTCATTTTGTAAAGTTTTCTGACCCTGGAATTCTAGCTAAAAGCTTTGCTTAAAAGGATTTATGTTAATTTGCAGCATCATAATCAGTGTGGCATGCAACATGTATACATTATTAGCCTAAAATATGCCTTGTGGTTGAAAAATTCATTAAATTTATCCCTGCTGCATTTGTACAATTAGATATAAAATTTAATTGTGAAATTTATGCGACAATTCTGACACTTTTACTGCATTTTTTTATATTTATTATTTGTTTTTTTTTTTCTTTCTTTTTTTGTGAACAATAATATGCTGCAACACATAAGCTGCAAATTTATATGAACAATTTTAATTAATTACATATCTGTAAAATACATAATGATGTCAGGGACAATAGCTTTTTAATGTATCAATGGTAGTTAAAGTTAAATGAGATTATGTTATAGTTCCAACTGTTATATATATATGCTCGATAATATGAATAATTCATTAAGGACAGTATATGATTTAGTTGCCATATGGCCAGGGATCAGTATTGTACAAGTTTTTAGCAATATCTCTAACTCACTCTCTCTTAGCCAAATATAGCTATAGATTGCTATGTCTATAACCAACTCCCCTTTCTCTGTCTCTTTGTGTTTGTGTTTCCTGTACACTTGTTATAATTAAGAGGCAATGTTATTGTTGTCTGCTCGTATGCATTGTACTTAGGTTCTAAATACATCAATCATAACTCTCGAAGGCTGACAATAATTGATAATAATATTTGCACTGAGCTTAAGCCGCATATACAGAGACATAAATAACTTTTAGTATACGAGTGCAGAAAGTAAGAATGTAGGATTATTTTATGTCCCTATAGAATATATTATATATATATGTATAAATAAATATATTTCTCTTCCCTAAAATCCCTACTGTCTGTTTATCAGCTTTAACATACCTTGTGTACGTTCGAACAGACTGCAGCTCCATACTATGTGTATGCTTGTGTGTACTTTACTGTGGGTTTGTGTATGGGTGTGTGTGTGTTGGTTTGTTTGATAGCTAAAGCAAATGCTATTGTCGCACTTTCAGAAACTATATAACATATACTTGTACACTAGTTACATGTTAGTACATGTTTTGCACATGTATTCTATATGTATAGTACATGTACCTAACACACACTCATATACATATGTATGATATAGAATAAAGTAAAATAGAGATAGTTAGAGTAAGAGGTAGTGAAAGGAAGAGAGTGTGAAGAGAATATATGGTGCCACGTGGCCGACTGTCTGACAATGATGGGCAGAGCAATAAATATTAATGACAACGTGGAGCAAAGCTCTGGCTGTAGTTGCCTCTTCACATTGTTTATATTTCGACTTGACATTTGTCACCATTCGCCAGTAAAACAAGAAGAGAGAATAGGAAAGAAAAACAACCAGCACACACGTTTAATTGCTATACTCGTGTATGTGTGTGTGTGTGTGTGAGTGTGTGTATGACTATTAGATACTCTATGCTTTACTTCAATTCAATTTAATACAAAATTGCTTTAAAACAGTTTAAGGACTACCAACAGTTGTGTCCTGTCATCAATCGTGCTATGAATTATATGTTACTCCCAGCTGTTGAAAGGTATAGAATTTAATAGAGACGTTTGTGATATGCTTCAAAATGTGATACCCTTTTATATACAATTTGAAGTAGCAGGCATACAGTAATATATATATATATATAAATATACATGTATACATATACGCATTTTATATACATATACATTTGCAGCTCTGCTTACAGTCCCGTCAGGCATTTCCATCTTAAGTGGCATCAAATTGATATTAAATTCCCTTGAGGGGGAACCTGAACAGTCATCAAATTGCGGGCCAGGCCCCAAATCAATAAAATCATTATGGAATTTCTCTCTACTGTTTATTTCTTTTTTTTTTTCTTTTTTTCTCTTTTTGCTTTTGCTGTGCATTGAATTTAACTTAATGACCAATTTGAAGGCGACATAATAATACTGTTGGTCTCTTCAATTATATACATATATAAAGGGAATGTATATACTATATAAATATATATATATATATATATATGTATATATGGATAAGTTTGGGGGGATTTAGGCAGATTAATAACATTATTGCTAATGATATTTGCCACTAAATAAATGTTTGCGCATGAATCTAACAAATGGAAATACAAATATTAACTTAACGAATGAATGCAATAAAAATAGACCAAATGAAAAAAATCAATACTCAATCGTTCCACAACAATATTTATGCTTACTTGTTTATTGTCTATATTTATTGTCAAATTCCTATGAAATTTGTATCGAACAATAAAAATAATATAAGCCGTTTCCTATGAAATGGTTAAAACTCGTTTTCAATTGAATTCGAGCTACATGCAATTCGTTTTTTGTTTGTTCTTGTGTTAATACACCTGTCGCATACATGTCGTATACATAATATTTACGCAATTTCAATTCAAACAAATTGTTCATTCTATATATATGTATATTTATATATATATATATATATATATATATGTATACAATTTGAGCATAGAAATTTGCAAACCTTTTCAGTTGACTGACTCAATGGCAGGGCAAAATGAGCATGACAATATTGAGTATATCGGTATGTTTCATGGTTTTTTTAACCGTATTTATTGTTAACTGTTAGAAAATTTGATAACACGTGCCCCATTTTATGGGCATGACTAAGCAGAAAGTCGCGAAAAGCTGCCACAAAATAAAGAATACAAAATAAAAGGGAATGAAAACGCAACGATGCTGAAGTTTTGTATATGAAAACAAAAAAAAAAAATTCTTGCTGAAAATATCGAAAAGGTAACCAAAAACCACACAAAAACAAAAAAGGAGAGAGTAAACAAAGAGCATGTTGAAATGATAAAATGATATACGTATATACGTATGTATGTATGTATGAATTAACAATTTTGTGTATATGCCCAGTGATTTCTGTTTCAGTTATTTGGTTTTTAGCCCTATATAAACAGGACTGAGTTGCATAACGAAACTCGCCAGTTAAAAAAATAGCTGGAATGGAAAGTTTTCAAGTCGATGCTTGTGGCATTTCCTGTGGTTACTTTATTTTTTTTCTATTTAAAAGAGAAGCAGCTATATGGTAGTTGACAGATAAAAGTTATTGAATGACATTTTCTTCTTATTTTACACTCTATTTCATCTCTTATATAAGGTCCTTTGGTATATGCCTCTACACTTGTCTCACACTCAAGTTTTTGGAGAGCTTTAAATCTGCTTAGATTAGACTATTTATTTTTCTATATGCTAATGATAAGATACATATTATCTTATCACATAGATTTACATCCATTATTAGCTCAACATACCCTGCCAGCATAAACCTAAATCCTCTGATCTGTTACACGCCTATTTTGCATGTCAGAGACATATAATCATGGTAAAGCATCAACCAACAATATACGAGGAATCTTTATCAACACACAAATTAAGCTGGTGCTCCTTTTGGTTGCCTGCGGCTTTTGCTGTTGTTCTCGTTGTTGGGATCCATGTTGGTCCTGCTTATTGGAACGCCTATCAGACATTTCAAATCTTGGGACAATTTCGCGCGAAAAACGTTTTTCTCTCCCCGTCTCTGTCACTCTCTTACTCGTCCTCTTTTACTTTCTATATATACGAATTAGTTAAGGTCCTTTGCAGCAACAATATAGAGAAAGAAGATGAAAAAAAAATTCCTTAGGCTTGCATTAATTTAATGAGATTTTCCTTCTTCTTTCTTCTTCTTATTTCTTGCTTGCGCTTTTGCCAGCGGTTAGAATTTGGTTTTCTATTGCTATTACTACTACTGATACTACTACTACTACAACTACGGTTACGGCTATTACTAATACCAATGCAAGTACCATGACTGGGTCGTCATCTCATTTGGTTTAAGTGTTGGCCAAAATGATGGCATTGACGGCGGTAGGAAATGAAAGCATTTCAACGCCTTTCTTTCAACATTTGCAGCTTACTCAGCTCTTGGCTGCTGCTCCTTTTTTGCTTTTTGGCTTTTTGGTTTTTACTGTTTTTGGATTTGAACGTATTTCATTGTGCCTGGCTTACTGTTGCCAGTGGCCAAAACATCAACACAATTCAAGCGAAATAACTGAACTTGTCAGCTGATGTTGATGGCTTTGACTTTGTTTATCCAGTTGTTGTTAGTTCAGTTACTTGTTCCTCTGTCATTTGCATATTGTGCATGTATTTGTGTGTATATATGTGTGTGTGTGTGTGACTTTGATATCTTGTGATAAGTTTTAGGGGAAAGTTTCTTTTTTCTTATATGTGTTTGTTTGTGAATTAGTTTAACGCAAGAGTCTGTCAGTTAGCCATGAAAAAGAGAAAAAGTGCTGACACAATACCCTCATCATCAGGTTTCAGGTCCTGGCAACTATCAATCAATTACCAATTGATAACCTAGAAATAAATCAAGGCTACAATCTAACATATATATAGCTACTATAGTAAAACGCAGGCTTAGCTCATATAACTCAAAAAATATCCTTTGATTTTGCCTTTAACTGATACTTAGACCATAAATTTTACAAGAATTGTTTATCTTTCGATATTATTATTATTATTATTATTATTATTATTGCAATCCCAACATATTTTCCACTTTTCAAACCTTACGGAAAAAACTCACAAATGAATTTCAGTTTTATAGGCAACTGCGTATGATCCTTTAGCTGATAAGATGCGCATTATAAAGCCATAAAAATCAGAGACGATGATGGTTACATGACATTAAAATAAAATCAAAATGCATTGCAATGACAATTGCTGACATGGGAGATATATAAAGTACAATATATATATATATATATGTATATATGTATAAATTTTCTCTTGATATGAGTTTGTAGCCTCTTTCCGGCACATAAAGCACACATCAAATTATTATGATCGAAAATCAATGACAAAGAAAACTGACAAAATCAGCAAATGATTTGACTTTTGTTCTCCATTCTTTAAGGGCGCTTCATATGGTTTTTTCTGTCTTTTTCTTTTTTTTCTACGCTCTCTCCTTGGGGCTTGTCAATTGTTATCCTGAAAAAATTTTACCAAAAAAAAAAAAAAAGAGATATTCTTACACTTTATATATAGTGTGCGTGTGTGTGCGTATGTTGTTGTTGTGCGATTATGGAAAAAAGAAGCAAAAGCAATGCAGAAATGTGTAAAGCAGATAAAAACGTGCTTATGAAAGGGTCCAAAAGGACATAAAGATAGTTTATGCTGCTTAAGAGTATAACGCTTTCAGGGTTCTTCATATGAATGTAATATTTAATACAGTGATGCTTCCTGCCTGTGGCAACAACTGCCACTGATGGACGGCTTAAATAAAGCCGCTACTGGACACATGTATGTATATAGGGGAGGGCGTTATATGAATCTAGTGCTATTGGGCGTGATTAAAGTCGAGGCGTCAGTGAAGTGTCCTCAAAAGTTTTGTTTACATATTCGCTAGCCAAACGAGGAAGTCATTTAACCTATATATACACACACACGTATAGAATACACTTATCTTTTGTACAAGGACTTCTCTTTTATATATATATATATATATATATATATATATATATAAAGGAAAGCAAACTGGCAACTTTATGGCAAGCAAAAGGTTTAAGGTTCTGGCGTTTAAGCGTTCTTTAGCCCTTTTATAAATTAAGCCGGCTACTTGAGACAGGCAACAGCTGTATTAACAACAACAAACAACAACAAAAAAGAACAACAACAACCATTATAAACATGTTGACAAATTTTTTTTTCTACAGCTTCTTATAAACGCCAACTATGAAAAAGAAAATAAAAAAATAATACAAGCAAATAGTTTACATACAACGAAGTTTTTATACTCTATCCCAAATAAATAATAAAATAGGATTTAAGCAGACTTTCATATAATCTACAACTATATGTAGAATATAATTAGATGCAAATTAACTAACTGTTATATATAGATAGTCCAACTTATCTTCAAGTTAAATGCATAAAGTGTTATACTCCATGTAAGGGTATAATATATGCTTGAAGCACATTTTAAAGAATGTTGACGGAAAAAAAATGCGCACCAGAAGGCAACTGAGCAGCAAGTGAACTGCACAGTGGCAGCAACAAGAGTTGTTGAAGCAACGGCAGCTGCGTTTGATGTGGTTACCTCCCACCCAGAGGCGACATGCAGGCGTGGCAATGGTTTTGGGCCATTCCATTTTGCAGCTATTGCCATATTTTTAGTGTTATTCTTTTGGTTTGGCGAAGGGCAAAACTTTTGACAATGTGCAACAGCATCAGAGACGACATCATGAAGACACAGCGGGACATACACACAATTTTGAGTATATTTTTATACTATCTTTTTCTCTTCTTCTTCACGTTCTTTGCTGTTGTCTTTGTAATGTATGACATTATTAACTTTACATTGTAAATTGCTGCTTTTATTACAATTCCAAGAAAATTTCTAGCTTAAAGTTTGCTTTAAAGAAATGAAAAGCTAATCATTTCTAACTAGCTTAGATTATCTGCTACATGAATTCAATTTGTTTTAATTATGTTAGATATATATATTAAGTACATATATATAAAAGTATTAGCATTAACTTTCAGTTAATGCCAAAGTACAGTATATACTGCATAAATAAAACCAAGCGCCATTTTTGTACTTTGCTTCCATCGTTTAGTCGCTGATAAAACTTTAATATCATTTTTCAGCTTTTTAATGAGTTCATAATGAGGACTTCGCTTTTATCACCTAATAATCTATGTTAGTCCTGTAGATAATGCGACTTAAATTTAAGGATATTTTTAAGTGCATTTAAAGTATTTTATATTAACTTTAAATGTACTTTCATTTTGTATTTTAAAGACAAGTTTTTCCATGCTTATTTCGTTAAGCGAAAGATGCTTAAAGTTACTTGTTGTTGTTTGTACTTTCTTATGAATACATATAATTATACATATATATAAGTATGTATAAATTAAATACACACATCTACTTATATATACATAATCTCATATATATAATTAAGCCCTTTTCAAAGGCTCATTGCAACAATGTGGACAGAGACAGACAAACAGTCGAGAAGTTCTTTGCACACGACGCGTTATTAGAATGCTCATAAAACGTACATTTCATATGAAAATATTACAAGGAAGACTCCTATCACACTCACATACACACATACACACAGACACACATATACTTTCACAAAATAAACACTTACATGCCACGACGTTAAGCAGCTCATGTCGCGTTATAAAGGACGTCGCTGTCATGTCAATTGCAGTTTGCATATAAATTAGTATAATTAAAAGCCAAACACAAGAGCTATTAAATTACAAGCATAACTGTACTTAAAATATACAATTTGATATTATGTGATTTCAATAATTATAATCAGTGCAGCACGTTCTCAACATTATAAGTGCTATAAGGATATGTCAAGGCAACCACCAGCATCAACGACATCCACTCGGTAGTGCAGGTCCTTAAATATTTTTATGGTACATTTTGTACATTTTCGGTGCTTGTAAAACTTAATGACACAGCTTGATGGCACTTTTAAGTGAAGTGCATCTTATGCACTATCTTTAAAGAACTATTAGACTGAAATTTAACGACTATAAAATACCCTTAACCAAGCTTCTGTAACTTGCAATTTGAATTGAAAGTTTACCGCAGATATAAGTTGATGCAGCAATTACTCAATATTATAAGGATAACCTATTGCATCCTTTAAGGAAGTTTTGAAATTGGTTTTTTTATACATACAACTTATATACCTCTTTGATAAGCTTTGGTTTAACAAACTGTGCAAAATTTTATGGCCTGTTACGTTTAATGTCTTTGACAACGTGGTACACTGAAAGAAATTAATATGCACTTCCCTGTGCACAGCTAAAAACAACAATTTGCTAGCACTTGCCAACGTTTTATGCCCACCAAAAAAAAGAAAAAATAAAAATAAAAAGAAAAACCAACCAAAAATGTGAACTGTAACTAAAAGCAAAGAAAAAAGGATATCAACAAAAAAAAAAAACAGAAAGGAAATGAACAACAAAATTTTCTCGTGAAGACCCTTTCATTTGACTTTTGTGGAGATTCTCTGGCCAACAGCTGCATATTTAGCATGGCAAAGCAAAATTTGAGCCACGCCTACTGTTGCCCCAAAATGAATAACATCAGAACAGACAAACAGAAGGCACTTGCGACCAGTTGGATGCAAATTAATCTGGGCGCCATCATTTAAAATGGACGCCCAACTCTGACAGTAAAAAGGACAAAAAAAATAAAAAAAAAAACTTGTTCACTTTGTCGGTGTTTACAAGATAACATTGCGCTTTATAACGTATATATAATATATAACTTTATATATATAGATATATATATTTGGAATTTAGGAAATGAAAAAAGTTAAGTTAAAACTAACTGCGACTATTTATGACCGCAGCTGCTGTACAATTTTTGCATATCCAAATTGTTTGTTGGCTTCCATTATTATTTTTCATTTTGTTTTTTATATATTTTGGGAATTTTTAATTAGTTTCAGCATTTAATTAGTTTCATTAGCATAGTGAAAATGGGAAATTGATTTAATTTCCTCTTTCAAATTTATATAGAGTTGTAACTTTTATAATTTTTAAATTAAACAGCCATCATTTATCCATCAAATTACTTTGTATTAGAATCAAATAATAATTGAAAGGATGAACTTTATAGGTTGACATTGATTGGGCATGTACATTATGTATATTTGTATATTTGGTATGTAAGGTGATGTATACATCAGCTTAATACTTATTGCATGAAAAGGTACACGAATAAACCAAAATCCAACAATAAATTATGAACATTAAATATAATGTGCAGCTCAGTGTTACAGAGTAAACGCTGGGGAATCCTTTGCGCAATGCCATACAAATGGCAACCATTATGAAAAGTGCTGGAAATAAAAAAGAAAAGGATGAAAACTGGAACAGAACACTGTTTGGAGTCTGATTTGGGGATTGAGATTGAGATTGGGATTGGGATTGGGATTATGGCTGCAAAACAACTTTCGACCACTTTCACCGAGCAGTTTTATGACAGGCCAAGTATGTTTTTTTATAAAGGCAAAGTAAAAGCGACAGCTTTGCCACCATATCACATATACATATAAACATATATATGTGTGTCATGCGTTGCCACTTTATCCTGCAAAAAGTCCAGCTGCAGTACGTCACAACTTTGTCGTCATTTTGCTGCGCAATGGTTTCACCTAATGCAAAAGACATGTAACATAAGTATTTTTCCTCTTCAAGTTATGCTTTCTATCTTTTTTTATACTCTTTCTCCCTTTCTCTGCTTCAGTTTTCTTATTTATTTTTTGATATTTACATTTCGTTCGCATTCATAAAACACTCATAAACATGGTCTGAGTTCCACGAACCCACATCTGATGACTGGCTACAGCAACTGGAAGGGTAAAGAGCAAGTTGGATGCAAGTGTTTCCGCTTGTTCGACTTCAACTTTCAGTTTTTTTTATTTTTTATTTTTGCCTCCTGTCGTTTTGTGGTTATTTACGAGCTCCGTTGGTGGCTTACATAGATTCAACTTACCTGTAAAGACACTCACACACATACACACAGTACAAATTGTGGGCTTTATATTTGTATAGCCAAAAGTTGATTTGTACTTTTGATTAACCTTTTCAATTCTCACTTTCTATATTTGCTCATTTTAGGTGTAACATTAATTAATATTTAAATAGTTATTAATGGATTTATGTATAAACTAATAACGATATATATTTATATCGAAAATATATATATTTACAATTCTAAAATAAATATAATATATAGTATATATATATATATATATATAGGAATGACTAATGATTATAATACAGCTGCTGCGAATGAGTTCGTAGAGGAGGAACATTAACTTAACTTTTATTAACTTTTAAAGACATGAAAATCTGCATTTGAACATTGCAACTGCAGTATTAATAGTCTTAAATCCTTTTTGTTTATAGTGTTATAAACTCAATTAAATTCACTTTTTATTTAAATCCTAGCCAATTAAATAGCTGTTAATTGGCTGTTGAAATGCCTTTAGTTATTTATGCGCTGAGAGCAACAAGGAACTAGATCCCTAGATTCTAACTAGAAAATGCAATAACTTACACAAACATACAATAAAGACAAATTGAAAAGGACAAGAGACAATTCATTAAACTAATTAAAACTGTAATTGAGAGTTGCAATGTTTTGGGTTAGTTCAGACGCTAAATATTTCCTTACTGAAGCAATGTTACTGTCAATTAGACTCAATTAACTGTAGTTGTTAAGCTCAAGTAAAGCTTAAGCTTAGTTAAATTAGTTTTTCTACTTTATTTCTCTTTTTTTTACTATGTTAAAATAGTATTATTAAGTTAGGTGTAACTAATTTGAGGCATTGTGCATTTACTTATTTTGTTTTTTTTATACTCTTTGCAGCTGCACAGTGGCAAATGCAAAACAACAATGAAATGCAGGCTCAATGCAGGAAAGTGGCGTATATGGAGGCAAAAGGAGGCCGAAGAAGTGGGAAGTGCTCAACGACAAAAGCAGCAGCAGCAAGAACAGCAAGAACAGCAGCAGCCGCAACAGAAACAGCAACAAGTTGCTGGTTGCATTCGTTTAAATGCAACAAAACAACTGGCACTGTTATGGATGTTTTTGTTGTTGCAGCTGCTGGCGGCAGTTGAATATGCGCATGCAACAACAGCAAACAATGATGCAACAGCGGCAACAACTTCAACAGCAACTCACCCAACGGGCACAATAAATTTGCCAACAACAATAACAACAGCTACAGCAACAACAACCACAACTGCAACTGGAGCAACAGCAGCAGGATTAGCAGCAGCTGCAGCAACAACAACCTCATCAAAGCCCATTTCTTGGGCAGAAGCAACTGCAGCACTTGGCGATCCATTTAAAAACATTGTGAGAATCGGCGATGGAAACTTCGTCAACCGCGTAAGTAGTAAGACATTAAGTAGATGGTTGTGTGGTTGGGTGGTTGTGTGGTTGGGTGGTTGAGAGGGTTGTATAGTTCATGTTAAATTGATATTGCCTTATGTCTTGTCTATGAACTACGTAAAGTTCAACACTAACTGCAATTACCGTCAAGTGCAATTGTTATAATGAGAGAGACCCACAAGAACTACTCAACGTTCAGTTGTGGGCGTGGTGCATACAAAACACAGCATCTAATTAAATTACCGCCACAATTGAACATAACTTGACTGAAATATTAAGTGAACTTAGTTCGCACTTAAACACTAAATATAATGGTTCTTCCTTTTATATGTAGATGCGACACTTTACTGCTTAAGTGCAAACCAAACTGAAGAGCCTGCGGCATTAGAAAGCAATTCAAATACTCTGTCAAATCCTTTAAGTATTTTAAATTGTGCATTAGACTAGCATCTCTACTGACAACTTAAATGAAAGAGTTTTATATAGCAAACTTTGTGTTTCTCAACAGAATATTGCCCAAGGACATGTCAATTTTATTCATGTTTTTTACTACTTAAAAAACTACAACAGCAACTGCTGCTTGTGTGCACTCGAAGCAATTTAAGGATAATACTCTCATACTCTCATAATGGTGTATGCCCAACAACCAAATCTTCTTTTCTAATTACTTGTGTATGATGACACAACTCTATTTAAATTATTTAAAGTCTATTCAAGTTTTTAAGGTATTTTCTGTATCCTTTTTGTTTTGAGTTGAGTTTCTTAATGGTCCTTGTAAACGTGTTTAGTTGTCAATTAAAAGTTTTGGGTTTTTATGTTCCAAAAAGTAATATTTCTGTAAGCATATCATATATGAAATATTCTGGTTGGTTTTCTTTAATAATTTATTTCTATTAACCAATGAAGAGGGCGTGGCTTAGAACTCAATTTAATATCTCTTTATCAAGGGAAACTTTCAACAGAGAAAACCAAATGAATGGCAAAACAAATGCTGACCAAACACAGTCACAAACATACAAAACAGTCAAGTCACACTGAGAGCTGGTTTAGATTTTTGGTCAGTTTGTTGGCCACTTTATTAAATTGTTCCTAACAATGAACAAACAATTTAGAGCTAGCACCGTTTTGGTCAACTTTCTTTCGCGCCCAAACAACAAAGTGATGCCAATAACGCAATTTTCCACTCAAACGATAAAGGGACCTTCATGTATATATATATATATATATATATATATATATGAAGGAAGAGAAAGAGAGCCTAAGCTTACAGTTGGAGTTTGAGTTAGAGCTGAAGCTAAAGCTGAAAGCTAAACCTCAAGCAGCTGGTGCTTTTGGCCATGAATGTATTTAGCCAAAATTTATTTTTAATGTGTTTGTCAACATGCTAGCAAAACCAAAATGATTTGGGTACGCCAGTGACAGGCACCCAGATGAGCGGATGCTTCACCGAAGGCAGTGCGTCCCTGAGGCATTTAAAAATAATTTTAATGAACCGAGCTTTATTTTTTCTAATTTTTATTTTTTTATGCTTTCTTTTACTCATCTGAAACATACACATTTTGAATTCTCATCCCGCTCTTTCTTTTATATATTTACAGACAGCCATTGAGCATTCTCTGGTTACTATACATGACATTGCGACTGAAAATCTGGGCACGCTTTGCATCTCCACGCTTTATCGACCGCTCCAAGTACCCATTAACTCGGAACGTTTTGAGAGCTCCAGACAAAAGGCCGATTTGGCGGCATCCATACTCCAGGAAGTGGGCATTATACGACATGGCGGTAAGTTCCGTTCATATATATATATATATATATATATGTTTATATACAAGTATATAGACTAAACCAATGTTTATTAAAATATGTCACGCTTCATGTTTTAGGATATTGCTATATTGGTATATTGTTAAATTGTTAAATAAATATATTGATTTATATTTATTTACCAGTTAATTTCCTTTGTGCGTGATATGCGTGCGATTTTCAATTTAAAAAAATTCATTTCCGTCTCTGGGAAAATCAATATTGAAACTTTGATTAGGCCACTTTTAACTAATGAAATGGAATACACTTTAAAATCCTCATAAAATCCAAGGACATATCTGAATATATAACCATTTTAACTTAAAACGCATTTTCCATTTGACTTTATGTCTGCTGCGCAGTTACAGAATTAAAGTCAGATACGTAATTGATATAACTATACCTATATATATAGGAGACGAGTATATCCTTTAAGTAGGAGACTGTGCATCCTTCACCTACAAATTGGCTTAAATTTATTCGATTTGCCAGTAGCTTTACTCAAAATAATTTATGCGTAACATTAAAATTTCAAGGACCTTCAAGTCAAACATAGATAGAGTGGGTTTATGGAGTTGAGAATGTAAGTGGTGCGACAAGTGCCAAAAATTCTATACACAATATACATAAGGGGATCATCTCCTGTTGCTTGCCGGAACAGGACTACAACAAAAACAACAACAAAAACAACAACAACAAGAACAACAAGAGCAAGAACAATGACAGTGTATTTGCTGTCACTTTATGCGATTTTTGCTGACATGTCGCACCTTTTTAGAGCAAAGGGATTGGAAGGCAAAAAGATGGGTTCTTTGGGACAGACAGAGATAGAAAGGGAGAGAGAGAGTGTGGGACAAAGCGTACAAATCAAGAGCTGTTCTGGACACAAAGACAACTGGTACGCTTCAACACTCTCGTACCAGCTTTAGTTGCTGTTGCTGTTGCCGTTGCTGTTGCTGTTGCTGTTACTCTTGTTATTATCCTATGCCCGAATCGAGTGAGTGCGATGAGTTCATTGTGCGTCTGTTGTCCTTGACAACGTATATATATATATAAATGTATATATATATATATATATATATGACAAACTGATAGCTCTGGCTTTGGCTCTGACTCTAACTGTCTGTAGTCAAGGCTGCCACCATCTCTTGGCTGTTGATATGGTGGTGAACTCGGCTTATGGTGGGGTTTAGGTTTTGGTTTGGAATACGGGGTGCGAGTGCGGGAGTCGGTGTAAGTGCCAGTCCGCGTTCAGGCGCTTGGCATGACAGTGCGTCGTCTGCCTTGGGGTTGACAACGACGCACTTGTGGCCCATGAAACGTCCCTGCACTCGTTCTGTCTTCCACCGTTTCACATTACCACTCTACCACTACCAATATGAATGGTTGTCCCTCTGGCCCCAATCGGTGAAGCTGTCATACGATACGAATACATGTTTTTAATTTAAAGTTGTGTGATGTGTCTTGTGTCCTGTGTGTTGTGTGTTGTGCGTGTTATGTGTATGTTATTTTCCACAGTCGGCTTGTTTCCATCTGTGATTTTTGCTCTCAGCTTAATGTCCCATCAACTTTTACATGATAAACAGGCAAACAAACTGTGCAGAGAAATTTCTGTTAAATCAGTTAACAATTTGTTTCTGCGAAATAACAATCATACGTCCCGTTGTCCCATATAATAACAAATGAAAAGCACAATATGATATAATGAGAAATTTATCATTAAAATTATATATTTTCTCATAATTGAACTACAATTTGTATCTCACTTAATGCACTTTACATATAAGCATTCCTTTGTATCAAATTTATATAATATGGAAATGAAAACAGAAAATATTTACGATATTTATTGAAAATATTCTCAACAAAATTGATGATATATTTCCGTTCGCAGCTAGCCAATTTCTGCAAAGCAGATTTATTTGTTTAACTATAATTATAATTTAGAGGTAAACCGACTTTCGGGTAAATTAAATAACTCAAAGATAGCAGTCGCCGTTGAGCTGAAACAGGAAATATACCGACCCAATAAGCACACAGAAAGGTGCAGACCGGAAGAAAGAGACAGAGAGGGGGGACTTGTTCGGCTAAATAATTGCCAATTTTGCATAGTTAGAAGAAGAGAACGTTAAAATGAAGAAAAGTTTTGTTTTGAAACCGTCCAAAGTCAAATAAACAAATTGGTTACAATTGTAAAAGTTACATATTGTTTATTCCTAACACCTACACAAGAAAATAACATTTGGTAACAGACACACGCAGACTCCCTACGATGTTAGGTAATAAATTCACAAGTTTCGGGCTAAAAGATTGATGATCCCTGCCCAGTGAAAGAAATCGCATACGAATGATGAATGACTCTAAATGTAGTTTTATGTGACTGTGTATTTCTGTTCATGTGTGTGTGTGTGCTATTTATATTGTATATTACTGCTGTTTATGTGTATGTGTTGTGTATATGTAGTGTTGTAGGTAGGAACATCAAAACTCGGTGACAAGGCATCGGTTAATGTTGTTTACCATAAAAGTGGCTCGACCTTTTCCCTGCCTTCAGAACGCATTCACAGCCGTCGCATTGTGGTAAAATGTTTGAACTTAGAAGTAGGCAACAACACTTTGACGCAACACACGTTGTTTATGTGACGACAATCTCTACTTGTTCCTTACCCCCAATCTATACTCTATATACATATACCAATTTTCCTTTTTCTTTTTCTGTTTTGTTGGTATTTAAGTTTGAAGTTTACACGTTGCCACGTTTTGTTGGCTCATCTGGCCAAATGTTTTGGTATTTGTTTTATGGTAGACCAAGTTAAGGAAACTAAAAAATGAAGAGTAGTCATGTTGCAAAACGTTGTACATACTAATCGAAATACGTATCAAAAGAAACACAGAAAATATATTAAAGGTATGAAGCTAAATACCCTGCAAGTAACAACCAGAAAGCTATCAATATAAAATAAATACAATGACTTAAGTTAATCTTTTATTTTATTTAAAAGATGCAATTTGGAAATTTTTCAATATTTATTTTGTTAAGCAACAATTTTCTTTGAAAGAGTTAATATAATTCTATCTTAGTATCCATACACAATTCAAAATTATAATAGCCTCTGCAAAAGTATTTTATAAAAACTTGAGCATTCACAAAAGTTACACTAATCGAATTTAAATAAGTTTACTTTGTAAACAGTTGTGCCTCTGCGTCTGCCAATAGCCACCAGCCACCAGCCACCAACCATTTCTTTTGTAGCAAGTCAAACAGAAATTGTGCTACCACGAAAAAGTGGCAGAAAAAAATAATAACTTTTGACAACCACTCGGTCTTTATGACGCCCACGAAAGATGGGGGCAGGAATTGGTAGGAGTTGTGCAGCCGCCGCGCATATTAATCATTGTGGTCGACTTTTTTTTGTCAAGGCCAACATGAAAAACACTTGCAACAGGCTCTGTATGTGCCACTTAATAGGTCGTTTTCATAAAAAATCAAAAACAAAATATACATAAATATAAATAAAATAAAAAGGGTTTTCTTTCAAGGTTAGCAAATGATTACTGAGCTTAAATTACAATTTTGAATTTGCAATATTAAAAATAAAGTATTTTTGAATATAATCTTTAAGGTCACACTGCAATGGAAAATAAGAAAATTGCATGTTATGCTTTGATATTTTAATGTTTCAACAGCTTTTTAACGTATTGTGCTACTCTATCGTGCAAATATTAGAAATGAACATGCATAATTATAACTTAAAGATTATATATACACAAGCATAAAAACTAATTAAATTAATTATTAATTACTATGTTATTGTTTTAAGTTTGGTCACATATTATCAAACACCGGACCAAATTTTTTTTGCACAAATGATGGTCGCACTGGTCTGTACATGAGATCTGTCAAAGTATTGAAAATGCACAATGAAAGAAGCAGAGTTGCTTTTATATGTGCTTTTACAAAAGAGACCATAAAATGTATTGTTTTTTCGAAATGTTCTACCCAATAAAACAGTGGAATTTAAAATTAAATTTTTATATATTGACTGTGGTTAAATGATGACTTCAGTGATCCATTTAAAAGTTTTTCGTTTTAATATCCACAGTATTTGAAATACGTAACTTCTTTTTTTACTTATGCGGTGACCTACATTCTTAATATCAACACACACACACATACACATGCGCGCACTTGTTAATTGTAGATAAGTATGTATGTAACTATATTTACGTTTAATTCGTATACCATTTATTTTTAAAGGACTCTCGGATGCGCTGGCCAAGGGCTTGCTCACCGATGAATACATAAATGGTGCACGCATTTTGGCTTTGAACCTAACGAATGGCGCGGTTCAGTCCTACGTTTGGTGGGTAAAGAGTGCTCATGAAAAGCTGGGCGAAACGCAGCGTTACGAGGAGGATGGCCTACAAATCGGCAAAAAACCAGCCCACAGCTATCCCTGGTAAGTTTAAAGATAAACCATTACAGCGTAAATTACAAAAGCTTACAAACTTATGAAATATTTTAAACTTGTGTAATATTAAATTTATTTGCTCAGCAAAGTTGCAAAATCCTAAAAGAAAATTATCAATGTTTTCGTTATGGTTAAACTTAAAGTTTTTGTTAAGGTTCCATAGCATTAGATATGTTGTTAACTAGTGTTATCTTATTTTCGACAGGTTTGACGACGAAAGTAGCAGCCCGACATTGCGTTCACTAAAGTTTGCACCGAGCCCACCGATAAATTACTACAAAGGCTGGTGGACATATCCGTACTTCTCGTGTGCTTTGAGCAAGTGGCTAGTATCGTATAGCATTGCTATACCACCTAGTGGACGACATGGTCTACGTGGATTCATTAGTGTTGACATAGATGTTACCTCGCTGCGGGTAAACCAATGCGATGCGACGCCCTATCGTTTCAGTAAACAGTTACAGTACCGTCAAAGGCAGCCGTCACGTCGCTCCACAGTGGCCAATAACAATGATGTGGATACCATAAATGATTTGCAAGCATTTCACAGCTCACACAAATGTCATCGGGATTCCATGGTGGTAAGTTGCTTAGCTATCTCACATACAGATTGAAAAACCATTTGAGTCCCTTTACGTAATTGAAATGGGTAGACAGGAAGCTGTATAACTGTATGCTACAGACGGAATTAGGCATCACAGATAGCTGAGTTTGTTCATTAAAATGCGTTTATCCGCTCATTGTCCTTTCATTTGTTCGAACAAAGTTTACTTGGTGATTCTCTTTAAGCATCCGTAAACCTTTTGTGCGATAACTTTATACAGAGTAACTGCTAGTCTAATATAGTTTGTTCAATGTAATTCTAACTTAATTTCATCGACTTTCTCTATACACCTGCAGTGCGATTATAGGCAGCCCAGTGGTTTGACTCCGACAATTAGCAGTGGCAAGATACTGGGTAGCATGTCCAGTGCCAGTTGGTCACGTGGCGCATACCAGTGCTTGTGCAAGCAGGGATTTTATTCGCTGCGACATCCTGACGGATTCAATGGCACCATCATGGAAATTGCCTGGCAGGAACATCAAGAGAATATAAGCAATTACTATACAGATGTTTTCAAGTGTTTGCCCTGTGCTGCCGGCTGTGATACCTGCACCGGCCCGGAACCGTGTCTAGCAAACTATCACTGGCCCTTTAGGTACGATTTAAATTATGAAATATAACCAACGATCTACAATAATATAATGTTTTAATTATATTTTAGAATATCCTTGCTCACAATTTCCATTGGTTGCGCCTGTAGCACCTTTGTGCTCGCCGGCTACTTATTTCGACATCGACGTGTCAAAGTCTTTAAGGTAGCTAGTCCCATATTCCTGATGATCACGCTCATTGGATGTGCAATCATGTATCTGGAGGTAAGTTTCTTACACACAGTCCCTATTGCTACTTAACCCATTAAATGTTGTGCTACACACAAAGCCCATTACGTATGAATGTGACGGCACAATGGTACCGTACACGGCTTCTAATGTGACAAAAGGTCTAGTGGTCTCATTAACAATTGACCCACATGTAAACTGAGTGCCACCAGCTGACACATATTACCTACTCCTTCCATCTGACCACCTTCTCATACCATTAGGCAACAACTTTGCCGCAACATAAAACTCCTTTTTATAGGATTTTAAATGCGGCTTTTAGGGAACTTGCTTATGCAGCGGTTTTCCAACTTTTCTTATTCCGTTTGTAACTGTTAGAATATTTCTGTGCTTATAGCCAAAAGGAATTTTATGCTCAGATTCCTTTTGAAGCAGAGATTGTAAATATTTCAAATGCACTTAAAACTGTCCTAATGGTCTTAATTTGAGTAATATTTTTCGTCTTAAAACTACGCAAATATACTTATTATGCATACCTTTACTTTACCTCAGTTTTATCAAAAAGATATTTCTTATATATACAACAATATACTTATGCTAGTACTTTAAGGACACTAGACACATTCCTTGTATATTAAGGGTATTCACATATTGTCAGGAATTCACTTTCACTTCTTCTGTATGGTTTACAATTATGGTGTGAATATTAGCCCACCGACAAAAGGAATCCCCATGAGGTACATAAAAAGCAGAGACAACAATGGTTTTGCCAAAGTAGTTGAAGCACCTGAAATGGGTTAAAATGTGTGGCTTACAGCCTTCGGGACTTTAAGCACGTCATACGAAACAAATCAACTTAACTGATTTTGTAATCAGATTCTGTTTGAAGTCACAATAAAGGGGCATAAAACAAAAGGTTTAGTATGGATGACAAAAGGCGAAAGCGAAAATCTACAAAAGAACTTCATACCACTGACACTGATGATGCAGGTGGACATGAAGTTGATAATGAAGATGAAGATGAGGATGAGGATGCACTGCAAGAAGCATTACGAGAAATGGTTAAAATACCAGACATTGATTCACAATACAAACTGTTAGACCAAAACACTAGCCAGGATGAAAAGCGTGAAACCTGGACGGATATATTCCATAGAAATTCAAAGTCGGATACGGAGTCAAAAGATTTTCCTGCTCCAGAGAGTCTCCCGAAACTATCAATAACCAGTCACAATGAAAATTGGTTGAATAAACTAGATAAAAGAGCCAGAGATGAAAAGCCAAAGACTTCAAAAGGTTCAGTTGATTGCAACACGAAACCAAACAGGTCAAAAAAGGATACAACTAAAAACTTAATAGACTTTAGGGAAGAACTACCAAAACCAACACCCGATCAGCTATTAAAATGGAAGCGTATTGAAGAAGCTTCCAAACCAAAATCACCCAAACCTCTTGCCAGTGTATCTACCAATACTGATCGGCCCGCAAAAACAACCAAACCCATACCAGATAACGCTTTTCCTGAGCAAATTGTAGAGGAATCATCAGAACCAAATCAGACAAGTATCATAAAAATTCTCTCGGTACCCGAGCACCAAACTCGGATACTGGAAACAAATCAAACGCAAACGCCGGCGGCTAATAAGAAAAATTTAAAAACGTGTTTATCTAATCTTCCATGTTGGTATGATAATCAACGCACAACCCAGGCAGCTCCTTCAGATGCAAAACTAAGCACACCTCAGGATGCTACCATCGCTTCTACTCCAGTCACAAGTGAATATACTTTAACTATTGAAGACCCGAGCTGTAGCAATGAAAGTTTCAATACCAAAACTGAGGTGTTATCGTCTTCACTTGCTGCCATTGCAGATGGCAGTTCAAAACATTTACTGAAAGCAACAGGAGGTACATATTCGTTCAAGAACACCTTTTCGGCAGCTTTTGGGAAACTATTTTTAAGTCCTGATGATAATGAGAAACCCATGAACATAGAAAAGAAAGCATCTAATGCTGATCCAGTTGAGAGAAGTGGGTCTATAGGGAATAAGGAAGAAAATGTGAAGGAGGCAATTAACGAAGAGAAAGGGGAAGCAAATAAGGAAGAGAATAAGGAGGCAAAAAAGGAAGATATTATCGAGGCAAATAAGGAAGATAATAAGGAAGCCAATAAGGAACAGAATCAGGAAGCAACTAAAGAAGAAAATAAGGAGGCAAATAAAGATGAAATTAGGGAGGAGAATAAAGAAGAAAATAATCGTCAAACGATTGAAATTATTGAAGTGCCACAAGATGAAAACGATGGTAAAGATATAAAACGAAAGGATTCTATACAAACTATTTCCATCGTTGGACGACAAACAATAACTTCTACCTATCAAGATCACTGTCACGATAAACAGCAGGATGCTGGTGTAGATCGTACGGCAAAACGAAAACTGATTATTGCCTGCATTTTGTGCTTAATATTTATGATCTGTGAGATTGTTGGCGGTGTTTTGTCCAAGAGTTTGGCCATTGCCACGGATGCAGCTCATCTATTGAGTGATTTAGCTGGATTTCTTATATCACTTTTTGCAGTGTATCTAGCAGGTCGTCCGGCGTCGGAGCGTATGAATTTTGGCTGGTATCGTGCGGAGGTTATTGGCGCTATGATTTCTGTATACTTCATCTGGGTCCTTACGGGTATACTTGTTTATATGGCAATACAACGACTAATATCGGGTCACCATGATGTGGATGCTGTAATAATGTTGATTACCTCGGGCTTAGGCATTCTTATTAATATCATCTTGGCAGTTCAATTATCGCACGGTCATTCCCATTCCCTGCCGAGACCAACGGTTATCAGAGCACAATCTCATAGCCATCCCTCTGAGAGTAAAGCAAATATGAATTTAGTGGGTTCTAACTACAATGAGAAGGAGTTGCTACCAACTTCAATCTCAGGCTACAGCACCCATGCTCACTCACACAATCATCAACAGAACATAAATGTTAGGGCAGCAATTGCTCATGTCATTGGTGATATTATTCAAAGCATTGGGGTCTTTATAGCTGCCTTAATTATATTCTTCAAGCCAGAATGGGCATTTGTTGACTCTATTTGTACTTTCATTTTCTCAATTATTGTGGTGATAGTAACATTTCGTGTTCTAAAAGATGTTCTTATGGTCTTAATGGAAGCGACACCTGATTACATGGATTATGGTGAGGTGAAAAACACCTTTCTCAGTATTCCGGGAGTTATCCATGTACACAATTTACGTATTTGGGCCCTAAGTCTCATGAAAGTTGCTCTTTCTGCTCATCTGGTCATTGAAAAGAATGCGGATCCTCACGTAATATTGGAAAAGGCTATCATATTAATACATAAAAAGTACAATTTCTTTGAGACAACCATACAGATAGAAGAATATAAAAGCGGCATGGATGATTGTGATCTATGTAATTCGCCATTGGATAATTCCGCTAAGAAACATGCGGCAATCGAGGCATCTGACAACCCTGCAGGAAATGGGAAGAATAACAAGGAAAGTAAAGGAGACAAAAATACTTAAGAGTTTATAATAATATAACTATAATTGTTTGTAAATATTACATTTAACTATAGAACAACATATACAAAATCTGGATATATATATATATTTACAAATATATGTATATATATATAAAAATTCATATATACAGTTCTAGTACTAGAGATAGAACTTTTCAGCTCACATAATCCTTCTTAGCCCGCGTTAACGTATCGATTGCCTTTCGGTCATGTCCCCTTTCAACTTTGTAACAAGTTCCCTATATAACTACTACTTCTACTTTGTCGGATTCCACTGAGACTTCTGTCAGTTGATTTATCCATTAAGTGCATTTAAACAGTGGCAACGAAAACATATTAAATTGCTAATTGTTTTACACACACATTTCACAGATGGTTGCAATTTTTCCCTATCTGGACACCAGCTGGTGCATTGCTACCAAATGGACGCGTCATATGGGCTTCTGTATCACCTACACATCGTTGCTAATGAAAACCTGGCGGTAATTTTATATTGCTTCCTTCTTTCTATTAATGTTTAATGATCTCTTTCCTTAATTTAAAGTGTCTCGCTGACATTTCGCGTAAAGTCAGCACATAAGATAAAACTTAATGACCAGCAATTGCTGCAGTGGATGGTACCTATATTGCTGGTAATGCTTATATATCTGGGTACTTGGACTATATCTGCCACGCCATATGCAGAGGTGGTGAGTTGTCTTACTTTAAGCTTTATCCCAAACGTTGTTATAATATTAATTCCTTAAATATACCTATAGATTTATGATCAGAGTCATTTAAAGTTTAGACAATGCTCATATAACTGGTGGGATCACAGTCTGGCTATTGGTGAAGTTCTATTTTTAGGCTGGGGTATACGCGTCTGCTACAATGTACGGAATGCAGAGAGTCTTTACAATGAGGCACGCCTGATCTCATATGCGATATATAACATAGCTCTTGTCAATATAGCTATGGTGGTCTTTCAGTAAGTATCTTTCACGCATCCTTTGCAGCTATATCAGCGATTGTAACCACATACACAAACTCTATTCATTCATGCACAGAGTTGTAACACACACAATTGAGTTATATTCGTAATTGTTAAAGCACACAGTTTGCATTGTTGATTAATCCGACATGCTGGAACACGTCATGTCCATTAGGCATACGCGTTGCCACGCCCATATAACCAGCAGCTGCCGCCTTGTTTGGGTTTTAATTAAATTCCTTCGCTTTGTGTTCTGTAATCCTTTTAGCCCCGTCTGTCTGTGCATGGACATACCCAACAGACCCCACCTGTCTACCTTGCCAACTCTCATTCAGTATGTGTGTGTTGGTTTTTTACTCCTCCCACTTTCTTCACCTAGACATTCCATTGAATTTCTACGCCAAGTTACCGTTGCGTGTGTGATGGCATCTCGCTTCTACTAGGCTGCGCGACAAGTTAACATCATTTCAAGCGCCTTTGATAATTAATGCAATTTTGTTGTTACACTATAAGAATCATTAAACTTGTTGCCATTTATCTTTTTTTTTTTGTTGGAAACAATTCTACATTGCTCTATTGTGTTAGAAGCTTATTCAAAACTAGCTTATATAACCTTTTCTTATCATCACTTCTAGATCTGGTTTCAATCGTTATGCTGCATTTTACTCCTATTTTCTATTTGACTAACTTTTTCTCCTATTTATATATTTCTTATTTGCTTAGTGTTATGCTATTCCCAAATGCTGGTCCCGATTACAAATACATGTTAGGATTTGTGCGCACTCAACTGTCCACGACAACGACCATTGCATTGGTTTTTGGTCCAAAAATTGCGCGTGTTTTCAAGGGTCAAGGTGATAAATGGGATCAAAAGGCCAAGGTGCGCAGCATAACTGCATCATTTTCACTTAATGGTGTTGGCCTGGTAGCCGAAGAGTCACCAGATTTATATCAGGAGAATGAGGAACTCAAGGTTAGTAAATAACATTAAATTCAATTGTAATAATTTATTTCTTATCCTTATTCTTATCTTGTACAATATATTCGACTAGGAACAAATCCAAAAACTTGCGCATCAAATTGAGTTCATGAAGACTGTGCACATGCAGATGAACAATCGGCATTTAAAACCGAAACCAGGTGGATATTTTACCATAACATCGACCTCATTCCAGGCACCATACACTAAGAGCCCTGTTTCTACGGCGCAAACACAAACTGGCAAAGAGGAATCAACGGGGTAAAATATATATATATATATTATTTTTATTTTAAATTTTAATTTAATTCATATTCATTTTAATAGCGCATCGGGGAATACAACACCTATAAAATGCAAATCGCCCAAGGGCAAAGTCTGACGCGGTCAACGAAGTGTTAAAGATTGCTCAATAAATGTTGTTGATAAACATGGAAAGATTGTAGACAATGAAATTGATTTTAGTTTCTATCTAGAAGCAGCAGGACAGCAGCAAAATGATCAGAACGAGGAGATAGAAGATGGAGATGATGATACGAATGCCGAATTATTGCGTCAATTTTGTCGCATCTTTGCACCCATTATAGATGACAGCTTGCAGCTGTACTATCAGCTTAATGAGCAAACGGATGACGATGATGATTCAGAAGTGTATCACATACGTATACATCAAACAGTGGCGGAGATAAATGAGCCAACCAGCAGCGAAGAGGAAACACTTGTCACGCAGCTCAATTCACCGTTGCCAACTGAGTGCTTGGAGCCCTTGGAGATTTTGGAGCCCATGGAACATCAGTTGCCAACAACACCCACCGGAAGCTCAATATCAACCACATCTAGCAGCTGTTTGTATGCAATACACACACCATCGCCGGCACACCCGAGTGGTTTGCTGTTGCTACCCCAACGACTCGAATCGCCGCTATCTATATTCAGTGAACCGCATACCATAACAGAGCTGGTGCAGCTGCATCCACCACCAATGCATGGCAACAATATTAATAACAATAATAGCATCGAGCCGGAGGATGAACTGGATGAGCTAAGTAACAGTCAAAATAATAATAACAACACCTCCTGCTCACTGTCTTCCAATCTGACGGACAGTAAAACTGTGGATGCACGTAGCCCCGTTGTGGTATAGATTCGAAATGTGAATCTATTGATGGATTGATACAAATCGAGCAGCTGTCACTGTCTGCTGGCTACTTTACTTCTGTTAATGCTTTAAATCTGTCTGCGAAATAACAAAAAACAAAATAAAACAAACTAAAGAGGAAACATAAATCAAATACCAACAACAACAACAACAGCAATAACAACAACAACAACAACAACAGTAAATCGCTTAATGTTTAAACTAGTCTTAAATAATATTTGTATGTGTATGTGTCTCTTTTTGTCTGTCTGTTTGTAAATCAATCAACAAATAATTTGAATGCGTTTATACATTGCAAGGACTCAATTTAGACAAAATTTTATCCTTCCAATGAATTTCTATTCTTCCTTTGTATTTGTATTTGTATTAACAATCTATGCAACGCATAAACGCATTCAATGTGTAATTTCTAATATTATTTATTATAATATCATTTAGCTTCTTAAACATACGCATAATTATTATTTTTTACTATATCATCTTATGATTTCATTTATTAATTATTTTTAATCATCTTTCAGTTAAAACAAAAAACATTGAGCAAATTTTTTTCACTTCGTTCGGATTGTATAAGGATTTGGTGGATTCACTGGCCAGGCGTCAGTTAACTTATAGTACGTCGATAACGGATTATGGCTAAGCTCATAGAGCTTTGCCCTAGGATTATTAGCATTATTATTATTATTCGATTCTATATATATTTTTCACTATCTCTTTCAATCTCTCATGCACCTATAGCAAATAATTTTTTTTTTTAATGCACTCATTTGCAAGACTTTATTTTGTTCTTCGTTCTAATGTAGTATTCGATTAAGGAATTAGTGAAAGTTTATGTTTATAATAATAATACTTGGAATAATAATACATATAAATCAATGTGAAGCCACTTATATATGGTATATATACAATACTTAATTAAGGTTAGCAAAGAGTCGATTTTAGTGTAATTCGCAGCGGCAAATGAAAAAAGAAAATTTAAAATTTTAGCATACAAAAAAAAAAACTATTAACAGGCGTACAATATCCAGATATAGTTGGGCATTACGACGCAAAAATGAATAAAAAAGTAAATTATAAAATATTATACAATTAACTAACAGTTAAGTTAATGGTTAATTAACGTATACATATTGAAGACAAAATCAAAACAAATTGCAGAAATAAATGTTATAAAATATAAAATGGAAATTGTTTTAAGTTTTAGTTAATTTTAGAAAACTTATATGAATGGATTTCAAAGTATTATCTGGAACTGTCAGTATGTAAGTTTTTTAAATTTTCATTTTAATTGTACAGAAAAAAAAAATTATTTATTTTATTTTTATTTCTTTTATTTGCATCTAAATTGACATTATCTAACTATTATGGCATACTCAGAAAGAAAATCTGAATCAAGAGACGATGAAGAAAAAAGAAATGGTAATATTTTACAAATTATGGATGAAAACTTTGAATGCATGAGTCGTATGGCATATAGTATTTGCAAGACGCTAGGACGACCAAGGGATCGCATTGTCTGTCGCGAAACACTTCACGAATTGGACAAATTTCAAAGATCAAAATCCGTTGAAGTTAAACAGAATGTACGTAAATTTATGGGTTTCTATATAAGAGCGCTTCGTTGGACGCAAAAGAATCAACCTATGGAGTTGTATGAACTATGGGTAAGTCATTGTGTTACAATTATTGTTGGTGTTGGTTGTATTACAATAGATTTCGTGTTAATTTGTAGTATGGTGAAGAATGCCATAATCCTGAAAGTGATATCAAGAGTATCGTTCACTTAAAAGACGAAGTTTACGTTTGGATGGATAGAGAACATTCATATTTAGCCATGAAACACTTTGATGATGGCTCCACAATGATCTATTCTGCAGTAAGCAAGGATCCTGATGCTGGCTGGGTAGTCGGCGGTATGAAATCATTGGTAGCAGAAACACAAGACTGCAAGTCGGAATAAAAGTGGATATAATTCGAGTTTAAATAGATGGTGTCAACTACATAGCTTAAAATTAAATACATAAAGTGGACGGAATGTTTAAGCGGAATATGATAAACTGAGATTCACTTAAAGATTAAATTCTCTTGAGCTTCATCTGAATAAGACACAACATAAAAGGCACTTGTGACAATTGCTGCGGATGATTCCTTTCCTCTTTTTTTAGCTGCGTACGATCGAAGCTGTACAAGCCATTAGAGCAAATCCAAGAAGCATTTGTAGCGACTTGTGTATAGTCATAAGACCTGCACCATTGCAGCTGTCGTTGGAACAATAGCATTCCTCCCAGTAGACGCCGTTTTCATAAACGCCCCAGTTACAAACGCCAGTAACACCTGTATCCGAAACGGAAGCGCAACGTCGAATCACTTGTCGCCAGCGCCCATCCCCTGTTGAAGAAAATTACGTTAATTGCTGTTTTCCATAAACTTTGTAAAAAAAACTGATTATACGCACAAATAAAACCTCGTGGTCCCTGTTGTACTACCTTCATACAGAAGGATCCAGGCATGTGGGACTCATCGCTGTTGCATTCAATTGATATGTGTTCGGTGCGATTAAAGCGCTTGTAGGCACCGCAGCTGTCGTGACCTTTACGATCTTGATCCGAGGAGCACTGATAACAACGTATGGCCCAGCTGCCTGAAATTCATACGAATGAGTAATAAGCAATGTCAGTTAATATAAGCACAGCAGCCACACCCAACAGGTTTCAATTTCTAAAATAATACCAATTATTCATATATCAGCTTACCACAAACGGACAACGTGAGCAATAGGAAACAGCAGCGTGATATTGTAGACATATTTTCTTTTATAACTATGCGATAGAAAGAACAGCCCAAACCCTGAACTATGTTTGTTTTTAAGTAAAACTAAAATATGCCTTCAATTCAATGTGGCCGTACTTTGTTTATCTTCGTTGGCACACTGATAAATTAAAATAAGTGTTGGTAAGTTAGCAAAATTCGACTAATGTTATGGTACTGTCTAGTAACAGCGAATAGATATGTTATTTGCACATAAAAGTATGCTGCACATTTTTTGAACATTTAAATTGACCGCCAAATGCATGAATTTTTTTCCAAGTCGATGATCCTTAGATTACCCCCATGTCCTTGAATGGTAATTCATAAAGGCACCTTTTGATGACTCTAATAGACTATAACTTTTAATAATATAAATTTAAAATAAAAAGTTACAGCATTTTTATTCACAAGGATATGCTTTTTATAGCCACAAATTGAACAAATCTGAAAGGATAGCGAAGGGATACACTTTTGTATGCTTTTATTGTGCTGAACTATACATTGGCATTCAAAGATTTTGAAAATCTGTCGTAAAAATCAACTTCGATTTTTCTTAAGGGGTTTACCCTAAAAAAATGACGAAATAACACAAAAAAGGGCATATCTCAGTCATTTCTAGGACAATTCATTTGAACTTTAGCCATAACATAGCTGTTTACATACCCTTTCAGAATATATTTTTTAAAGGACGAAAGTCCTTGTAGTTTTCGAGTTATAAGGACTTTTTTATATACAAAAAAAACGTTATAACTCAGCAGTATCCTTGCGGATCCTGACAAATCCTGTGTCAAATAAAAAGTATTGATGGCCACTATCAGCTGGCCAAAGGACATTAAAATCGTCCTAGTACTTTCAGAGTTATCAAGGATTTTGTGTTTTTACCACATTTCTATTGGATCTCACATCGAAATTTTCCAAGTCCATTAACCTATGATGACCCCATTATCCTTGAATACCAAGTGATAGATATAGTCCTTAAGATCCTAAAGAGACAATTCTCTTCGAAATCTACAAGGATATGCCTGATCTAGAGCTATTTTTCGGTACCATACAACCCCTGGAAGTAGGCAACAATTTTCGTAACCGCATTAATAAAAATTTTACAAAAATCTGAATTTTTCCATGTAACAGGCGAACAGAATCAGCAGAAAGTAACTTAACGAAATTTTGTAAATTTTAAATTTCCGTTAAATTTTAAATTTGCATGGCAAACGAATTTTGTCTACAACTTTGCTGTTTTTAGGTATATTTCGATGAAATTTGGCACACAGATACTTCTGATGTAACTGCAACAGACGAGAACAAGAAAAGGACGAGGGTCCTTGAAATAACCTTTTTACAAGGATAATAATTTAATTCAAAATATATTTACAATTCTTATGAAGAGCGCTTAGTATTGAATTATTAACAGGTAAATGAACAATTATTAAATATTTTGAACAATATTTTGTTTTTATTGTTTTCTCAAAACTCATTTCATACAACATTCCGATATGTAACTATATATAAATATATTTGTATAAATTTTTAAAACAATAATATAATTTACATATATTTCTTTTATATTGATATATAATATATTAATATATATATATATATATATTTATGAATAACAGCAACCACCTAATAGGAGTATAAACTAAATACTTAATACGTTTATGTTTATATACAATTTGTGCGCGTATTTTATATAAATTAGAGCACATAATTTAGAAAATAATATTAAAAAAAATATTAAATTAGAAAATTTTAAAAATATTTGAAGCGTAGCCATTCATTAAAAGTTAAAATAAATAAATACAAAATACAATTTGGCTAAAGGGAGTTGTGTAAAATACAAGTAATAAAATTCTATATAAATATGTTTATATGCTTATATTAAATTTTATATAATATAAATTAAATATATATAAATATATATACAATTATTTATAAATTCTGTACAAATATAATATATTAATAATTATAATAATTGATTAAATAATTAAATAAATATTGTAAAATACTTTAACAAATTCAATTCAATTTTAAATTGAATTTTTAAAATACTTGTTCAAAACTTTTTTCTTAATATTTTTTTTTTTTTAAATTTTTTGTTTTTTTCTTTTTTGGTTGGAAAACAAATGCGGAGCGAGTTGGTATTGTTTACGCATATAGGAAGGAAGATAGTCGATCCTTTATGCTTTTATGGAGAGAAGGGGAGAGATATATAGTTAGGATATCTTTCAGAATAATTAGGTAATACTTATGGTTACAGTTGTATGAGTTAATTGCTAAATAAATTAGCTTTTTGATTTTCGTTTTTGTTAATAGTTTTAGGAGTTGGTGTTGTTGTTGTTGTTGTTGTTGGCGTTGGCTTTCGGCACATTATGCACTGGGATTGTCTCGAATAGTTATAGTTGATTTATCTGCGCTGTTCATTTGTCGTCAGACATCGTTTGTGTACCACGGCTATTGCGTTTCTGCTGAGGTGTTGCTGCTGATTGATAACAATTCAGATTGGATGAGATGCGTTTAAGTGCAGCAGATATGCGATTTGGTATACGAAATATTTGCTCCTGAAACGGATTAGGACGATTATGCTGTTGCCTACGGCCAGGTGCACAATCGCGTAGCTGTGCCAAAACCTCAGCATGCTGAACATATGATACACGTATATTGACCGCATCATCATCATCATCATCTACATCACGATCACTGCCACTATCCACATCCTCGTAATATGAGAAGCCCGCTGGCGGTGGCGGTGGTATGACTGGTGGCGCTAATAGTGCCACCTCAGCAGTCGCCGCCACCGCCGTTGCCGTGGACTATATATTGGAATAATATGGCGCTGGTGTATGTGCATCACAGGGCTTAACGCGTAGCTTTTGCTTATAATGATATTCCTTCAGATAGCGCTTAAGACGACCCGGTAGCTCCATTTGATTGATGCCATCATATGTGGTATTGGAAACAATAGTGGCACGTGCCAATTGCTGCAGCGAGAACGTTTGTCGGCGATGTAGCGGCATTGTCAGGCAGGGCTCAAAGAACATAACACATGACGGATCCTTATAATGCTCCAACAGACCAGTTACTGTCAGCGCCGTAAATACGCAGGGATCATGACAGTCAAAACTGTTTAAAAAAAAAAATGGAAAGTTAATAAAAGTTCCAAAAGAAAAAAACTTAAAGCGCAACCTTGGTTACATTTAATGACCAACTTATGGTCGATTGATATCGACCGTTGTTCCTCTTCAAGTATGTGTCATTAGTTTTTGCTTGGAATGCGTTGACTCACCTAAATTTGTGGCCGCTTTGTTCGATGCGCGCATGCAGGGAACGTCCATATTTTCGGAATGTGACAGAGAATAGAAATTCCTCCTGTGCGGAATCACGCAACAAGAATGTACCCTCCGGTTTGCCTTCAATCAGACGCTCTGCTTCATAACGATCCATTTTGCCCCAATAAAAACTACTGTTTATAATACGCTCCAGATCCGGTACAAGACAATGCATAAAATCAATCTGTGAATGGACAGTCACTCCGGCACCATAGGAATTCACTGCTGGCCGTGTCTGTTCGATGGCCAATGGTAGTACATTTGATGGATCTGTTGATGCAACTAAACGTATATTGGGTCCCATTGTTACAACTGGTGTGGAGCTATTGCTGGTGCACACTGTGCAACTGGCACCTGCGGCACCAATTGCCGTTGATTCCATAACAATTTGTGGCTGTGGCTGTGAACTGATGCGTATGATAACATCGCCATGACCATTTGCTGGCTCTGCCCAAATGGCCAATTGACTGGGCTCTGCCACTGCCACTGAATTGCGTTGTCTTTGCGTTTGCAGACGCACTGCTGCTGTTGCTGCTCCGCTGCCGCTGCCGGCGCTTAATGTTGGCGGCGTTGAGCGTCTATCGGCACTGCTGCGCGTCTTGCTGCGTGACGATGCCGACGTTGTCTCTTTTTTAGCATCCTTATTGGCATTGGAGCTACTGCTTGAACTGGACTCTAACATGCCGCGTAGACCGCGTATAGCATCTCGACATTTACATTTGCAGCAACGACGCTTTGATGTTGTTGTGCCTGCTGCTGTTGCTGCTGTTACATTTGATGTTGCACCCACTGATAAAGCTTTACTGCTGCGACTACGACAACAACTGTTGCCACTGTTGCTGCTGCTGCTGGGAGCTGCTGTTAGTATGAAAAAAAAAGAGTAAAAGAAAAGAAAATAAAATTTATTAATATAATTGCCGCAATAAGTTTCAATTGCTGCGGCTGCTGCTGCTGCTGCTGCTGTTGCAATGCTTACCTTGCGCACGTTGTGCTCCACTCGACAACATATTGCTAACTGGCTGCGGCGGCTCTAGCACTTCGCAATATTCGACGCCTTCGGTGCTGCTGCTGCGACGCCGACGCAGCAACGATTGGAAGGTTGTTATTGCCGACTCATCATCATCAACATTCACATCATCATCATCGTTGTTGCTTCTGACAGCGTTTGCGTCTGCGTCAGCGTTGACGTTAACGTTAACGTTAACCTCGGCAGTGGAGGTGTTGCTCACGATAGAAATGTTGGCGGCGTCGTGCAATTGTAACGATTTGACCGCAGCCGACGCCGACGCAACGTTTCCTGCTAAATTGTTGTTATTCACGAAATGTCTTTCGTTTGTTTTTGGCGCTTCCGTTGAACTGCCCGCAGCAGTTTGTCGTATCGCACCTGCCCCCGTTGCTGTTGCTGCTGGCGTTGCTGTGCCCTTTCCAGTTAATATTGCCGCACCCTGCGACACATTTACAATTCGCTCATTTGCATTAAGCGTATCCGCAGACATTGCGGCGCCCTTAGCAATTGCCAATTGCTGTTGCTGTTGCTGTTGATGTAGTTGTTGCTCCTGTTCCAACATGCCGCTGGTGACCGCATTGCCATTTTCCATTTTAGCCAATTGTATTTTAATTATAAATTGTCGCACCTCCCCCACAGCACCCACAGCCTCCTCAGCCAGCCAATCACCTCCAGATCTCTCAACAGTTGTAGCTGATGCTGCTGCTGATGTTGTTGCTGTTTCCTCAGCAACTTGCACTTTGATTTGGTCAGCGTTTTCCTGCTGCTCCAATTTTTGTTCCGATTGCACCTCAATATGACTTTGGTTAGACTTTGATTTAATCTTGGGATTAGGATTGCTGCTAAAGGCTTTCACGACGACACTTTGCGGCTTGCTCAATTGAAGACCCATTGGAAGCAACTGTCACTAACTAACTCTTAGTTAATCACCACGTTAAAACTGTAAGTAAAGTAAAATGTTATATATATATTAGAGTATATTATTATTATATATTTAGAAGGCTAAAAAAAAAACCATTAAAATTGTTTATTAATTATGCAATTTTCCAGTTTTTAGTTTCGTTTTACAATTGAATTGTTGCTGTTGCTGCGGCGGTTGTGGCTGCTGTTGCTGTTGCTGTTGCTCAACAGTTTCTCACAGGCCATTAAGTTGTCACTTTGTCTAGTGATTAACTGAGTGTGAAATGTCTTGACCTACAGCAACAAGAGTTGCCCCTATGGGCTACACCAACCAAACAGCAGCTTCTGTTTTACTACTAACTTAGCGACTTAATTAGTTACTTAAGCAGAATTCAAGTTGTATAACAAAGGCCAGCCCTCATCTTTGCGATGGTTGTTAAGCAATTAAATGCAGTTACAGATAACAAACACCCACATTAAGGCTGCTGCTGCTGCTGCTGTTGGCATACTCAAAGCCGCCTCCTGCCTAGATGCCACAGCACTGAGTCATTTGTTGCACAAGAGACGCATTGCTAAAGGAATAACTACAATAAATAATAATGAAAAAAAAAGCGGAAAAAACATGACGCAAATACCAATCCCACGCAACCGATTCGCATATTTATATAACTATATATACATATATACAATGAGCAGCAATTACTTCTTGTATATGGAGTAAATTGATGTTCTTTTCAGAACTTATTTGTAGGTCAATTTACAATAGCTTTACAATTTCACAAGTCATTGAAATTGCTCCAAGTAAGCCCTGAGCCAAGGGCTGTGCTTTCATATGTAGGAATCGTATTCAAGTTTACACACACACAACACACACACACAAACAACTCTATTCATAGAATTGCTAAATTACTTAGAAATGAAAACAAGAACAAAAAACACTATATATATATATCATTTATTGATAACACTTAAATGACACAATTTAAACACGATCATGTCTGAGCTATTGTTGCGATGAGTA
Source organism: Zygothrica quintamaculata (assembly GCA_037044455.1). Taxonomy (NCBI): domain Eukaryota; kingdom Metazoa; phylum Arthropoda; class Insecta; order Diptera; family Drosophilidae; genus Zygothrica; species Zygothrica quintamaculata. The sequence goes on along the minus strand of JBAMBS010001559.1, from coordinate 42,417 downwards.
AGAAACAGTACGCGTATCCTTATCTATAGCAAATCAACACAAATTGCCAGGTAGTAGGATGTGTCATACTGCGAGCAAATCTACAAATGAGTCACAAACAGTTCAAAAGACACTGAAGACTTCCCCAAAAAAAAAAGGTAAGAAAGAGCGCAAGAATTGTTGTCAGGCAGCTGAAAGTGTGGCCAAATCTAGTCTCGAAAGATCTGTCATTGTGTTATATGTATAACACTTGTTTAACATAATGTTAAGTTGACGCAAGATTGCTGCAATATTTAACAGATGTTGCAATAAAAATTTCATTTAATTTCATTTGTTAAATACGAATAAATCAGTTTGTAGTATATATATATATATATATATATATAACATATGTATACATATAATCTAGTTTGCTTGGAATAGAAACAATTTTTGTATTTAACGATGCACTCAATGATTTCTAGCTAAAAGCAATCAATGAGATTTTTATCTGTTCATTAACTTTTCCTATGCGATAATAATGATTTTTACTGCTATTTGATACATATATATATATATAAATATATATAGTCTATATATAGTACTCAATTCTGAGTTAATATTTTAAGCAGAAATCAACATTTTTATATCGTTAATTAGCAATTAACTGAAGTGTATAACTGCAGCAAGTTACGTTGTTAGCAATTGCTGTGAAATTGATAATTGTCGACTTTCTCGTATAGATTTGATTTCTGGGAATAAATAATTGTTTAATACACCCAACAACCCCATTACCACCCGCATGGTAAAACATGGTAAGGGGTTGAAATTGCTATACAGTTAGTTGTTGAGTTGTGAAAGTAATTTTTTTTTGGTTAGAGTAGTTAAAGTTCCCGGAAATATGACCCACAAACGTTTCCATCAATTTTCAATTTTCAAGAATTTCTACATTAAAAATGCAATTAAAATTGCTTTATACAGTTTTAGTTGGAAATGTATGATTGTAAATGAAATGGTTACTTCAAATGGTTCTACAGTTAGATGTGGTGAAATATAAATTTACAGTTTTTAAGTGGAAACGTATGACGTTATCAATATAGTAGCTATACCACACCATCCAACAAAGTTATTGCCACCATAGCACGTGCGATGTGTGTAACAACAGTCAACAGTAGCGACCTTTCTCAATGGATTACGTACATTCAACCGGGCGGCAAGAATCATTGGAATATAATGAATCAGGTTATGATATTCAATTCAACTGATAATTCCCTATACAAAACGTTATAGAATGCACGTAGTACGAGAAGATATATCTATATTTATAAAAATGATGAAATTCATATACGTATATGTATGTATCTGTTAAGATACCCGCATAAACCGCGCCACAGTTACAGTCAGAGTCAGAGTAACCCGTCAACAAAGTTTCAATGGAAACCTGAAGTTGAGTATACCAGATATAACCGCATAGCGTACACTGCTCTCTATAGACTATATGCTATATATATATATATATATATTATAAGCTGAGTTAAGGTAGTTAATGGTGGTGGTAAGAGCTAAAGGTAGTCGTCAACACCAGCCACTGTGCATGAGTCACAGGATCGTTCCGTGGCTCACTTTATGGGGTAGTCAGAGTTGAGTTGGAGCAGCCGGCCTGTCGTTTAGAGGGCTCGCTGACTCGCACCTCGAACCTTTTCTTCTTTTTTTTCCTTTTTTTTATTTTCTCATATTCTTTTTTGTTATTTTCATTCTGTTTTATATACTTTTTTTTTTTTTGCCTGGCTACCATGAGCTGACTTGTGCTACAGACAATGCGAAATTTCATCAGAAATCCAAAAAGAGATAATGATCTAATACATAACTTGTTCGTGGTAAAAAAACGTTGATAAACGTTTCACGGAAAGTTGCATAGAAAGGGAGTACCTATGTATATACATATACATATATATCTGTATATATATACACTCTACAAATAGTATATATAAATGGGAAAAGCCATCAAAGCAAAACCATATCTATTAAGCACCTGTCAATAGCTCTTATGCACAGCATATAGTTATTCAATACTTCAATATTATTTAATATTGATAACAATATTTATAAATAGTCAACAAGATGTCTAGTCTTTAATTATTATTACCGTTATTTATGTGTAGTAACTGTGAATTGTTTTTTTTTTTTGACTTCTTTTCAGTTAAATTTAATTGCCGCTGAAAAACGACATGAACTTTTTACCACACCCAATATGTTACGTCTCGTATTAAAAAAGAGCATAGCAACAGTTAAGTAATACTACCAATAGATTGCCATATGATTGTATGTGTATGTATGTGCATATATATAAAAATGACCTTTTGACCTTTAATAACATAATCACTTTATAGAAGTTTTCAAGTTGAAAATTGTTTTTAAGTTATAAAATATAAAAGAAAATTGGCAAAAAGTTTTCCAATTTAATAGTGGAACAACTTGAAAATTGTAGTCGCCACTTTTCCAACAAGAAACTATCTATTCGAATTGGAATTTGAATTGAATTGGAATTGCAAATGTTAAAGTTGACTATAAGCTTCCCATTACAATTTAAAAACTCATTTGAATTGGATAAGAGTTGTTTTTTTTTTATTAATCTTCTTAAAAAACAAAAACTTGACACAATATCTGTGTCCCACTGAGTGGCTCCCACCAAGCATACACACTACTATATATACAATATACCACCCAGCACCCCGCCGTAGTCAACAACCCGCACACGTCCACAAGTGTCGCATTGTCATGTTTTTACACTGAAATTGTCACAAACAAAACATAAAAAAACAAAATGAATTGCGGTCAGTGCAAGTAGAGGAAGAATGTAAAATCGTAATAGTAGTAGTAGGAAGAGCAGGAGGAGCATGAGGTGTAAGCAGAGTATAGAAGGTGGAGGATGTGAAGGCAAGTGTAAAACCAAATCATACAAAAAAAAAAAAAAAAAAGTCAACTTCATCAACCAAAAACAGCAACAAAAAGTCAATGAGAAGAAACCTTAATAAAAGCTAACAACAGTAGGACAAGGGAGTGCTTAAAAGAGGGAGGGGAGGAACAGACGAGCGTAGGATTTTTAAAGCGAATTCAATTACTTTTTTTTTCGTGTTTTTTTTTCTTGCCGCCCCTCGTTTGTCATCACCAACACCCGCTCTCGTCAACAATGTTTTGTTAACTCTGCTGGCTCCGCTGCTCTGCCTCGTCTTCGCTTTCGTCTTCGTCTTATTTTCATTCTGTTTTTATTTAAAATTTTGTTTTTCGCTTTGCAGTTACTCGGAATTCGCAAATGAACTTCGCTTGAAAACAAAATCACATGCAAAGCAGAGCGCGGCAACAAAGCGCAAAGTGCCAAAGGAGCGCAACGAACGAACGAACGAACGAGGCTCCCATAGCTTGGCTACTGTCCATACATAGAAAGAGAGAGGGTAGAGGGGTAGAGAGGTACAGCAGCAGAAGCAGCAGCAGCAGCGGTGGCGGCAATGTCTGAGAAAGTGTATTTCATTTTGATATTTTTTCACAAGAAAATTGAAATGAGATTTATTTATTACGTTTTCATTTCGCCTCGTTCGCTTAAATCAACCGGCTCACAGTCTTTACCCTCCCCCTCACCACCTACCAACCATTGTTCACCCCCTCCACAAAGCGTCACACACACACTCACACACACACACACACTCACACACACACACACTCACACTATATGCTACTGAGCATTCAATACGCTGTTTACTTCACTCGAAATTATTCGTATATGAACATAAACAATTTTCATGGCAATTTGCTATTCATAAACTCTTATGGCAAATTTAATTAGCAATTCCATCGAAGTAATCACAATCTGTTCACCACCCACAGGGGTTAGGTACAAAAGCTTTAAGCTTTTTATCTATTGAACTCACACCTTCTATATACGCACCTCTCTCTCTCTCTTTCTCTTTATGTATGCTTATCATTTGCTTAAGATTTTGCCCACTCAAAAACTAAAATTCCAAGAGAAATGCTTTTGACGTAAGTAAAGCAAAATAATAAACGATGAGAAGATGAATATAATCAAATATAATATAAATAATAGTATAATTCTAATAACAAGATGCCATTAGATTTACGTAAATATTTATCTATATATAACACACACACACACACAGTTTTTATAGGGTGGTCCACGAAAGATTTGCGTTTTAAAATCGCTATAAAAAACAAAGAGTATATATTTTTAAAAAATTTGTTTTTTAAACATTTCGTAAACCGCAAACCTTCTACTAAATATCTGACATATTAACAATGTCATTCGAAATGTCAAAGTCAAAATTATCGATAGTTCAACAAGCAAACGCTAGATGGGCCACCCTGTATCTGTACTTGTATGTCATCGTTTTTACCCTATATAAAGGGTATATGTAAAGGGTATATACAACAAGATTGAATAGAGATAAAATCGAAAATTATCAGAGACATACTTGTATAACTATATATAGCTCATTCATAAAGTCGACTTTGGCTAGCCACAAATTTATTTTGGTTAATCAATTTGTTATTGCAATTAGTTATCAATCTGCAGCTTATCAGATATAAAATCAAATTTTAAACACAAAAATATCTACAAACATATTTAGTATATAAGTATACTTATAAATTAATACATATTTGGTGTAGTGTGTGTGTGTGTGTGTGTGTAGATATATCATATACATGTACCTATCATAATATTAATATTAACGTGAAAAGTGCCAAATTCTTAGAATTGCTTGAGCGCACAAAAAAGGCTCTCATGATCAAATCCAAAACACACACACACACATAAACAAATTGAGTATGAGTACAATATATATATATATATATGTGTGTGTGTGTACAAAGAAGAGTACAACACATGGACAATTCTTGGAAAATATGCACACGGTACTCAAATGTTGGTGAACTCATGAAGTTGGTTTAAAGGTACGCAGTAAACTAACACACACACACACACACACATACAAACATACACATGCTTACAATAAGTAAGAGCATGTTGTATGTGTGTGTGTGTGTGTGTTGCGTGTTTTTTTTTTCTTTGTATTGTTTTTGCTGCTTTCTCATTAAATGAAAGCACTAAAATGAAATTTCAAAGTAATTTGCCCCACTTTGTTGTCCAGCTGCGGGGGGTTAAAGCATTTCAGACGTTTGTCAAGGTTGCTCAAGCGTTGGGATCGACCTATGTTTACACACACACGCAAACATAAGTTTTGCAACTGTTAAAAAAGATACATATCTCTATGTTTATATGTATATTGTATGCTAATGATGTTAAGCTACAAATTATGAACATAATCGGATAAGAGAAAAAAAAAATAACTAAGAATCTCTAACAAAGGTTCAACTAACGGTATTTGGAATGTTATAGAATATATGTAACTGTAAGCCAATTATAACAATATAAAGCTTAAGCAACAATTCTTTTTATATATATAATATTTACATAACTGACAAAATAAATTAAGAACAGCTTAAAAAAACCCTTACCAAATCAGTTGAATTGAACTCACAGGACTGTACCTCTTTCATTGAGGTAGGTTTTTTAATTAACAACAAATTGAAAAAAAGTTTTGCTTCTCATAATTAGTTGGAGCACTTAGTTTCTAGTTCAGTTTAAAAATGTATACTAACGGCACAGGCCGACAGACATTAGTCTTTATATTTTAAACACAAAAAAGAATAACAAAAACAATCAAATAAAAAACAAAACAGAATTAAAGCGATTAAATTAAACTATTACGTTTGCTTTTAACCGGAAGCCGTTAACCGATAAGCATGATATCAGTAAACAGTATAGAATTATAGTATACATAATACACACACACACACACACACACATACGCAGTCTCTACTTTAATAGTTCAACACAACTATGTAGATAAGTGTACTATTTCATTGATAAATTACTATGAAAAGAGTTGCGGGTACCGCCCATGACGCCCACCTGAGCGTAAACATTCTCTCCGTTAGAGATGTGTAAAAGTAAGCACTAATTGTGACTATTTATATATATATATATATTTATAATCTTGTTTTATATACTATATATAAACTGTAGAATAATTCTAGGGATGATATAAACTTGACTAGCCATGGCATTAACTAGCTTATCACATTTCTTAGTAATCAATGTTACTTATAATAGTTTCAGTTATTAATGCCCAGACCTTTATAGTGTTTGTATGAAATATACACGCTTATCAGTCAGTCAGTCAGACTTAATGCTGGCGACGGGCGGCGGGTGGTGGTGGGGCAGAGAGCGCATTGCAAAGTTAAAACGAAATTCCAAGAACAATCAAAAGCGATTCGTTTTTCATGGAAATGAAAGGCAAATATGTGCATAAGAGACGACATAGTTGACAACAGAAAGTATATAAATAAGAGAGAAAGAGAGAGAGATGAAATTTTCGAGACAACAACAACTACAACAAGCATATGGCTTAGATAAGTATGCTGAAATTGTGATACTTGGGGTATCTGTGTGTTGAGCGACTATTTGAGGTCAATGGGTGCGTCCCCCCCCACCTCCCCTTAAAAAAAAACTGACTAAGAGTAAATGTTAACTGTTGGTAACTAGGCAACAACATTTATGCAAATATATAGATTAGGTCGTCTTGTTACGAAAATCGGGCAGAATAACCCAAAATGTAATTAACATAAAATAAAATAAAATAAAACAAGTCAAGCCTGAACCCAACAAACCCAGTTAAAAATCACATCCAACCGGTTATCTTGAAAAAAAAAACAAAAACCAACCAAAACAATATCGTTTCACCTTTAACTAACAAACTGAGATAACTTGGTCAACAATCAACAAATTTTTACAATGAAATACAATTAAGGAAAATAAACAATATATATATATATGTATATATAAATTTATATATACTACAATTGTTATTATTATGTATAACAATAAAATATAAAACAAACAAATAAATTCCACTCAAGAGTTAAATTGAGTGTTTTGCCCATATTTCACTTTTCGCATTGCGTTTCAATTGAACAAATTCACGCGAACAATTAACAATGAGCACAATGTATACATAAGGGAGGGTGGGGGGGGAGAGAGGAACAAAGCAAGAGTAAAGAAAAATACATCAAATCAAATTTCTACGAAATCTGCACATAAATCGAAATACAAATACTTTTACAAACACACAATAGAGGCTTAAAATAACAATAGCCGCAGCTGCTGAAGGTTATCCAAAAGGTAAAAGATATATTATATAGAAAGGTATAGGGTATAGTATATATACATACGTTTATATATAGAAATCAATTTGTGTATATACGGAACATATTTTGATATATATATGAATATATATAAGTGCAGTCTTCATATAAGATATTAAATGTTAAATAGTTTTGTATTATAATTAAGAAATCTATTGATTAAATATGGAAAATATTTCATAAAGTTATTGAAATTGGATAACTCAACTATTTACTAAGTTTGCAAACAATTTATGGGTAATATGTATAGTTTTTAGTTGTATATGAAATTATTTTTGTTTTTCAACTTCCGTTGATTTTTCAGCGAAAAAATCTATAAAATAAATAAGCTTTGTTTAGATAATTAACAGCTGTTTGAGTGTTCAATGGAAAAACTCGATCTACCGTTCAAAAAATAACTTTGTTTTCAGTAATACAATACTTGTTTTAACATTCTTATTGAACTATTAAATTGCTAGCTATTTAATCCTTAAGCTTATCCTTTAAGTTAAAATTTAGCACATCACATGCTGAATATAATTTGCCTCTGGCAGTTTCTTCTGAGGTTGAAACAATTTGGTATTTTGGCAAAGTTAAAATTATCATGAGAGCCTAAAGGCACATCTAGACAAGGCAATTAAGTGGCCGCCCCAATTACATTTATCCTTTTTGTGGTAGTGAAACAATTTCAATTTCACATGAAAAGCTATTAAAACCGAACACAGAACGCACTCAAGTTTAATACAAATTTCAAGGAAATGAGCGGAAGAAGCTGGTAAAAACCCGATTTTTACCAAGAATGATCAAAAACAACAAAAAAAAAAAAAAAACCAAGAAAAAACAGTGCAGACATACACTCGCACAGACAAACACACACATAGCATACACATTACAGACAACAACAAAAGTTAATAACACCTTTTCTTGTGAAGGGTACGACGAAAAATATCACCGACGTCGACGTTGAGTGTGGATGAAGTATGGCTTCAGTTGAATTGAGTAGCAAACCAATAACCAAAGACCCTCTCTTTTTCTCTCACACTATTAATGCATATGTGTGTGTATTTGTATGTGTGAGCGTGTAAATATATGAGGACAGCTTCAGCTTGGCTTGTGGTGTTAAATGTTTGCAGCCGTAGCCCAAGAAGCAGCAGCAGCAGCATTTCATTCAATAGCCTCAACAGCAACAACATTAAAAACGACGACGGCAGCAGCTGCCAACATCACCACCCGCCAACTTGCCGCGTTCCCGTTGCCATTATATGCTGCTTTGCCTTTGTGTTGTTGTTGCTAAGTCGCTCTGTGTGAGCGAGAGTAGCAGTAAGTATGCGAGTATGAATGTGTTTGAGTATATCTGTGAGTGTGTGAGAGCATTGTTGTTGGTCTTGTTGAGCTGCTGCTTGCTGTTGTTTGGCTCGCTCGGCTGTCTGTCACTTCTCAGAAATCGGTCTAAATTAGAAAATGCGTTTCTGGGAATTTCGTATCTCTTTTGGGCACAACGAAATAACGCAACTGCGATACCAATATTATATTTTCTTATAAATATATATACGTACATAATATATTATAGATACTTATATATATTTTTAATGCCAATTTCCGTAAATGCCCTTTCCTATAACTCTACATTCGCATACACACACATACATGCATATGCCAATATACAACTCTAACTGAATTTATCAATGGTATTTTGTCATTTTTGCCACATACACGAGCACGCGAATGGTTTGTAAAAATGTTAATATCCCAGACAATTATTTACCTGTTAAACTGCTGTTTTTGCTATTTTTCGTATCAGTATTGTCGTTTTTGATATATATTTCCGCTATTTGGCAATTTATATAAATTGTATTTTAAGCATAATTTAGTTTAGCTTGCCCAGCAGAGCCACAAATTCATTTCACTTAGTTATTTTCTCTTTCTTACTATCTCGCTCTTTTTTTAACTTGCGTATTTATATTTTACTTGTTGGTACGCACACAACAATTTTTTTTAATTTTGCACTGCACTCACGGATAATACACGAATATTTTAATATTACATTTCCAATATTAGTGAAATTTATTTAACATAACGACGTATCCTAGTCTTACACCACTAAAATTTGCCGTGCGACGACTGCCAAATGCGTGCGTCCAACGAGATCCAAATATTTCTCGTTTGTGTCACTGACACAGAATGTTGACAACGTGAAGGTAGCTGCGATATCAAATATATCGATATATGCGATGTATTTCATCTGTGCATAGCCAACTATCACAGCACTTTGTATATATTTAAATGATTTGATTAAGACATTTGATTCGTTTGAAGCTAATCGTAGTCATAAAGTTTATATTTTATATTTTATTTTTAAACACGCTTATAAGTATTAAAAGTTTTTTTTTTATTTCAAGAGCAAACACATAAAGTTGAAGTAAAATAATTTGAATTACCGATAATATTTTGGTTGCACTTTGAACGATGACACACTTCTTTTGCGCGCGCAAATTTAAAATTTGATTAGCAGATATCTGATATCAGCAAATGTATGTAAATAGAGTAGTGGTCTCAACTTGTCAGCTAAAATTTGCATAGTATTCTAAAATAATGGCAATATTTACTTACAAAATAAATATGTGCATTGAAACGACGAACTAGTATAGAACACAGACAACTTTTGACGATCTAATCTCAACGGGATATAAACACACGTTAGTGTCATCCATTTGGATGATTACGAGTAAACACCGTCAGACGTAAAATGAAGATAATAAATAAATTAAAATGCACATACACTACGTAAAGTTAAATATACATACACCAAGTTAAGATGGCACGTTATGTATGCTGTCCACTTAAGTTCAGTATTCGGATTCATTCAGTGTCAAATGGTCAGTCCGTCGACCAGCTTGAGCGTGCTTTAGCTCCGTGAACTGCAATCTAATTCAATTAAAATTAAAACGCAAATCTACGCGACAAGTGAAATTGCTTCGAATTTGACGACGACAGCAACGACAATTATAAAAAGAATCTCAGTTTCTGTCTATGCGTGGGCAGCAACACAACAATGAGCACAGGCAAAGGAACAGAAAAACTTGAAATGATACGCTCAACATCAATGCCCGTTAAGCCAAAGCCACTGGATGCCAAACCACTGGCACGATCTCCAGAAAAGGAAACCGTCAACGATAACGAAGTCGACTACTATCCGGAAAGTCCTAGCTGTGTACGTAGACGCAAGTCGAAACAGCCAACCGATCAATTTGAAACGCGTAGTGAACAGAAGTAGGTCATAGGAGGGTCTTAATTTAAATTAACTGTACTTAACCTTAATTGCTTACATCATTTCGTCTTTTAGCTTTCCCTATGCCCTCGACTGGGCAGGAAGCACAATTGAGCTAAGTCCAGAAACTGACGCCGATGGTTTGCGACGTAGCATGCATCGTGTTATGGAAAAAAATGGACATGAAAATGTTGTCTTTCGTCGTATACCAGAGAAATACTGGCGTTATATGCGTGACGCGATCACTACGCTGGTAAGCTCCTTGTTCGGTCACAGAGCATCCAAGACAAAAACAACACCAAAGATAACGTCTGAACGCTCCAATATATATAGTATAACACCAAGCATACAGCAAAAATTAGATGAATTGGCAAACGAGTCGCCAACGACAAAACTGGGCAAGACAATACCCAATTCTAAGACTAAAACGAATGAAAGCGAGAAAGTAACATTTAGCATTTAGCATATACTAAAACAAAAATAAACTCACACACAAATCCTTAACAAACATGTCATAATAATTGTCTATTTGGTTTAAATCTCATGTCCACAAGTTAATCCACATTTGACCGATAACGATACGAATTAAGTATTGGCAATCGACAAGCTTTACGATATATTCTGCATAGATTTCTTGATTTATTGGTCACCCACACAGATCGAGCTGGAGTGGAAATATATGTTGACACTTTTTCTGGGAAGTTACTTCCTCAGTTGGATCTTCTTTGGTGTCCTTTGCTATATGGTTGCATATTCACATGGTGATTTTCTGTTCGATGCTGTTAGTGGCGAACGTTTAGGTGAGGGCAACGATCCATGCATCTATGGAGTTCCTACATTTGTGGCTATGATGATATATTCAATTGAAACTCAAACCACATTGGGTTTTGGTGAAAAGTACGCTAGTGAGGAATGCCCCGAGACAATATTTCTATTTGTCATGCAAATGATGTGTGCAGCTGCTATTGAGGGCTCCATGATAAGCATTATCTATGCGAAAACAGCGCGTCCAGCCAAGCAATTGACCAAGCTCAAGTTCAGCGATAAGGCTGTAGTAAGTTATTAATTTTCAACTTTACGCACAAACCCTTCCACTTATTAAATCATAAACGTATCTTTGTAGATTTGTTATCGCGATGGCAAACTTTGTTTACTTTTTCGTGTCTGTGATCCGCGGGAGCAGCAGTCTATTGAGTCAAAGATTCGTGTATATATGATTGTGGATAAACAGTGAGTCACCTTGCTGCCCACTTGCAGTAGATATTAATTGTAATTACTTTAATTATATTTTACACAGCACACGCGAGGGCGAAGTGATTAAGACGCACACAGAACTTAAGCTGGAGGGAAATGGCGAGCAATTGATTGTTTGGCCAGACATTGTATGCCATGTCATCGATGAGAGTAGCCCACTGCAGCACTTTAGTAATGCAAAACAGTTTAATGCAGCACAATTTGAATTGTACGTAAGTATTGTGGGCACATCTCCAACAACAGCTCAAATGACGGAGGCCAAGACTTCCTATGTGCCACGCGAGATATTCTGGGGACAGCGTTTTGTTAATATTATCCATTATGATGCAAGCCATGAGCGTTATATGGTGGATTATGAAAACTTTAATACAACCATTTCAGTAAGTTATATGAAGAAGCTGTGTTTGTTCTTCTATTAACTTTATCACTATACACTACAGGTGGACATGCCTATTATTTTAACTCCAGCCCAACAGTTGCAACAGCAGCAGCAGCAACAACTGCAATTGGCATATAGAAAGATATAAATTATGTTAGATAAATTATACATTTATATTGGAAATAATGGAACAATAACACAAATTTTAATATAAATAATAAAACCAAAAAAGCTAAAAGCAATACCAATTTTAACCCATGCCACTGAGCTGTTGCAGCAACAGCAGCATATAAAACAGAAATTTAAGAATAGAAAATTGAACAAAAACATAACGAAAGCTAAAACTGTGGAATATGTTAAAAAAAGTCAGCAGAATTATCAAAATCCCGTTCGGTAAGCAATTGTTGCACCTGTGCCTTGAGTTCGTCATTCTCATTTTGTAGACGCATGTATTCGTTTGTGAATCGATCAGTTTGGAGCAGCATGCCCAGCGAATCACGAATCTCTTGCGTGGTTTGCGCCTGTTGTTTCCAATAGTTAGCCACTTGAGTGAATGTATAGAATTTGTTCTTTTCGCCTGCCCATTTAAGCTCACGATCAACATTTCCGAAACGTTCATCAATATATTCACGCAAATCGGCTATATCCCTGCGTATATCAATATTATATTCATGATTGGCAGCTGAGGAAACGCTGCTGGATGTTTTTGGCAGTATTTGTTGCGGATGCATTTGCATTGTTATTGCAGGAGATATTGTTGACACAACTTGATGTGGTGTACTGTTTCGACTGGCGGATAGCATTCGCAGTCTAAGCTTTTGTTCCACATCCACAACTACGCGATCTCCATCTGCAGCACTGCTCGTCTCAGAGCAATTGCCGGACTGTTCGTGTAACTCGCTATTTTCATCGGATTCAGCAATTTGCTTAAGCTTGGCATCACCCGATAGGCTGCGATCTTTTAAAGGTCCACTTAGTGTTTCTGTTGAGAGTTACGGTCATCTTGAGACAGTTAAAATATGTATTTGATCTACTCACGTTGCAGGGAATCCACGGAAGAGCCACTATCTATGGCAAGAACACCGGAACCTGCCTGATAACATATCAATCGCTGATCGTCACTAATAGATTTACGTTGAAGTGCATCCCAGTCAAAACTATCGCGCCGTATTGTTGTTGTCAATCGAGTCGACATTCGATCAAAGCAGCGAGGTCTCTGTGCATCCAGAAATTCACAAAATGAGTCCCGCTGCTGGCGTGTTGCAGCTGGCGTTGCCATTATACTACCAGGTGGAGGTGTATTGATAGTGCAATATCCATGTGTACTCATCGAAGCTAGCTGTTGCTGTGTGCTAAGCAAATTGGCTGCAATAGATTTTCGTATTTCGTCGCTGGACATTTGCTCCACTTGAACAGCCTTTCCGCAAGCAGCATCCATTGTCACATTATTCGAACTGCAAAAACTGCTGCTCTTTTGTTCTTCTACAGGCATTGGTACAAAGGCAACGCGAGTGACAACGCTACAGAATAATGACATATTAACCTATCACGGAACCATTTCAATCAATAGGCTAACAAACCTGCCCTTGTGTACAGCACGTATAGCCAGCGGTACTTTAGTACTCCGCATATCATAGCTGATAAGCTCTCCCTTTAGATTACCTGTACAAAAGTAAGTACCGCATTCGCTTAATGCCACTGTGGACATCGGAAGCGAATAGCTTAATCGGCTGGAATACGATTGAGCTTTTTGTCTTATATCGAGAATATTAATTCTGCAATCGTAGCCAACACTAACCAGCAGCCATGGCTTATTGTTGCACATACTAATATCGCGACAAGGTGCTTCATGTGCATCGTTTAAGTTAAAAATTGTGCGCTTTGCTTCGACATTGTAAATGCTGACAGTTCCCTTATAGCTGGCAATTCCCAAATGAAAACGATTGCAAGGATGGAAACGTGCCAACGTTGATCTGAAAATGGATATTTATATTTATTTATATAAATTTCTCAATATTATGTTCTTACTCCTTAAACACCAAAAGTGTATCAAGCTTTTGTTTAGTCTTTGTGCCATAGATATTTATTTTGCCACCTTCCAGCACACTGGCAATGTAATCATCTGTACAATTGTAGTCGGCAAACATTACGGGGGTGTTGGACTGATCTGCTGGAAAGCAATGTATCAGTTCTGTTGTGCGAAAGTCGAATAATTTTAAAATTCCACTGCTCTGCCCAATTGCAATTTGATTTGGTGCCTTTTTCGCACAACACACCGAAAATGCATTTTCAATGGTCAATTTACGCACGCGCTGTATTTCAGGAGCTGTAAATTACATGTGGACAATTATATATTTATACGGTAAGAACATCTTATGATATTATAACCATTTTGTTGTTTCTCCTTAATGCGCATTACAGCCAAACCCGCCTTTTTATCAACTTCCACAAAGACGCGTCGCTGTGCGTTAAATTGAAAATCTGTTGATTCATCATTAGCATGGTGATACGCTGATTTCGTTTCCAGATCTGCAAAATCTGATAAAACGGTAGTTTTTGACGTTGAAATTAAATACATAATCTTTTATCTATATTTATTATCAAATAATTTTTTAAATTTTAAACTTTTAGCTACTACAAATGTTGCTACAAATACAAATGTGGCGGCACTTACTGTAAAACTGAACACTATGTTATATTTACAGTTTATATTTTAAGAGCTGCCATACTTCATTCTGATTCGCTACAGCCGTGGTGTTGCCATTTGCAAAAGTATCGCTTTAATACCTACTTCATGAGTACATTGATCAAGTTTTACATTCGAAAAAACGCGCAAATATTGTGACGGTACATATATACTATTGCAATAATATTTTTTTAATTATTATAAATAGTAAGAAACACTTAACATCCACAGCTAAAGCATCCACATATACATATGCTTACCTGGTTTCATGAGGAATCACGCATATATTAAAAAATTTAAATTGCATCCGAGGGTGAGCTGCATAAGCATTTACCTAGTTCTCCCTAGTGCTTCGACGAAGCGTGTTTAGTCAAATACAGCTATCAGGTGGGTAATGCTTATTGTAATCTCAATAATCGTGATGTATAACATTTAAAGCCGGAAAATATGTTGCCTACCAGCACAGATGATTTAAAACTAGTGATTTTCGGTTGGTTAGCTCACACACTTTATAGAAAGCGTCGTACTTTGTGGTACCTTGAATTATTTGCCACCTGAAATGGTTAATAGATGATGACTCTGTGAACCAATGGAGTGTGGGCATATTATGCTGAGTTCCTAATGGGTGGTGTACCTTTTGAGTAACAGTTAGCTACTCTATCCAGGTTACATGTCGGTTGTAAGTAAACTATAACATATATTTAATGCTTTGTGAAAATTCTTTATTTTTCTTAACAGCTATTAAAGAATCAAGGACGTATAAGCCTAGTAGAGGTTATACGACGTCCTTGGGTTAAAATTGCATGGCACTGCATGCTGCATAATTACAGCAACTTAACATTGAGCGTTGTAAAGAGAATTACGCAATAAATTAATACGTATTTGCGGTAATTTAATCAATCACTTTAACCCGAAATACTGCAAGATACACCCAATTTGTGGTCACCATGTATTGGCTTCTTGACTTCAAAGCTTGCATTGTACATTAATTCAATCATATCATTCAGTTTTAGTACAAAAACTAAACCAAGATAACCATCATCGCGAATTCTAGTTTTTACCAACATAGACTCGTCGATCTGGTACTGAGCACCAACTATTAATCTTTGAGGTCCTTCACCATACAAATTACTCTTTAGTGCAACTGCAAATTTTTCTGATACTTGCTGAAATACTGATCCACGTACAGTGTTAAAATTTTCACTATTACATAGATAGATATATTAATTATTGAAATATTGATGTAAATTTTAATTAGATAATCTTACTATTTTAATCCTAGTTCAGTCTGACCATTGTAATAGCCAAAACTAAAAGCATGCATATCGAAAGCTTTCTGTTCCATATCATAAGACATTCGATAGCCTAAAAGAACGCTTTCTACTGGCTGCACCTGATAGTATCCCAGTAATTTAGGAACTCTGTAGATAGGAAGAATCAGCTCAAATTTGTATGGTTTATATTCGTATCCCGCTAACAAATCCATGTGAATTCCAGAGCTAAAAATATTATGTATAAATATAACTAAAGTACAGAATATGGTTTGAATACATACCCGTCCCATGGATACATCGCTCTCAAAAAGGTATTTAGCATTCCTTCAAAAAATTCGGATTTTATTCCCATAGTACCCACCATACTATCCGTTTGCCATGCTTGAGAAAATCTAAATATATCAAGTTCTTCAAGAAGCCCAACCCCACCAGTGACATTCTTGGAGGGTGTTTTAGCTTCACCGTAACTACAGAAAGTTAAATAGTCTTTGCAATTTGTAGTACAATCAAAACTCCATGCACTCATTCTATAGCCACGTAATAAACACCGTTTCGCATAACCACCAATATGGAAGTATGAAGGCATCGCATCGTCCAAAGGTGGAAGCGGTATGATTTCATCATCTAAAAATTCAGCATTTTCTGCTTCATCTCCACCCTTTTTATTTTTTGAATCTTTCCCATCTTTTGAATCCTTTGAATCCTTTCCTTCATTAGAATCTTCTTGGTGACTTTCTTCACTTGGGGCATTATTTTTTTTCTTTTTCTTACAAAGTCCTCCTGTGCATCCTTTATTACCAGCCATAAACATATTGATCAAATATTTTACCCCTCAATTAACTACAAATTTTGTCTGTTTTTTTTTTAAATGCACTTGTGTTTAAGTCTCTAAATATATAAATGTTTAAGTAATATTAAATATACAAACATTCGTACTATTGGAACTATTAATATAAACTGAAAACATTTTCATAGCTACCTAAAATTTTTTTTTTTTTTGAAAATTTTTAAATGATTAAAAATTGCTTTATAAAAAAAGTTTTGCGTATTAGTCATTAATATAATAATTAATAAGTCATTATTAATTGTCATTAAATAGTATGAAAAGTTTATTCGCTGATACATTTCATTCCGATGATTTAACTGATCGTATGTTTATATATGATTTATAAATCATATATAGATCTCTGATCATATTATTTAAATTCTGATCATATAGCATAAATTAAAACTAATAAAATAAAAATAACTAAAATTGTACGACTTTAATTTTAAATTTATTTTTATATTTAATCTAAACATTGACAGGGTTCCAAGAACCAGAATTACTCTGAATATTATGTTTTCTTGGCTTAAAATTTATGTGTGGTTTTAACATTCCAAGGACAGGCCAACTCCAAACTTATGATTACCATCTTTGATATTCTTTCCTTCGATAATAGTTGATAAGGACATGGTAATGCCATCGCGTAGTTTTTGTTGATAACCTAATCCAATTTCAACTTTATTGTTAACTTTTGCTCGTATTAAGGCATCACTTCCTAAATGATATATCATGCCCAAAGCGATATTTAATTCACTATTACCACTCTCTGCCTCAGCTTCTTCTTCTCGATTGCTAGGCATCACCTTGGAAATCTCAAAGGCTGCATCAATATTGTCATTAGCCTTGTGGAAAAGTGAAACTAGCCATTTCTCAGCATCTTGTCTGTTTAATTATTAGTTAAGTTTAGAAAATTTTCTAATAGAATAGAAATTAAATCATACTTACAGTTCACCATGGACCTTCGTCGCTTCATTACCCCAACCTAAGGCAACTTTCCATCCAAGCTTGGAATTGTTTATATCAAAGTCTAAACCAACTCCACCTAAGAACTCGTTATGACCCAAGACCAGCTGCAAACCCAAAATAGGATCCTGCTTAAGTAGTACTTGGCCAAGTGCAGACCATTTCTCCTGCGCATATGTCGCCAAAAATTTACCATCTTTATTACTATATATATATATATATATATATATATATATAACATTCAGGATATAATTAGTATGGATGTTATCAAAAGGGAAATTAACTTACCCGGATGAAGGCTGAAAACGTCCTTCTAACAACATCATTAAACCTTCAGCAACTTTATCTTTTTGCATTATCTGCCCAAATAGCCAGTTTTCGGTATTCCAACGTTCTGTAAGTATGAGCCCATAGTCTTCCACTTTATATTTGCTTTGTAAAGAGCCCAAGACCTTGCTAGCATCCTGACTTGCAAAGCCAGTGGTAAAGAACTCAATACCAGACTTTGTCATCGTCTTACAGTCCAACTGCCATAATCCCGGATGATAGCCAACCCGAAATAAATCACGGGCCAACTTGCCCAAATCAGGATAAATTGGCGGCGCCATTTTCGGCGTAATAAATAAGTTATATGGTTGAATTGAATGTAGTTTCTGAATTTTTAATTTTAATAGTTGTGTTGTATCACCGGAATTTCTATGAATGTGAATTAGTAGTAAAACAAGCTCAATTTCTTAAACTTCGTTGTCAAGTATATGGTGAAATCTGTTTCAAAGTATGCTAATCTCCCAATAAAACTTTACTATAAACCAAATTTACTTTTTCATTGACGTGAATTGAATTTCAAGGATATCTGTTTTACCTATTTTTCTCTTCATATAGAACAATTGTATATACTATCCTGCATTATAATATATATATTTTGTTATATGATGCACAAAGCATTTGCATTATTTTAACTAATATATATCTATATATATAAATAATATAAGGTGCAGTAAAAATATATAGCCATCTGTTTTTAGTGTTTAAAATCAATTTACTCAATTGTGTGCAAAAATAACGAAGAGCTTTGTTTTTGTTTAACACTTGTTTTAAGGTTTTTTTTAATAGGTAAATTATGTATTTCACTGTTTGCCAACAACATATAGTAAATATATATATATATATATGTATATATGTATTTTCCTATAAAATAAACCGAATCCGATTCCAAATCCAAATCTAATTACAGGCTGCTTTGTTGGCAAATGTTTTGCTAAACATGAAGATTCTTGTGTTGGTTGTTGTTTTGTGTATTGTAAGATTGTGTTAGTTTTTTTTTCTTTTTTATTGTTACACTTTGATCTTGTTTGTATTGTTGTTATTGTTATTGCTGTTATGGTGTGTTTTTAGTACTGTATGCATTTTGCTGGCAGCGCATTATAATGTTGAACTAACTTAAGCTTCCAATTCGAGGCCAACACCAATCTTGTGGCCACCGGCATTGAAGTTCTTGCCATCGACAAGTGTGGACAGGGTCAAGGTAATGCCATCACGCAACTTCTGTTGATAGCCCAATCCGACCTGGCTGGCGTTGTTAACCTTGGCGCGTACGCTTGCATCAGCATCCAAGAGATATTTGGCACCAATGGCAAACTTGGTGTTGCTGGTGCCGCTTGCCCATGATAGCTGTACGCCAACATCCAATTTGTCGGAAGTACGTTGATAGATTGAGCCGCTGAACTCCTGACCATCATTTCTAAAATAAAAAAAGGAAAAGTAATGTTATATAATAGTAACGTGATTAGTTTATGCTATCAACTTACACAGCTGTGTGCAACACAAAGTCCTTGGTTGCATATCCAAGGGCAAAGTTGTTGGTGGTCAACTTGGATTGTTGTGTATCGAAGGCGGTTTGGTAGCCGGCTAACCAGCCCTGGTAGCCCAGCACAGCAGAGGCATTGATCAAGGGACCCTTCAGGTCAATGTTGACATCGGAATCGGCCTTAACGTTCTCATGACCGTATCCAACCTTGAACTTGCCGCTCTTGTTGCCCGACTGGGGTGCAAAGTTGCCCTCCAGCGACAGTTTAAGACCTTCAAGCAGCTGATCCTGTACAGCTACCTCAGTGTAGAGGGTGTTATCTGTGTTCCATTTCTCAGTCAGTGTTAGGCCATAATCCTTAACCTTGTACTTAGTCTCCAGAGAGCCGAACACTTTGCCTGATTCCTGGTTTGAGTGACCGGCTGTGTTGAATTCAATGCCAGACGACGTTTTGGTCTTCAAATCCAATTTCCACAGACCAAAGTTGTAGCCTTTGCTGAAGATATCACGAGCCTGTTTGCCCAAATCGCTGTATGATGGAGGTGCCATCTGTTAATGGTAATATAATAGTTATGAATCTACTTGAATAACCCGTAGTGGGCTTATAAATAATAGACTATTTCATTTATTTATGATTAAGTTGCGCGTACCTAAGCGATAGGATTCACAACTTTCCTATCTAATCTCTAAGCTCTTGGCAAATTCTGACTATCAAAACAAAATGTGCTATTTCATTAAAAGCATTTATTATTGTGTTATACGAGTATAACAATTTAATATCTTTATATAGGATGTGAAACAAAGAAAAATTAAAAAATAAAACCCTAAAAAACAGATAAAATTTACCTTCCTGTAGATTTCTATTGGTTAGACAAATTTTTGCACTTATATTGCCCGCTTTCTATTTTTAAAAGACTCACAAGAAAAGTGAAAGAACTTTGCAAATATTTCAACCAAACTTTGGCTAAATGTCAATTCTGCTTGCAAGCAAAAAATACAGAAATCAAATGAAATTGATTTTCAAGGTAGCCCGGGACGTGTACAAACGGTTGTTTTAAAATTTCCGCCAAGTGTGTCTACATTTGGCAAAGAAATTGCACTACTATTGGCTCTCCATCAAACTAAGTTTATATATGATTATGTGTGTATACTGTGTATATGTATGGGGGTCAACGCACGTCTGCCGTGATTAAGTGAGTAGAACAAATAAAGAGAGCGAGCACGTGAGAGAGGCAGCTGCGAAAGATCGTGCAATTGATGACGCACCGTGTGTAATAGTCTATTGGACAATGTTCTATTGAAAAGTGCATGTTATTGATTGCATTTATACTTATCCTACCTCCTTACGTAGTATTTTCTCTCTTATAGTATTGTAAGTCCAATATCTTTTACTTTGATCAGCCATTTTAAAAAGAATATAATAATTATAATATAATTTAGGCAAATATAGTTGTATTGTTTTTCTAGTAATTTTGAAACACTTGGACTACTGTGCAGCTTGATTCAAACTAGGCAAACTATGCTTATGTATCTGTTTACATTTTTTTCATGCCGTAATTACTGCTAGCCAACAAAGCGTTCATTGACCATTATATATATATACATATATATATATATATATATATATATATATATATATATATATATATTTATGTATATCTGAACATAACATCAATGCTTTGGTCGCTTTTGTCTTTACACTTACATACAAGCCACGCACACTCGTGGCCATAATAATTATACAACTTCTAAGCATAATAGCGGCAAAATATGAAAAAGAAATGACATAAATTTTAATAAATACCAGTTTGGATAGCCGCCAAGAATAGCGGAAATGGTGAATACACAAAAGAATGGTAAACTATGTGTGAAATTTGGCGCATTCCCGGTTAAAAGATGAAAATTTTAGACAAAGTCTGCAACACTTAAGAATGAGAATCTTGTGCTCTGTGATGTAATAGGAAAATGCCTGGAAACTAATGTTACCAACCCATACATTGGTTCTGTAACATATGTAATTGTGTAGGTTCTTATATTTTATAAGTCGATCAAACAATTGCAGCCTAGTTAATTGACCTTGACATAGTGTATAAAGCGAAAAATTCAATACCATACATATATATATATATATATATATATGTATATATATATATACACTCATACATAGATAGATAGATACATATGAATTATGTTATGTGGTTGCGTTGAGGGTGCGTGCGTGGCTAGTCAAAGCCTCATTTGCAAATAGTTGTCGTGGATTGTTACGCAACTCTATCCAGCAAAAATAAAATCCACATTATTTGTAAATTCAGGAAAAAAAAGGTGTCAGAAAATTTCACTACCTATCGATTTTTCACGACGTAAATTACCTACCCCTAGCCCAGTTCGAAAAATCAGAAGAAAAACACTACAATGTTGCACGTCCGTGTGCTCACATGACCAGGTTACTAAAGATAGCAAAGAAAACAATAATAAAGCAAAAAGCAAATCTTTGACAAACATAAATTGATAATACTACTACTTAGACAGATGCATTTGATAAGGTATGAAGCAAAAAGGTACATTTCGTATGAATCAAAACAAATTTCAGTCAACGAAAGAGCAGGCAACATGTTACGTAATAGGAAAGTGTTCTATTGCCGGTAGCTGTCATCATGCAAATCAACTGTAAATCTCTGTTTGTATTGGTGTATCTATGTGATACTACCAGCCGGCTGTTTTCTAAATTGATTGGTCATAAATAAATATCAATTTATATTTAAAACAATAACCACAATATGTATAAACACGCTTGCAGAACCTTTATTCTTGTTTGCACTAAGTGAATGTGGGTGTGTGTGTTAAGTGCGGGCACTTCGTGTCTGCTCGCAAATTTTTATTTAGAGGTTATGAAATCACTTGTCACGAAAAAGCATTTACACTTGAGATTTTCATACGGATTTATTGACTATTCTACCGAGACCTACTGTGATAATATTGTAGTTAAGTAGATTGTAAGCTGTACTTACTTTTGATGAGTTTAATTAGATTTAAATGTAATGCGAAACGCAGGAACAAGACGACCACACAACGTACACCACAAAATTGATTTGCAACTGAATGTGAATGTGACCAGCGAGAAAAAGTGCAGAAATATTAATCTAGTACACAAAAATACTTTTAGCGGTCAGCGGACTAGTTAACTTTCAAGCAGATAAAGTGTTTCTATAGATTTATTTAAATAACATTTCATTTAAATTATTAATAATTTTATTATTATGTTTGTATATAAGATTTATGCCGATGGTGTTTAACGTTTGTATAAGGAAATAATTTTAAACGTAACATAATTTAATTTTCTTCAGACTCTATCCATATTATATTTAAAAATATCGATATTTATCGGCGATGAATATGAGCGCAAATTTAAATTTACTTTTAAATAGTTTATCATTTTAAGCACTTTTATGTGCTTTTTCTTTAAGTAATATCTATTTTACCACATTATTAATGATAAAATTAAAATCTAAGACTATTTGCAATAGTTTATTGTACTGATAAATGTTTCTATTGTATTTTCCTATTTTTAGACAATCCATTGCAACTCTCTCAAAATTCATACATGTTCTCTGCGTTTAAAGTCAATTGCATTTAATTGAAATCTTACAGCCGCAGAAGCGGCGACATGTTGAAAGCGCGTCTGGAGCACGACGCACGCTATGGCCGTTGCCTGGCCGCTTCAGAGAATGTGCAGTGTGGTGACGTTGTTGTCGAGGAACTCCCATTTGCCTATGGACCGAGAAGAGAAAGTGGTATTGTGTGCCTGGGCTGCTATCGATTTTTAGAGTTTGGTGAGGATGGGGACTCGCTGGATCGCTGCGAGCTTTGCGACTGGCCACTGTGTAATAACTGTGCCATAAACGCGGAAGATCACAAGGGCGAGTGTGAGGTGCTTTCAACAGCACGTGTCACATTTGCCGGCAACGTTGGGGACGATGGCGTCTGTCCACAATTAGATTGCATAACACCATTGAGGTTAGTTTGTAGATGCTACAGGGGTATGTGCGGTGCGACTGAAATCACATCAAAAAAATTGTTGACACTAGAAAATAACCGAATTGGACGTGAGCCAATAATTTAGATAGCTGGGCGACTAATGCCCGCTCCCATTTTAGAATCAGCTAATCTTTGCTGTACCGCTGAAATATTACGAATGATGACGAGTTGGGTGTGCGTCGGTGTCTTCCATGGCAGTCAGCGCGATGCAAGCGACACCAACACAGCAAGTCAATCGCACGGCAGTTGAATGGAGTCCCATCTACGGCCGGTACCTGACTGCAAATGAGGATGTGAAGGGTGGCCAATTATTGGTGCAGGAACTTCCCTTTGCCATTGGTCCCAAATGCAATGGACCTCTTCTGTGCCTTGCCTGCTATCAACCAAATGTTCGCGAACGTTGTTCTACTTGTGGCTGGCCTTTATGCTCTATATGCAGCATTGATATACAGAATGTGCATAAACGAATAGAGTGTTCCGTCCTTCAATCAGTTAAGGCGCGTTTCTATGAACCACCTACAGGCAGCATGTACTGCCCTCAACTGGACTGCATTATGCCATTGAGGTGCTACACCGACTAACCTACATACTTTGCTTCTGCATAATCTATAAATATGTACGCGGCAGTAGGATTATATTAAAAAGCTCGACACATTTATCTAAAAATATATTTTTGAAGATTTCAAAACAATATTTTTTTTTATTTTAGAGTGCTTCTGGCAAAGGAAGCTCAACCTGATCGGTGGAATAATGAAGTGGCACCCATGGAACATCACGAAAAGGCACGACGCGAGAATGCAGATGTTTGGCATGCGGATCGTGTAAATATTGCACAGTACTTGCGTGGTCCCTGCAAGCTAGCTGATCGCTTCAGCGAGGAGCTCATCATGCAGGTTGTGGGCGTTCTCGAGGTTAACGCTTTTGAGGCACGCACTCGTCAGGGTTATCCACTGCGTTGCCTGTACCCATACTCGGGCATTCTAGCACACAATTGTGTGCCCAACACGGCAAGAAGTATTTATCCTAGTGAGGGCTACAAGTAAGTAAATTCAAAACATTGAAGCTGTTGGTAACGAATTACGTTCTCATAGAATCCGGTTACGTGCAATGGTTGACTTGGAGTCGGGTCAACAGCTGCATCATAGCTATACTTATACCTTGGATTGCACTGCACAGAGACAGTCGCATCTGCGTGAGGGAAAATATTTTGATTGCGCTTGTGAGCGTTGTTTGGATCCCACTGAACTGCAGACGAACTTCTCAAGTCTTAAGTGTGGACAGTGCACTGACGGTTGGATTTTGCCAATGAAATCAACTGGTAATTTAATGTTTTATGTCAGGATCGGCTTGGATTCTAATAAAACTTATTATGCTTTTTATAGCATTGGATACTATTTGGAATTGTCGTGCTTGCGATTACAGCACCAGCAACGCGGAGGTTCAAAAAAGTCTTGTTGCATTGCAATCTGAATTGAGTATTGTACAAGCGATGGACATGGGTCCAAAGCGGTTGGAGGAAGCAGAGCGTTTACTGCTCAAATATAAATCGCTATTACATCCATCACATTGTATAGCCACCGTTCTGCGTCAGCTGCTCATTGAGATGTATGGTCGAGTAAAAGGCTATGAGATGGTCCAATTGAAGGATCAATTACTGCAACGTAAGGTAGATCTATGCCGTGAAGTATTGCGTATACTTAACATATTCGAGCCTGGGTTAAGTCGCACCCGTGCTATGAATCTTTATGAACTACATGTACCTTTAGTGCTCCTAGCCAAAAATGGCTTTGTTGCTAGGAAATTTAGTGCCGGGGAGATGCGTGCACATTTAGTTGAAGCCATTGATTTGCTCAAGGAGTGCGTCGAGATACTTAAACATGAAGATCAAACCTCCCAGGAGGGCATGCTCTGCAGTGTGGCCAAACAGGCACTACAACAGCTCACTATAAGCGTTGAAGGACTTGGCACCGAACTGGACTAAGTTTAAAAATAACACATTATACTTAATCACATGTATATCATAAACTTTTATTGGAAACTATACATATATAGTTGGAGATACGTATTTGTATTGGTTTACTGTCTACTTCTGAAACCATCAGAAGTACTCTCTGTTCAATAGAAACAATTCTCTTAAACCATATGTTGAATGTTTTGTTTTCTTTTTCTTTCTCTTTTTTACATTAATTATATATAATTGCATTTTAAGACTTTTTTAAGACAGTTTTTTATGTAATAGTTAATAGTGCTGGGTAAAAAAAACACAAAAAATTTGAATTTACCATTACATTTTTTAGCCCTAAAAGAATTTTTAGAAATGTTTTGGATAGCTTTTTGCTGTTTTTAAATTATAACAATTTGTATTGAATTAAATTATAGTTTACATATTGCAATTAAGTTCAGTTTTTAACGTCCAGTATTATTAACGAGGTTTTGCAACGTTTTTCTGTAAACAAAAAATTACAAGTATTATTCCAGCATGAGTCTAACTTCAAATGAACATTAAAAGAGTAATTAAAAATTGTAAAATTAAGCAAACAATAATAATTTATACAAAAGGTAAACAAAATGTACAATATGGGAAACAAAATAAAAACCATTTTGTTTCTTTACTAACTAAATACACCTTATAAATAATACAATCTATTACTGCATATACAACTGCCTCGCATTAATGTTAACTTTTGGTTTTTGGTATATGAATAATTTAGCCCTTAAATGCTTCAACGATAATTTGATTTTTACATGCACATTTAATACATATATCTATATATTTCTATATATATATATATATATATCTAATATGGAAAAATAGAGTTTGTTATAAAAAAATATCAAGTTTCTTTGAGTATGTTTACACCTGATTAATTATTAACTTAATATGGAATAATAGCATACAAATATACATTAAACAGCATGTTTTTAAATGGGATAGGGAGAGAATACTTGGGGATAGCTAGTTGAAAGTTCTAGAGTGTATAAAATAATCATTTAGACCGTTTCATTTTAAAAAAAAAAGCAAAAAAAAACCTAACGACAATATTGAAGTCCTTGGAGCTGTAAAGAATCCAATCATAAATACATACAAAAAGGAGGACAGAAGTGTATTTATCACACAGCTTCTAAACATCATGACTGAGCAACGGCGTGTCGTGATATCTTGCAGCATGATTAAGACTGGTGCATGGCAACAGCCACAGTGCCGGATGACCACGCCCAAAGACATCGGCAAGCAATTGATATTTGCGTCGATTGGGGCGATAAGCGCCTTTTTGCTGTATCGCCTCAACGGCCGTCTCGTCGTACAGTATAGCATGCAATTGATCTACCATAATGGCGGTTACAAATAATCCAAAAAGTGCCGACTCTAGCAGCAAAATGACCGAATGAATCCTAAGGATAGAGAATGCTTGATAAGATTTGCAACTTTTAGGTAATTATCATTATGGACTCACATTCGCAGCTGAGATTCAATTACATTTTGACTGCACTCAATGCAAGGCCATACCCATGATCCGAGTATTAGGCCCACTGAATATAAGGAAAGAATACCAACATATACGAGAAATTGAAGGAAATACTTTTGATTGCGCTCCCCTACACAATTATTAATCCACGGACAATGATGATCCATCCGACGTATGCAACGTTTGCAGATTCGACAATGATGTGCACGTGGCGGTCTATATGTTTCACAACGTGTGCATACAGTCCATTCGCTGCCATGACCGTTGCTGGAATTATGTTTTGTTCCATTGTTTGTGGTGTGCAGGTCAGAGAAATCTAAACGATTGGCGGGTAGCGGTACAATACCCGGATCTGAGAAAACTGCCTTTAAATGTGACATGCCCAATAGAAACACAACTGTGTTAAAGAGCACAACATGAAATGGTGCCCATATGCTATAAGTATAAATAGTAATTAGCGTTACTTAAATGAGACACTCTGCTAGGTAGTGAAATTAGGGTGGTACTCACCTCACTGGCATTGTAGTCAGTATTATCCAACGCATAATAACATAATCAGCATAGATGACAGCACCGTAGGTAACTATCAGACACGCAATGCCACATGGATCGCGTATAAAAACCATTTTGTTAATATCAGCTTATTGTTTATTGACCGTTTATTCGTAATTAAATTACAAATCGAATTTGTCTCTTCCTCTTCTTTTTTCCATTTAGTGGACTAAGTTATAAAATTGTCACAATGCTGCAGCTACGCTGCTGGCAACAATAATAGCGCTATGTCACTACAACTTCGATTTGAGATGGCAGTTTTTAAATATATAATTTAGAATATCATTTTAACGCGTTCGAAATTTTCGTTCATCTATTTGTTGCTATTTTTCGATTACAAATTTTTCACACTGAAATATTTGTGGCGGTCATACACGGTACGATTGATCAGCAGGCGTAATTTGTCGTTGTTCGGCAGATTAAGGACCGAACTGGTTTTCTAAAGTCAAATATATTACTAATTGAATTAAGCCAAAATTAAATAAATTAATTGCTTATAAAATAAGGCAACATGTGTACATTAAAAATGTATAATTTAAATATTTTATCATGATTTCACAGTCGACATTAAGAAAACTCAATTGCCTAGTGTGTGGGCTGCATTACGATCTATCGATAAGTTTTCGAGATTGTCAATTCTTTATCTAGTTATAAACCATTCGATATGTCATATATATCGATACTTTCATTAGTCATTTTTACACAAAAGCAAAGGGAAAAAGGTGCAAGTGATTATTCAGCAAATTGATTGCAACATTTAGATTTAATTAATGCAAATTACTAAAAATTTAAAGTCCCATTGTAACAAGAAAAGCTCTGTGGTGATTTCCCAATTTCGGGATTAGACGACAATACAGGATATTGTGTGTTGTTTTTGACGCATCGCAAAATCGATTGCGTAGCAGGCGAAAACGACACAAAAGTGCAAGTACTATTTGCAATAACAACGAAGAACGTTAACGAATCGACGTAATTAAATAGAAAAACAACAAATATACAGATAATTAATAGACAGCTGTGTTTGCGTTTGGTTAAAGAGATGGGTATATTCGGACAATCGTCGCCTTTCGACGCCGACGTTGGTAAGTCAGACACACATACTCTCTCTTGTCACTATTCCTTCCACTCCCTTCTTATTTGTCTTTCTATTTTTTTTCTTCTTTGTTTTGTCAGAGCAATAACAAAGCAAGTGGTTATAACGACGGCCAAGTCTTCCCAAAAGCTATTGCTTTCTATCTAATCTCAATCTCTATCACTAAAATACAAAAATTACCCCACCTCACGTCTTCTATTAAACACAAAGAAACATACTTTTATTTACGTTCAAATCACATGCGTCGCCTTATTGGGAAGCTGCGCAGCTACTGAGTCTGTCTGTTCATTGAACTTGTAAGAAGTTTTGTCTTTGCTGTCGCTGACCTTCAGAGTATTGTTGCCCGCCCATACCTCCCATACAGATGCAAATATTAGAGTACTTTATATTAAGCTTTAATTTGGGTTCAATTGACCTGTTCACAAATATTCAAATTCATGCATTAAGTTTTAGTGCAGTTCGCACTATCTATTGATTTTTGTTTTATACTTTGCATTGGTTATCGCTTTACATAGTTCACACTGTGACTCAGAAAATTGTTTTTGTGTTAAAAACAAAAACCTTCGTTTTATAGATAAGAAAATAGCAAAAAATACTTAGCATAAATGATAGCACTGTTTTTTTTTTAAAATTAGAGATAATACAGCTATCTGTATAATTAATAATATATATATATATTTTTTTTGTTGTTTTGTTATAGAAAAGGCAACTAGTGAAACGAATACGAACGATAATTGGTCACTGATACTAGATGTCTGTGATAAGGTGACGACCAATCCTCGCTTGGCAAAGGACTGCCTCAAGGCAGTAATGCGGCGTATGGGACATGCGGACCCACATATCGTTATGCAGTCCATTACATTGCTGGATGCGTGTGCCAATAATTGTGGTAAGCCTTTCCATTTGGAGGTAGCATCGCGTGACTTTGAAACCGAATTTAGACGTCTTTTGAACAAAGCACAGCCTAAAGTCTCAGTGGTAAATAAATGAAATTTAAATTTCATAACGTTCCTTGTAAATAGATTTTTATGTTGCTTTCAGAAAATGCGCAAAGTGTTGAAAACCTGGGCCGAAAATGACTTCAAAAACGATCCGGAGCTAAATTTGATACCCACGCTGTATACTAAACTACGTCTTGAAGGATACGACTTTAGTAATCTGGGTGAAAAGAGCAGCAGTAAGTCAGCAGCAGCAAAAGCGGCAGCTGCTACTTTGGCCAAGGATCCGAATGTGGTTAGTAGCCAGCAGGAGGAGGATGACATAGCTAAGGCAATAGAGCTATCGCTTAAGGAGAACAAGAGCAGTCCAAAACAGCAGCAATCAAGTGCCGCAACAGCTGCTTCAGCAACTAGCAGTGCTTATCCATCGTTATATCCGTCCTTTGGCGGAACATCCGGTTCCCAGCAAAACAATGGAACTGGTAATGTTAGCATTGCCGCTGCTTCTTCTCGTACAGTTCGCGCCTTGTACGATTTTGAGGCAGCTGAAGAAAATGAACTCACCTTTTTTTCTGGTGAGATTATACATGTTCTTGATGACAGCGATACCAACTGGTGGAAGGGTTACAATGACCGTGGCGAGGGTCTGTTTCCTTCCAATTTCGTCACTGCCGATCTGTCTGTAGACCCTGAACGTTTGGATATTAATCAGCAACACAAAACGAATGCCCAAAAACAGGCAGCAGCTGAGGAGGAGGCGCTACTCCAACAAAAGACTGAAGCGGCAGCTGCGCAGCCCGTTGAAATTGATGAAGTTAAAGTTGATCGTTTATTGCACTTGCTGCATGAGGCTAATCCCGAAGACTCCTCACAAGATAGTGAGGAAATGCTGGTCCTAGAACAGCAAGTACATCAAATGGGACCACTCATTGATGCAGAATTGGAGCGCGTAGATCGCAAGCATGCGCAGCTCACTCAACTTTCCAGTGATCTGGTGGATGCCATTAATCTTTATCATACACTAATGCGTGACGATCGAGCAGCTGCTGCGCAGTTTGCTGGCGCTGGTTTCATGCCTGGTGGTTTTCCGGCTGCTGCGCTCTATGGTGCCCCTGGCTATCCCAATGTTGCTGGATTTCCGCCAAATCAAAGCTATCCAGGCATGCACTCGATGCCCTATGCACAGTCTACACATTCAGCAGCTCCGGGCCATCCAGGACAAGTGCCCATGCCATATCAAAATGGACATGCACAACAGCTAAACTGTATGTAGAAACTTAATATAAACAATAACAAAAAGTAATTAATACTATATATTTATATATAATTGCAGCGCTTCCTCATATGGGACCTTTGCCAGCAAATGCTGGCAATGTTCAACCACATCCTCAGCCTATCTATAATCCCCAACCCACACCTGCTAACCTTCAGCAACAGCCGCCGCCCACAAACTTTCACATGCCACCGCCTGTTGAACAGCAAATGCCGTCAGCGAGCGTTCCCCCGCAATTTGCCGTTCTACCACCTGCAGCACCACAGATTCAACAGCAACAGCCGCCACCTCCTCATCCATATATATCGCCGCAGCATCAACAGCAACATCCACACCAACAACAGGCAGGTCCGCCGCAGAATTTTTTGCCGCCAGGCGCTACTGCACAGCTGCCACAGTACTATGCACCAAATGGACCACCTCCAGTTACCCAGAGCTATATGTCACCACAGCAGCCGCAACATCAGCCGCCACAGCAACAACAACTGTCGCAACAGCAGCCGCCGCCACAGTCATTGCAGCAGCTACCGCCGCAACCCCAACTCCAAACCCAACTCCAACCCCAACTACAGCCCCAGCTACAGCCTCAACTACAACCTCAGCTACAGCCACACAATCACAACGATCAAATTAATCAATTACATCAGCAAATGACCGCCATGTCGATTTCGCACCTTGGAGGTATGCCGCCAGCAGCAGCATCAGCACCTGGATATCATATGCAAAACGATGCCGTCAAAAATAACATTCCTATCTACCAGCAGCAACGGTAAAACCGTTAGTCTGCCAACAGCAGCAACAGCAGCAGCAGTAGCAGTAAAAAATTCCTTCACTTGGTTCGTTAAAAATTGCCCACAAATTTTTGTTGTTAAAAGAAAGAAATTAATAATATTCAGTTTAAAATTGATTTAAGATCCAATTGAACATTTCTTTAACCATAAAATCGTGTTTAATATCAGTTATATAATCAGAACATCACAGTTTAACTATTATTATTATTATTATGATTATTATCATTATTTTTGCCAAAATTTTGTGACTTTTATTTAATTTTAAACGCTTCGAAGTATCTCTGAAAAAGTGGGAAAAGAAATTGAGCCAAAAAATGAAAAAAAAAACTAAGTTTTTAAAAAAGCGAAAGCAAGGAGAATGTTTTAATGCTATTATATTACATTGTAAACCTTATAAATATTCTATATATTAATATATATTATGTATAACTCTATATATTTATATATGTGAGCGTTGAGCATGGAAGAGTCAAAAAGAATTCACTATTCACTATAATGTATTATGTTTATTCTACTATTATTAATTATACGATTATAAAACTAACATGCAAATTCACTCACATACATTATGCAAACGTTATGGTAAAATATTAAATGAAAATCAGAACATAATTGCTGATTAATTTTAATAATAATATTAAATATTCTCTTTAACTAAAATACGTTTCACCGTGTACGCAACTTTATATAGCGCCTAATGTAATGCTCTTCATCAATTTGATCCAACATTAGTAGACGCTTCATTAGATTCTCACGTAAGCGTACAGATTCAGATTCACTTAAATTGGTTGCATTTAACCAGGATTGCACTTCCGTATATAGATCCATATATTTGCGATGATTTGGTATAACAAATGCACTTAGCTGCTTCATGTTGTTGATTGCAAACGAATTGCTTGAAAACTGTTTAAGACCAGCTTCAATTATTGTTAAAAGGCAAACTACCAATTTAGATTAGCTGTTTTCAAATAGTTTTAGGCCCAAGTCATTACCGATAATTCAACTAACTTTTTTTATTTAAAGTTTTGTTATTGCATTTTTATACCACTCTTAAATGGGTCTTAATGCTATGATTTGCTTTTGCTTATTGTAAGATTTACATTGCGTCGGTTGTTGCGTGCAAGAAATGATTAAATTTTCTCTTCTTACATGAAGTTTATAATTAACCAAAAACATTTTATTGATCAAGCTTCAATTTATATTTTAAAGTAAAAATATTTTTATACTTTATGTTAACACCCAGAGGAAAATAAGGAAAATTTATATTCATATCAAATTTAAACAGCAATATTTGTTGTATGCTAATGTGACACTTTGAATCTTGCAACATAACATTGCATTCTTTTTCTCTTACTTTGCTCGTATGCCTTAAGGCAGAAGGAATGAAAATACCAGGAAAATAACCTGTCGAGAGATTGGTATGTTTGAGTCTGTCCTACTAGTGTCCTAGTGTGCGTTAGTCTACTGACTGCTAGTAAATCGAAAATGTCAATAGAAAGAAAAACATGAAAATATTTGTAAAAAGCTTTACAGTTGCAACAACAAACAGTAAAGTAACAAGAAATTGATGCACCTGGCCAAATTGTCAAGAGTAGCATAGAAATTCTTATAATTTAATTGATTTTTCTGGCCTTGACACATACCAAGAAAAACATACACACACCCACCCACGCACACACACACACAAAGTCTTACTAACAATTTTCAGCCCTTGGGCTTTATGGGTGTGCGTAGTTATTTTTGTTACTATGCTGCAGTTTCCGTTGTCGTTAACTTTGATGTTGTTGCCATTTCGATTTGATTATATTCAACCCGCCGGTTATTTGCATTTGACGTGCTGCGCTTCGTTGCATTCTCAGCATTGTCGGAATCATCGCATTAATCACAAACAAAAGGGCGTAACTGGCTCAAGGACAGGGCCACGTTGCTCATACGCCAACGCTTAGCACAACAACACCAACAAAACGATATGTAGCAAATACTGTAAAAAAAAAAGTTTCTGTTTTTGATTATCTTTAATATCTATTTTTTGGTTCTTTTTTGACACTTGCGAGCCGCTCTTCGCCCCATTTGCAATAAAATCAAATGATGCGGGCATCGTAAAGCTTCCCATCGCGTTTTCTATCGTCATAAAAGTATACGCTGCGTATACGTTATGTACGAGAATTGGGCATGGTGTAGCATACTTTTCAGCTTTTGCTTTACAGCCGTGTGCAAATCCCTTTACAAAAAAAAAAAAAAAAAAAAAAGAATACAACAAAAACAAAAACATAACAAAATATCCATGTTATAGCAATGTTGCTCAGCTGTCAGTATTGGCTTCCCTTCTATGCTCTGCTCTTTGGCCAACCGACATTTGTGGCTTTTAAAGCGGCATAAATGATTTTAACGTGTCTCGCGCTCTCTACAAATGTTGCTGTGCCATGTGCAAAACCACGCGCCAAACAACATATAAAAAAGAAAAGAATGAAAAAGTTGTGGCAAGCAAAAAAAAGCAGGAAAAAAAAAATAAATAAAAGGAAAAGAAAACAATAGAAATGAAAAGCCGATCAGAAATATTTATGGCCACTTGCTTTTGATATTTATTCAATGGTCCATTTTTTAGCGATAAGTCGCAAATAGTTTTTGATTTTTGTGTTTCCTTTCTTACTTTTGTGTGTGTGGGTGTGTGTGTTAAAAATGGCAATATAGGCAAAGTTTGTGCAGCTCACGAAACTTTATAGCAAGGACTTAAAGTTCGTGCAGTGTTATGGATACTTTTTTCACTGAATTTGTCTGTCTTTTCTGGAAAACTGCAATTTGAACTGTCAATTTTGGTCAATTTCACAATTTGTTTTTGTGTTTTTCCAATGCGTTTTTGAAAAATTTGCTGACTATTATTATTTTTGTTTGCAATCATGTCTAGCAGTTCTTTGAGCATGTGTTGCTGGCAGAGAAACTAGCTGAAGGACTATTTATTATGGGTTTTCTATTATCTGCAAGGTCATACGCTGCAAACGCCATTTTGTCTCTCCGGATGCACCGCCATTTTTGTATGTGACGGCCATTAGCTTGCACAAATATGCCAAGGGAATTGTTGTTTTTGCTGTGCTTGAAACATTGACATATATACAACACTAATACTTAAAGTATTTGCTCTTTTTTCTATAATTTTGCTTAACATAAGCCAAAATTATGGCCGGAAAATCCATTTTTTGTGGTTTTTATCACAATATTTATAGTTTTAGTTACATTTTATTCATGCATTTTAATTGGACGATTAAGCTTAAACGTTTGCATTCAAGGCTATTTTATGGTTTAATTTAACATACAAATCTATTTATTTGCACATATATCTTTTTTTTTATTTTCTATTTTTTTTTTTGCATGAGTTGTAAATTTTGTAGTAATTTGTTGGAATTTTATGATAAAACATAATAAATATAAATTTATATATATGTATATAAAATATTCAAATGAAATTGTATAACGCTTTGCATACCTAAAATTATCTATGCCTATAAATGTTTACAAAATAATTTAACATATTTCCTATATATATAAATATATATATATATTTTGAAATAAAACATAATACCTTTACTTTTCATATAAATATTTTATATAAATATAAAGTAAAAACTGTAAGTGATTTTTTATTTTCAATTTTCAACAACTATTTTTTTTATTTGTTTTGCATGTTGTAAATTTTGTGCTGTAACAGCAATAAAATCAAATCAAAATACTAAATAATTCATTGTTTAATAAATACCATTGATTAAAATAACATAAATAAATAAGTAGTCAATAGATGAGTGGGCACGACCTAGTGTAAACCTTTACCAAAACTCTGTTTCAATAACTTTTATATTTGTTAACGTATCTCTATGAATTTTGTATTATAGATCAGTTTAATTACAACAATCTATATTACATCAAATTCATCAAATACATGGATCGTTTTTAAGATTATATATATTTTATTTCATTAAGCAGTCGAATAGTGCCCATTATTTTCTATTCATATTTCATGTACTAATAATAGTTATACATATATGTTTTAGGCTTTAACAAAATAATAAATAAATAATATATTACTGTTAGACTAGGCAAATAATTTATAGTAATATTTCTATTATTATTGAACTTGTGTAAAATAAATATGATTTATTTAACACTTAATAGCAATTGACAAAAAAAAAGACATTAAATTGAAATTCTATTAATTTATAAAAGATCTATGGAAAGAGAGGTGTGCACAGGTCATTTAAAATAGATGCGAATAGCTAGAAACAATATGTTTTATATGTACATTAAGAGCTGTTGAGAAATTATATAAATATGCAAATAATTTGAAATATACAAAAGCATTTTACACATAGACACACATAATTACAATAAGCAAATTGAATTGTATTGTACCTTATACTCTAATGGGAAGTATGAAAAAGTCGTGTTAATTATTTAAGGGCATGAATGAACGTGTAAATCGATTCAAATAACCCCCTTACATCCCAAAGGCTGATTCGTCTCATTCAGCTGTTTGGTTATTTGTTCGCGTTCGTTGAACACATTTTCAATTAACAGAAAAATACTCGATTTACACACTCACACACACTTGCAAACATACTCAGTTACAGCCTATACACACATACACAATCAGATACGCATATGTAAAAGCTTTGATTTGTTTAATTAAATTACACTCAAACAAAGCCTTCAATCATTCACAGTTCTTCAATCACTCATTGGCTCATTCACGCGCAAAGCAAACAAAATTTCAATACTTATGCAGCTGTGCACATACGATCCAATATGAGTGTGTGTGTGTGTGTCTGTTAACTAGAAGAGCAACTTTATGCTACATGCAGCCTTACTATTTATATAAAGCGCACACTTCACATGCATACCGCACCTCGCACTTCGAGCTATTTAGTCTGAGTGTATGTGTGTGTGTGTGTATTTTATGCTCAGTAAGGATACTTGTATAAAGTCAGTATATATATATATATGCGCAGAATTCAGTATTATTCAAAGTATTACAACTATTCCAATCAACAGATGAAATCGCAAAGTATTTCGCACCAAATTTCCAATTTCTTATATGAAACTGCTTTGAATAGAGACAAAATACATTAATAATTTATGGAGCTTATAGTAAATGCTAGAAGGGTATATTAGAGTCAGTGTGTCTAGACTTCTTTTCACTTAATTTAAGTGTTACTTTTAGATTTTAGTATTTGGTTAAGCTTATGCGGAATTAGCTTTGATTGGGTTGCAGCACTCAACGTACCTTAATTAAGGTTTGGTCAAAAGTAAAAGTCAAACATTTTTTTAGCTAATGAAAATGCAAGCGTATAAAACGATGATAAAGGAAATGTCAATTTTACTATGCCCTATGCATTTTTTATACGTTTTATATTTTATTCTTTTTTTTTTTTAATCCTCTTACCTAATTAGCAAGTGTAATCTTATAATCGCTGTGAATTATGTCAAGAGGTAAAAGTGAAAGTTCTTTATACTAATTTTCTCTTCGCTTTTGCTTTTAATTTTGCCTTTGCCTTTGCTATAGTTTTGGCTTTCATTTTTATTTTTTATTTTTCATAAAGTACACT
The DNA here is from genome assembly GCA_037044455.1 of Zygothrica quintamaculata. Taxonomy (NCBI): domain Eukaryota; kingdom Metazoa; phylum Arthropoda; class Insecta; order Diptera; family Drosophilidae; genus Zygothrica; species Zygothrica quintamaculata. The sequence goes on along the minus strand of JBAMBS010001559.1, from coordinate 5,002 downwards.
ATTCCCACTTCCTGTATACTTTTAGAGGTTCAATAAAACTTTCGCTTAAGTGCAGCTCATCCCTAAATCTGAAGCGTTAAACATATTTACACACTAACTTGGCTGGCACTTTGGCTAAGTAAGTTCTCAAATTGACACATTTTCTTTTTCTTTATCCATCCCTTTTTTTTTGTATTTTTGGTAAGAACAAAGGAAAGTCATTAGAGATTGATGCACAAAAGAAATTTTCTGGCTACATGCTTTCCGCATTATTGAAAACTTACCCGTAAGGAGCGTTGCAATTAACAACTACAACAACAACAATAATAACGTTACATGTATAACAACATCAAGAAGGACAACAACAACAACAATAACAACAACAACAACAACAATAGGTTGAGAAAATTGCAGTTTTGATGCAGCTGCCAGCAAAGTGAATTTTATGCCAACGGGTTCCAGGCATATACTACAAGTTGTATGCAAATTGCATGTTGAGTCCTGAAATCGGACTCAAAGAACAAAAAAAAAAGATAAATTACTTTTAAAGTGCGCAGGCTACCAAAAGGATCTACCTACTTTTTGGATACAACAGCTCGTACTTCTTCCATTGGCCCAAATGCAAATGGCCTGCTGAACGTTTGCCTATTTTTGGCAGTCTGATGACTTTCTGATTTGCTTTCCAAACAACTTTTTTGTTAGCCATGCAAGTTGCTCCACTGGTTTTAGGCACTTTTTGTTATGTGTTTTGCCAGCTTGTTGTTTATTATTTGTTAATTGAAATGTTACCAAAAAAGTTACGCATATGTATTATGGCCATAGGAATGGGATGTTAGCCATCAGTTAGTACCATAGTACCAAGTAGTTGCCTGATTGAGCTGCTTGATTTGGTGCTACAGTAAAGTCTAATGTCTAAATCATTGTAGGCCATCAAAAGTTGGCAGCCTTCACAAAAGTATGAAAACAAATAGCAATAACTAGGATAAACAGGATATTCATTTAAAGTACCGAAACTTAAATGCCCTAAGGTTTATTTACAAGACGCTTGAAAGAAACTTTTTGCATTTGCTTGAGTTTATGATCATAGCTTATATTAGATGCTAACTTTTATAATATTATACATTAAAGAATAAATTATAATATAAATTGTATGCACAACCTTTATATACATTATCCTTTTTGCAAGTTCAATGACATAGTCAAGGCAAGTCTTTGGTAGAGTATGGCAAAAAAGAAAACTTATGGTAAAACAAACATTCGAGCCAAGTTATTAGGCGTGCTCAGATTTAGTGCTGAGCTTTACAGTTTGCTAAGGTGTGGCTTATAGCACTCGATGAGAGTCAAAAAAAAAACCGCAGAGGGCAGCAAAAAGAGTCTGAAGAGTAAACTAACTATACTTCCAGGTGCTTGCCTATGTGTTCTGGTTATGTATATATAGATATATATATATATATATTTGTACATATATATATATATATACGGGATGTATATGTGTAGCGTTTTGTTCAGGTTAACAGTCGGTTCTGTGTAACTATTTTCTATTCATTTATGCATTTTGGCAATAAAAATTTCATTTTTTGCTTAACTAAGTGAAACGAAGAGGTTAAAAGCAGCAGCACCACAACAGTAACAGCAATAGCAACAGCAGCAGTAGAAGGGAAAGCAAAAGCAATAGCAACAGCGAACGGATATCATAAAGGAGAAGCGTCAGGACAAGCACTAGAACCGGGACTATATTCCTGGCACTGAAAAGACCCTTTATCTTGGTCGCTGCTGTTTGGCCAAGCATTCTATACCATGTCCGTTAGTTGGTCTATCTGTCTGCCTGTTGGTATGTCTTTCTGTCTTACTGTCTGTCTGTTACATTGCCTAGATAACATTTCCGTCTGCCTGCCGCATTTTGTGTAGTTTTCTAGTTGTTGTTGTTGTTGTTACCGTTGTTTGTTTGCAAACATTTTTTAAATTGTTTGCTGTAATTTGTTTCCGGGCAACGGCAAATGGCCGCTGCGCCATTTTGTGAATCCTACAAAACCCCTCCGTTCCACCTTTTTTAGTGACCAATCCAAAGTATCCTGCAAACCGCACTATGTCGGCGCAATATTTGCAGCTTTGTTCGTTTTATTATTAAAAAATTATAATTTAAATGTTTGTCTGACTTTTACATATCTATTTCTTTTTCTACTATTTTGAATATATATTATATATATATATATTTTTTTTTGCGTTGTACGTTTTTGCCCTTATGGCTGGTCGACAGGCAACAGCTGCAGCCATATCCTGTACGAGTATAGCTGTTACACAGCTCCAACTCCAATTAGTTGTGTAATGTGTCTCTGCATGTCCCTTTCACATTTATTAGTTTGACTTTTTGCCAAGGATTTATGGCTCGAAAACATATAAAAAGACCTCTTAAATATACATATATATATATATATATATATATATCTATATATGCGTTTTACAGCTGTTGTTGGCGCTTGCTATAAATGTTTCATTCGTGTTCAGCCAAATATCACTTGATATCCATATTTTTATTTGACAATTTATATTTTTTTTTATTTTTCTCTTGAATTTTCGTAAATTTTTCGTTTGATTTTTGTTTCTGCTCAATTATAAATAATTATTTTAATTCATATAAATTCAATTTGCGACTAGTATGGAAAATGAAATCATTTTATATGCTTAATTGACGACAATTGCTCTTAAATTTATAATGCAAAATATCTGCAAACTTCATATAGAAAACAAAGTTATATATATATATATATATATATATAAAAGTTATAAATATCTGACATATAAATGATTTATGATCTAGGGATTTTAATAGTTAACATGATGGGTATTTTATTAAAACTTTAATTAAATAAATATCGTTGATAAATACATTTATCAACTTAAATCAAATATAAATTTTTTGATTCGGTGTCCTGTACCTTTGCATAAGTTGAAAAGTAAATTTCTTTAAATTATTCATATATATATATATATATATATATACTTATATTTATTTTTATGTAAAACCTAACTAAATATTAAAATCAGTTGCAGCTGAGTGTCGACGTTTTTGAGCCACAGTAGTCTGCCACGTGCCACATTTGAAACCTTTTAAAAGTCACGTAGCGTCTCTGCCAGATTTGAAATTAAAGCCAAAGTAAACATTTAACATTTGAATTGATGCAATGCATTTTGTGCTTTAAATATTTGTTAGCAAAAAATCTACTTTTTTATGTAATTTGATTTGACTATAAAATTAACTTTCAGCGTATCAATTGCCAGACTTTGTGATACTCTATAAAATAATTTAATATTGAAATACAATTATGAAACAATATTTACAATTTTATTGCATAAAACAATTTCTGAAATTAATTTCAATTGGTTATATTTAATAAAATTATTATTTAAATAGCTCAATCAATCTCTTTGTGTCTCTATTATCGTATCAGTTTACACGTTTTCAAACTAATTAGCTGTTTTGGTAGAGATAAAGTCGGAGTTTGTGCTATATAAACACGTAGCTGTCTAAGATATTTTACAGTTTGTTTGGATACTTCTAGTTGTGTGAACCGTCTTTTTCTACATCAATAGTTAACTGCAATTCTAGATGGATAATCTGTACTATAAGCTGATAATCCTTTGCTGTATTTGCCTGCATGGAATTGAAATGCAAATGTCTGATTATAGCGAGCATCCTGAGAGCAGTAGAGATGACTACGATTCATGGGATAATACAAAATTCGATATAGAGCAACATATGGAGCTTGCTAATAGCCTGGATCTAACTGAAGTGGAATGGAAATTAGTGATTCCAATGCTCATAGAACGTCAGTTGATGAATCTATGTAACTTAATCTATGGATTTGATAAGAATGCGATAAGGGGTACAAGCTGTGAGCAATTGGACATGAAGGCAATATCTAAATGTAACATTGGTCATGAGGCGGATTTGAGTCAGATCATACGAAATGTATTTGGTAGTTTGCTGTTTGATACAAAGCAACAATGCCGTAGTGATTTGAAAATTTTTGGAGTGCGTTGCAGACATCCTGCTTAAAGGATTACAATTGGATAGAGAGAGCCTAAGTGAATTGCTAATTTAGTTTTCTAAGACATTAAAATTCTTGGTAAATGTAGTTTTAGTTGTTGCAGTTGCTGTCACTGTTTCTATTTCTGTCCCTTGTCATTTCAATATGTCAATAAAAATGCGATGTGGGTGAAGGCCTGTCATGAAACTGGCAGAGTGTAAAGGCAGGCAACAACCAAGTCCTCGCTGAGAAGAATCATGACAAATGACGATTATAATTTGTAAAATTTGCACCCTGCTTGTTAGCCCTGGCCGGAGGCAAAGGCGGTGGCAACAGCATGGTTTCAACCATTGGCCATGTTCGACTGTGGCCTAGTTTTTGCTTTCAGATTCAGTTAGTCCATTGCAATTGTTGTTGCAATTAGCAAAGAATGCAACGAGCGGCAGAACGTTTATAGCTATGCTGATGTGATGATGATGATGATAATGATGATGACGATGAGTAGATGTTACTGGCAAGACATAAGGACTATGGGCAGCTGAAAAACTGATGGCTTGATTTTTCCATTAAATATTGCAAATGGAAAATTGTATACTGAACAGTTCAGACAGCAGAAAGCAAAGGCATTTGTTATGCTTCCTTGTTATTGCTGTTGTTGCATTTTGCTTGTTGGCAATTACGGGGCAATGGGCATACTATTTAGCTTGAAATGATGACCATCATGAGTTCTCATTTTCACTACTCTTGTTTAATTTTTTTTGTTTGTATTTTTTTTGTTGTTTCAATTTGCTTTTGTTACTATTGTTGTGCTTAATTTGTGTGCTGATGTGCTAAAACACCTCTGCATCAATCTGCATAGATATCAAAACTTTTAGCATACTTTTCAGGATTTATGCTTAATGCTTGTCACAGCTCACATACCAAAGCTGCTTGCTTTCTAATGAGATTTGAAAGGTATTTTATGTCATTTTGGAAATCTCTAAACATTTATAAAA